>WBNO01008783.1:46858-67725 GCA_013400575.1 Peucedramus taeniatus
ATCTCTAAAATCTGTTTGAGAATTTCATATATGCATGGATTACGATGGATTGTTGAAAGGAAGAATTTCCAGGGAGCCCTTCAGGTAAGAGAAAGTAGCTGAAGATGCCTCAGTGTGCAATTGCTTTTCTCAAAGCCACTACAGTTGCAGAAAATTTTTCTTCAAGGACTCATCTGAGACTCGCATAAATTCTATTATGTTGATAGGATTCATTTATCCTGACACTGGTATTCATCTGTACTATGAGACTATGAAAATCCAAGATTTTTAAATGGTCAAGGATAAGAAAAGGCAGAAGATATTTCAATTGACAGTAGGAATTGCACTTTTTCCCTTTTTTGAAACTTGTTGTATATTTATATTTCAACTTCTCCAGAGGTTAATTTTTGTTCAGGAATTTGTTCAAAACCCATATAAAATATGTTAAATTCTGCAATTATTAATCCCAACAAGAATCAGCTATTAATTGAGAAAGATACTTTTCAACCCCATTAAGAGCATTCAAACAATTTTGTGGGTGAGTGCGGTTCCAGCCAAACTAACAGCTTGTTGAATTTTATTTATAGCCCATTTAACTTCTCTGATTAATTATTAAATTTGTTTTGTTTGTTTTTTTTTTTTAATATACTAGAGGTGATTTTGGCCATGTTGAGAATTTGCAGGAAATTTGCAATAAGATTTAAGCTAGCATGCAGAATTCTAATAATATAAATTTAGATGTACTTGGGTCTAATAAAAACAATTCCAACTTGGTATTTAATACATCAATTATTCACTTTTGGAAAAAAAATCCATTCTTTTAAATTTCCAGACAACTTTGAAATAAAAGCCATTATTCTGAAATGATAGGCTAAAAAGGGGAGGGGTTTGAAATGACCTAGAATAGACAGCTAAGTAATACTGAAAACATAATGAAATCAAACATATTGAAATATTTGAGTTCTTTATCCAAGAATATTAGCAGTGTTTGATCTCATTTCTTACAAAGTCTCATTTCCTCCAAAACTCCCTCTTCAAGTTTTTGTCCTTGTAAAAAAGTCATCCAGTTCTAGTACCTCTTCCTCATACTGATTTCAAAGAATCCAGGGCCTGGCCCTCAAATAAGATAAAAGTTCAGAATCAGATTTCCCAAAGTAGTTGCCTGTTTATCAATGGTAAAATTGTGTTCAAGCAAGAATAGATGTTACTGAAACATGGAATTATATAACTAAATTGTCTAAGCAAGAAATATTATATGATTTGCCATTGTTTACTTTCTTGAGAATCAGCTCTGTACAGTTCCTAGTTTATGTTGATTTGGGAAATTTGACTTCTAGGCAAATAGTTCTTAAACCTCCTGCATTTCTTCTGAGATCCTTTTAAATCCTCTCTGCTTTGCATCCCTGCAATTTTTATGACATATAGATTTTATATTGGATTCCTGTAGAAAAGGCATTTAATAACAATAAGTACATCCTTCAGATTAAATGAGTCCACTTAGTTTTTCTGTTGTTTTTAAATAGCCCCAAGGACTATCTAGGACTGTGCTTGTACAAAGAATAGTCCTGTTAGAACAGTGGTAGGAGTATGAAAAAACAAGGATGTCTTCTGTTAACCTCTGAATCATATTGGGTCACTTTAAAACACTGGTTTGCCATTTTGCATTTGCAAGTGGGTGCAATCTATGACAGTGGTCTCAACACCTTTTTGATTGTACACCCATCCCTATGAGTACCTCAAGATGTATTTTTTTTTTAGAATCACAGAATTGTTAAGGTTAGAAGGGACCTCTGGAGATTTTCTAGTCCAGTTCTCCTGCCAAGGCAGGCTCACCTAGAACAGGTTACATAGGAATGCATCCAGGTGGGTTTTAAATGTCTCCGAGAGGGAGACTCCACAACCTCCCTTGGCAGCCTTTGCCAGCCTCGGTGTAAAGAAGTTCTTCCTCATGTTGAGGTGAAACTTCTTGTGTTTAACTTTACAGCCATTACTCCTTGTCCTGTCTCTGGGCACCACTGAAAAGAATCTGGCACCATCCTCTTGGCACCCACCTTTGAAATATTTCAATGCATTAATGAGATCCTCTCTCAATCTTCTCTTCTCTAGACTAAACAGGGTTATCTCCCATATTCTCTCCTCATAAGAGAGATGATCCATCATCAACTTTGTGGTCCTCTGCTGGACCATCTCCAGTAGCTCCTTCTCTTTCTTGTACAGAGAAGCCCAGAACTGGACACAACATCTGGATAGTTGTCTCACGAGGGCTGAGTAGAGGGGAAAGATAATCTCCCTTGACCTGCTGGGAACAGACTTCCTGAAGCACCCTAGGATACCATTGGCCCTCCTGGCCATAAGGACACTGCTGGCTCATGGTCAGCTTCTCAACAGAGTTGCTCTCTAGCAGGTCATCCTCCAACCTGTACTGGTAATTTGGGTTATTTCCCTGCAGATGCAGGACCCTACACTTGCCCTTGTTAGAGAAACTTCATTAGGTTTCTCTCGACCTAACTTTCCAGCCTATCAAGATCCCACTGAATGGCAGCACAGCCTTCAGATGTATCAACTGCACCCACCAGTCTCCTATAATCAGCAAATTCCTGAGGGTACACTCTATCCCTTATCCAGCTCATTGATAAAAAAGTTGTGTAAGACTGGATCCAGTACTGATCCCTGGGGAATACCACTGACTACTGGCCTCCAGCTGGATTCTACTCCCCTGATCACGACCCTCTGAACTCTGCCACCACTTGATCAACCTCACTGTCCATTTATCTAACCCACATCTCTTGAGCTTACCTATGAGGATGTTATAGGAGACAGTGTCAGAAGCCTTGCTGACGTCAAGATATACAACACCCACCGCTCTCCACTCATCAACCCATCTTCCCATGTCTTCACAGAAGGTTATCAGATTGGTCAAGCATGACTTCCTCTTAGTGAATCCATGCTGATTACTCCTGATGGCCTGCTTTTCTTCTATATGCTTGTTGATGACATCCAGAATGACCTGTTCCATCACCTTTTCAGGGATGGAGGTAAGGTTGACTGGCTGGTAGTTTCCCAGGTCCCCTTTCTTGCCCTTTTTGAAGATGTGAGTAACACTGGCTTTCCTTCAATCATCAGACACCTCTCCCATTCTCCATGTTTTTTCAAAGATGATGGAGAATGGCAGATACACATTTGCCAGTTGCCTCAGCACCCATGGGTGCAACCCATCATGGCCCATGGATTTATGGGTGTTTAAACTCTCTAGCCAGTTCCTTTTTCTGGCCTTCTCTTACATCCAAGGTCTGTGACTCCTGAGGCTTGACCTCAGCAGTAAAGAGTGAGACAAAGAAGGCATTCTACCTTCTCAGAGTCTTCCATTACAAGGATACACATCTGATTCAGCAGCAGCCCCACATTTTTCCTATTTTTCCTTTTGCTGCTGAACTACTTGGAGAAGCCCTTCTTGTTGTCCTTGATATCCTTTGCCAGACTCAGTTCCAAGCGAGCCTTGGCCTTTCTCATCGTATCCCTGCATATCCTGATGATGTTCCTTTAGTCCTCTCATGTGGCCTGTCCCTTCTTCCATATCCTATAAATTCCTTTCTTGCATTTGAAATTTATTAGGTGTCCTCCACCCATGAAGGTTTCCTACCTTCTCAAAACATCATGAATCCTATCCCCCAGTAGGCAGTATATTTCTTGTGACTGTCTATCAGGCCAGCAGATGGGTCCCTCAATAGCCTGTAACACAGAGTCACCCATTATGATAATTCAGTGTTTCTTTTTACAGTAACTGCCATGCACTGCTAGTGTAGATTTTCCTTCTTGGTCTTGCTCATAGACATCTAAATCTTTTAAAGCATAGTACCTGATTTTGTTCTGGATGTTGGAGGGTGGAGGTTGAATTGGAGCCCAGCTTTTGGTTCATCAGGGTCCAAGGTGCCTCACGCTCAGTGGCATCCATTGTAGGTATATAGTTCTGAAGCCCCATGTCCATCTCTGTTTCAGCCCCTCTAACACTGCATAGTTGTCTTCTGTGCGGTCTTCTGTAATTTGGCCATGTGCGGCAGCATGTGATCAACTTGTGTACGCTGTGCAGGTACTGTCTTTTCTCCAGGAGGAGCAACTGGGTATCTATATCAAGTACCACCTGTACAGACATCTCCATCCTTACCAGTTCACCAGTTCTATCTGAGTAGAAGAATCAGACTTCTCGGGGGCTGTCTCAGTAGACAGAATGGTTTTCACTCTAAGTTGAGTGTCCACCATTATGGCAGAGACCTAGAGCACTAAGCAATCATCTGAGGTGTGGACCTACTTGCAGATTTTAGCATCCTCCCTGCATGCCTGGGCAAATTGCCACGTCATGTGCTTCTGATGTGTCGTATGCTGTTTGCCGCTCCTGTTCACTGGGATGTTAAAGTTTTATGACCTTCTGTTGCTCCCAGCTTTTCCAGTCCCAATAATGACTCTCTGTAATAGCTTCTCCTTGCTGATGTTGGGAAGCAGTACAGACAGAGTTTGAAATCATCTGGATGTGGCATTTGACTTTGTTAAATGTCTTTAGTGCTCAATGGAAAATAAAAATATTCACTTAGGGAATTATTGTGGAATTGCTACGGCATCTTAAATTCAGAACTTCACCAATTTCCCAGTAGTCTCCCCTCATGAAAAGCACTATGTTCTTCCAGAGGGAGCTCCTAACTCTCTTATGCTTCTGACAAAATGCCAACTGTACTTGATGAAATACAGTAATTTGCTCCTGATATTTTTCATATTATTCGTCAATGCTCCAGTATAACCTGTAATACTGAAGTGAACATTATAAACATCAATTTAGTCTCTGGACATTGTATAGTTGACATACCAAGTTACACATTGTTTCTTTTAAGTTCTGATATGCTCTCAGTCCAGGTTTTTGCTGAATTTCATTAACCAGTTGTGTCAAAAGAGTATATGTACTGGTTCTTTAATCTGTCCCATGAAAACAAATATTATGAGTTTGTGACTGTACATGTGCTAGAATTAACAAACAAAGGAAACAATTTATTGTTCTATTTTTTTTACATGTTATTGAAATGCTTCAGGAGGTTAAATGAACCTTGCATAGTCTAAGAGAGTACTCTGCTCATATTAGTACTGCAACAAAGTACTTTCCTGCAGGTAAGATGTACCTAAATCTTGTTCATGGCTTGAAAGTCATCTTGTCTACCACTATAGCTGTGATGATCTTGTAAGGCCATGTGTCTGATAAACCTGCCAAAAAAAAATGAGGTTTTTGAAGTTGGAGTATGCTGAATGAGTGGAAAATTTCATGTTTTAGAAACTGGATCCTTCAGTGCTGAAAAATTTAAATGTTGCTTTAAGGCTAAAATCTATCATGAACATGAATTGAATGTGCATTTTTTTTGAGGGCAATGGAAGTCCTTTTAAATTGAGCTGGAAGACAAAACAGGAATCTGCATTTGAGTGTATGCATTGAAAATTGGATAGAAGGGGAAAGCGTTAGGTAAACCAGGATATTTCTAGAGCATGTGAAGAAAGGGTGGAAGGATGAAAGGAACAATTATGAAATCTTCCATTCTTGAGGCAATTTAGGGTTGCAGGAGTACTTAATTTTTTTTTTAACTATGTGCAGATACTGATTTTCACTTGTTCCTCAGACCCATGCAGTGTGTGGAGGCAACTTGGCCTGAAAATTCAGGTAGAACTGGGGTTCTACCAAATGCTGTTTCAATGTAGCCTTGGGAAATCTAAGGTTTGTAAGGATGACAGACTGGAACAAACCTTCTGCTACTTAGTTTGCATGGAGGGAAATGGTCCTGCTTCTCCTTGCCCATCCTCATATTCCATTTGTTTGTTTTTCTGGAGCTGAAGATTGATGTCCAGACTTTCTGTCTTTCTGGCTCAAATAAATCTTTCACTTAGGGCACAGTTTACTTCTTGTTGCTAAAGTTTGTTGCCCTCAAAGAAGTCCCAAGTAGTCCTCCAAAAAATCTCAAACAAGGAGACAACCACAACAACACTTCAGGGTTTGATTTTGGTGTTTTCTAAACATTTTATTACAGTTATGCTAAAATACTCCTAACTGGGTGCTTGAAGTGATTTGACATCTGACTGTATAAAAAACCCACAAAGAGGAAAAAAGCCTTCAGAGACTTCAGATATCTCATTCTGTTAGTTCCAAACTTAATTTTGATTTGGCAGCCTATTCTACCTCTTCACTGATGAAGGACTGTATGAAATCAGGATGTACTATATTTAATGCATCTCACATGGATACATGTGCATTCATGCAGAGGTTTGGTTGCACCTAGGTAGTACATCTCACTGCCATAAGGGCTGGATCTCGTTTTACAGGTATAATATACAGTGCATGTGCTTATAAATTAACAGAGACAAGGAGGAAAAAAAGTCCAGAAAAAGAGCTTCAAGGCTCTGTGTTGATTTAGGCAACTCTGATATAGATTTAAAGATTACATTTCCCACCCAAAAATGCTAGTTATGTGGATGAGGATTAGTTTTTTGCATTTGAGTATTTTCAACAATGTGTGATAAAGAAAGCTGGTATCTGCAGAGGAAGCAGGAGGTCTAGGAGGTCACATACTTCTTCTTTCACATACATTATCAACAGAAAGGGTTTCCCCAATAATGCGAATTCCTTGTAAGGACTCTCAGTTACCATGCATAAGTGAAAATGAGACTCTGTGTGTTCATCAACAAGCTGGCTTACATTTTCTGTTTATTATATATAGTGTACAATAATGTATTAAGAACTGTGCATTTACTGTGTTTTATGTGAATATAATATTTACAACTTAGGTGCTTCTTTGTTTTGAATACATGATAAAGCAGGGAAAGAAGTCAAATGCACAAATCTATAAAAGATTTATGTCATCACAAGACGCAATCTGAGACCCACAGTGAACCACATAGTGCCTCTAAACAAAGAGTTGCCATCACTTTGGAGTGTGGGAGGACTAATTCTGGGCAATTTGCAAGTGACGTTTGGCATTGGTTGAAAAAGCACAGTAGTTATGTGTTCTAAAGGTCACACACCACTCCTTGCTCCCTGGCATCCATAAATTCTACTATCTACAGTACTATATCCACCCTCTGATGACCATCATTTGCAAACTAGTTTCTCACTGTCCCCATTTAGGATGATGCAGTGAGGGCAAGCACCTTCCAAGACTGCCCAGGGCAGAATACACTCAAGTTTATTGTGAATTGTCTGCTGGATCTGTATTTCTTTCTCCAACAGAGTACAAAAGGAGCTACAATGAATAAACAAATTTCTAATCTCTCCTAAACTTAGATCCAAGGGTGAGGCATCATTTAAGCTACACAGTTAAATGCTATTATCCAATGCCTTTTTTTTTTTTTTTAAAGGAGCATATAACTTGGCAATTGCCCTTATTTTAAATATCAAATCCTCTTTGAATAAAGTTGTCCAGTGAAATGGCCAAGTTCCTACCCAGGTGTAATCTGTAATAAGCACTCTGATGAGAAACAAAACCATTACAGCTTTCAGTTTTTGAAGTGTTTGGAGCATCTATTATAAATCAGACAGTATAAATAGTTAGGAAATCAGTTTTTCCATTTTTTGGAGTCTTTTTGAAATACTTAAAAATAACTGCCTTAAACGTGTATTGTGCTGCCTATTAGCATCAGTTCCCTAAATTTAGTTCATGTTGTTACCATTGAAATCTCCGCACTTACCACGCACAGCCACTAGATCTTATTGTTTACTGTTGAAGTCTAACAACCACTGAAAACTTGTCCAGCAGCTTGAAGGAGTTTCAAAGAATATTTTAAATCCTCCAGGAGTGAATAACACAGTCAGCAGTCATCATTTAGGGATGAGACAGATACTGAACTTCAGGTTGAGAATATAGATGTCCTTTTATGCCTCTGAGCCATTAGGACTGTCACAGTGTTTAGTAGTTCAAAAGAAAATACGTTTCTATAGAGCATTTCAATGGATCTCCACTGCTAATCTGTCTGTTTGAAAGACTGCCTACAACACTTCAAGCAAGTTTTCCAAGTGTTTGTTGCTAGTGTGATTAGGCAGCAAACCCAAAAACTAGAAGACATGTGCCTATATAGGAAGAGTTGTAAGATTTCTAAAAATGTTCTGCAATGATCTGTGAGCCTCTCTAGTAATTCTGGGTCTTCTGTAGTATTTAAATTTGTGGGTCCATTTTCAAATAGCGATCAGAACATAAAAGCGGAGGAACAGTTAGCTGAGGAGTTATCTTAGATTCTCAGTATATCTAAAACTCATTTGGTGACTTTCACTGTTAACTTCCATCTATTTAAATCTTTTGTATTTCTATTCGAAAAATAGAGAGTCAGGAGGGAAAAAGACAACTGATGCACTAAAGGTAATTTCCTCTATACTCTTGGGGGAGTAGGCTCCATTTCATACAACCTCTACAATTGTGAGCATTATAAATTCTGTTCCCGCATTTAGCTTTAACTGAGTGCATTGCATTATGCGGTAATCAAGTTAAACTCCTAATTTAGGCTGTTAATGAATCCTTTATAGTGAACAAGTTCAAATGTTCAAATATATTTTTCAGAATCTGATAGTGATTCCTAGAATATAGTTATTCCTGTCATTTTGTCCTTTGATAAAACACTAACAGCATTTCATAAAGCAAAAAGAAGACGTTTCTTCTGCAATATTTCAACAGCTTCTGCAAATAATGAATGTGCGAAAAGAATACAAAAACACACTCGGAAAGAATCCTGTGTATGGCAAAAAATTGGCCACCTTAGTCTATATTTCAGAGTCCCTTCTCTCTTGTAACAATTATGGCCTTTTTGCAAGTGGTTTTGGGGAATTTTTCCTATAGCGTGGCATACACTAAATGTAGCATATGGTACCTATAAGAACATACATGAATACATATACACATTCTTCCTGCAGTATTTATACAGTACAGAGTATGACCCAATATAATTTTATAGTACTGATTGTGATGGATGTTTTCAGAACTGCTCAGTAGGCAAAAAACAAACAAGTGCACATATTACACGCATCTGTATGAAAGCTAACATTTTGCAGCAGGGATACAGAAGGACTTGGGACAAGACTTTGTTGTGTTACTAATTCACAGCAGCCATTCTCAGAATGGAATTAAGTGCTGCAGAAGGTCTACAGTAGCTGCTGTGTTCTATAGTCACATTGTAACACCTCAGTTGTTGCATTTAATAGGCCTCTTATTCCCTCTGAAGTAAGAAATGCAAGAAAAAGGCGTGACAAGAAATATTGACAGACCAGAAAAAAGTTCACCTCATCAGGATTAGAACTTCCAGGGCAGGATTTTACAGTGCCTGAGCTGTTGAAGGGAAAATGGAAAGAGAAATAATCATGTCGGAAAGGAGAAAGACAGCTGTTAACTGTCTGAGAAACAAGGTAAGGTCTCTAAATAGTATCTCAAGTAGATGTATGTCTGTTTTAGTAGCACCTATATATGTGGGCAGTCATAAAAGTTCAGTTCTCTGCTAAACCAAGACATTGTCACTTTGAAGTAAGTGCCCTGAAAAAAAAGCTGACAATTATCTGGAACAGCAAAGAAATGGACCCCTTCAGAAATCAGCTAGAATCAGATTTAGAAAAGCAGGGAACTTTTACCGGACATAAATGAAGTGAAGGAATACCTCGACCTCAGGTTCAATTAGAATTTTAGTGTTAGACCTCTTGAAATACTAACACACCCGCATGACAGCAATGAAAAATTACTTGTATTGCTCTTGATGCATCAAAATGTGTTCTGCATAGCACCTCTTTGATCTATTCTCTTGTTAGAGCAAACTCCTGGTTAGACATTTTCCACCAATCTGTTCTTGTACAGAGTATTGTCTGGTTCCTTGAAGGCTGATTCACCAGCTGACTAAAGTCAGAAGTTTGATATCATTCAAGCAAAGATGAAGAGCAACAGACATTGACTGGCACATTGAACAAAGGTATAGAGGGGGGAAAATGGCATTAACAGAATCTGGTTATCCCTTAATTTTGATTCACAAGTGATGATGTATAACATACAACTGTCATGATAATGCATGAGACTTGGGAGATAACTGCATTAACAAGCTACTTCTCTGTAAAATTAAAAAATCAAATTTTTGTTCTTCCATAACTTACCTGTAAATATATATATAAATAAATAAAAAATGAGAAGAAAACAGAAAAGTAGAACAATTATATTTTGACTGCAGTGGGAGAGGATGACAGATTTGATATGAAGTTGCCTTCATTTTCCATAATTAAGGCATCATGCAAACTTTTCTTTTAAATCCTCCCATTTAAATATAAACACAAGGTATCACACTTTTAATAAGAGATGGGAAGCTATCTTTAGTGCCAAACTGAAGAAATTTGTTTTGATTTTCAAAACCACATAAGAGACTCATGCCTAGTTAAAATGAATAGAAATAAAACATACAAGTCCATGTGTGGCTAAAAAAAACTCCTCCAAATTTTTATATTCCTTTCTAAAAAATCATAGATTTCAGTAGTTCAAAACCTGACCTAAGTCAAGAGTACTTTGTCACTCTAGGCAGCACACACAAGTCAAATCAAAAAGTCTATGTCTCTGCTTATAAACTAAACCAAACCACAACATATTTTTGAACACTGTCGTGCAGTCCAATATTTTTACATTGCTGGCATATGGCCCAGCACAGTTCTGGTCCAGGCAAGCCAGTGCTTCCAAAGCAATCCCCATGCACAGTCTGGAGAATGGCATGGTCCCTGTTAGTAAAGATTCTGCCTGTTTGATGGGCCTCTTCTGGCCAAATCATTCTAGCATTATCCTATGTAACTGTTTGCCTACATACACAACAGCAAGCCCTGCCACAGCATCCTTTTCCCTGTACACATAATTCACATAATTTAAATCCTAGCACTTTTTTTTTTTTTTTTTTGAGGGTTGACAAGGAAGATTTGCAATAAAAGGTTTGTAAGTTAACAATGTCATAAGTAGTTACATGCTGTGTTAACATGCTTGTGTTGCACTCATACTAACTCTGGGCTAAAGGTAGGTTCAGAGGATGTCAAAGAATGGCACCAAAATAAATAGTGGGAGTGGGTGCAGGAATAGTGCCAGGAGCCACTGAATTTTGGATTGTGCAGAAGCTGGGGGAGACATGCAGAAGCACCTAACACTCTCCATGGTGACTGAAGGGTTTAGGCAGATGGGATAGCACGCAACAATCTGTTTTGATGTAGTTATGTGAAGTATTACACATGGAACAGAAGTGAGGAGACTGTGTCAAATCTGTTTGGTTAGAAAAGCAGTGAGAAGATAGATGCAAAGGTCTGTAGGATGCAATAGGAGTCAGGCCCAGCATCCTGCTCTCAGTATATTGCGTATTCCAAAATACACTCACCACTGTATTTTGGAAGAAGGAGAGTTTAAGTGCATAAACATAGGCTGTGTCATACCATGTGGCCTCAGGCTAAAGAGACCCATTTCTATTACTCAGGTCTAGTGAATGCTATTTAAGAGAATAAATCAAGAATGATGACATTCATGAAGCAAGGAACCCCATGTTGCTGGCAGAAAGGGCACAGCAATTTGAAAACTATGCATGGAAAGAAGGAACATGCTATATGAAAGGAAAATGATGACTGAGACAGGATGAACAAAACAATGAAGGGTGCAGGGAAGAAGAGAGAAAGAGAAAGGAACAAAAGGCATATGCATATTTCCTGTTTAATCAGCTTTAGTTTATTTATTCACATGCATTTATTATATTGCATTTCCTTGGTACGTGGTCCACATTCTTATTTAGAGAGAAAGAAATGACAGAATAATGGGCAGCAGGGAGTCACACATTACTTCATCCATTAGTGGGCATGTTACTGTTTTTTCAGAAGTTTATGAATTTTTAAAACACCATGCCCCAACAGCATGAAATTCAGTATTTAAATTTTAAACAGAAGGTTTGAGTGAATTTAGCCCTGCAGTCTTGACACTTTCTTGTTCCTCTCTGTGTACAAGTTCAACCTGCCATGGCTGAAATAGGAACTGAACAGGATATTTTCAGAAAAGCATCAAGGGAGAGTGAAGCTATTAAAGGATATTGTCATGCTGCTGGAGAATACTTTCATGCTTTTCTGAACCTGCTTGCAGAACTATCTATCAGTGATCATTGTGCTGTCATTATGGTTAAAAAGCTTGACTCCAATTCTGTCATAGATGTCTGTTATTCAGGAGAATGGATTTCTATCCCAGCTTATTTGATCATGGTTTTGCTAAGCTGTTGAGAAGGTTTTAAGTTTCCTGGAGGAGTGGAACCTCAGTCCATCCTATTTAAACTGGTTTAATTCAAGAGCCAGCAAAGTTTCCCTGAGTCTGAATAGGGATCACATGAGAGCACCTGAAGAGCAGCACAAAGGAATCCCAGCCATTCCTGTCAAAGTCAGCTTCACTAGAGGCCCAGTTTAAATGCCTCTATTCCGCTGCACACGTATATAACACTTTTTAAGAGGTTTTTGAACATGTAGGGATTAAGTCAAGCAGTGGATCACAAGGAAAACAAATAAGAAGATCATCTTAGGATGAAAATTGTAAATAAAGGAAGTAGTCTTTCACTAGCTACTAGTTTCCTTGCCCACACAGCAAGACTCTACCTCTATGCCTTAGGTGAAGAGAGATGTCATAGTCTATAAAAATGTTCTGCAAGGCAGTGTGGGTACTTTGAATTTCCTGTTTTAAGATCTATCATTGCAAGTAAATTATTTTAGATGCTTCTCTCTTCTTTTTGTCCTTTTTCTATAGAGCAGTTCTGAGACCCTATACTAAAAATGAGTCTGTAATTTTCACTGTAGTGTTTCCAGGAGGTAAAAAATCTAGCATCTAGAACAAAATGCTGCTGGAAATCTGGACAAGAATACAGAAAAAAATACGTGTAATATATAAATATTTATATATAAATACACTACTAGAAATGTGGACTTCTTACTTACATCTTACTTCTTGCTATCCAACTACAGTAGGAAGATGAGAATTAGTTGAAGAAAGTTTTACCAAGCCTGTGAGATGGAAGCATCTCCCCCTTCACAAACTCTTATAGGTACAGTCTGATTTCTCATTGGACTTGTTGAAATGTGGCTTAGCAGGTGTTTATGGAAGAGAGATCTGAGAAAAGCACTGCACAAGCAAGTATAATAAAGAACTTGTACTCTTACTAAGTATCTATACATTAGATCTACCCTTTCTGAGTTATTTACAGCAAAAATATTTTTAACTGAAATGTACTGATGTCAGGATAAAATTAGAGTTAAATTTTATGGGCAGATTTGCCAACTAGCATGCTTGTGGATCAGTACAGATGGATTTGAGCATATGTAGAAAAAGACTTTTTAAAATATAAAAGAAAAATATCTAAAATTAGTGTTCATTGGTGTTTTTTACAAAAGAGTTGGTTTTTGGAGTGTCTTCTGATTTCTCCAAATTGACAGGATGGGCACAGACCTTCAAACATGTGAAACTACAATTCCTTTTAATGTCTATAACAAGATTTTTTGTTCTGCTGCTGTGATTACCACTCATTTAATAAATATTACAAACGCTTCATTGTAAAAGATGCATGGAGATGAAGGAGCAGAACTTACTATACCCTCTTGCAGATCTCATTCTCCTGCACCTGGCCCCAGTGGCTCCAGTTCAATTCTTTTTGTGACAGACGTACTGGAGAAGAAGATGGCAATTCCAAGGTACCAGTCTTATTCCAGGAGTAGGTCACCAATCCAATCAACCAGAAAACAACTTCTCCCTTACTCCCTTACATCTGGCAAACTCTGAGTCCTCTGGGTCCTTCTCTGGGGAAGAAGCTCTCCCTTCTAGGGACCTCATCCAGAATTAATGGATATTGGCTGAGATTTCTTAGAGTATGTGACAAGATGTAGTGGTATTTTTCAAGACCCTCTTGAGTTGACTTGGTGTTTTCTCAGAACAATGATTATCTCTTAGAGATATATAGCATGTGAGACTGGGCACTCTGAAGAAAGACTGATTTATGGGAACTGGAATGTCTTTTACTTGTGTGCATCCACAGCCCAGCCTCCATGCCATCTGTACTAGTGCATCATTAGCAAATGCACTGATACTGAGAGCAAAATATCCGTCTGCTGACAGCTGGCTTCACAAAGCTGTAGAACTTGAAAAAAACTAGAAGACCTGATCTTGTAGTTAAGCACCTGCCCATGAGTTCAGAAGAGCTGTTCAAGCAGTATTTTGTGGTCACAGTATTTATGATGCAGAAATTTTTCTGTGCATGTTAAACTGAACTGCTACAAGGAATGAATAAAAATTTAGGTAATCTAATCATATCAAGATATGCATTTTTTTCCTCACTGTAGTAATACTGTAAGCATTTGAGACTTTTTTTTTCAAAACACCACTCCTACAACAATTTCTTGATGTGGTATAGAAGCAGGTTGAGTTTTAACTATGGAATGGAAAAAATTAAGTGATAAATTGTGAAATATTTTCAGGTGAACCACTGATCTAGATTAAGGATGAGTTTAATTACAGTATTTTCAAACAAAATATTCCTACAGATGCAATAACCAAAGTAGGTGACTTCTAAATAATAAAACTGATACTCTTGGTAACATTTTCATTTGGAAAGGCATTTTTAAATATGCGAGCAGCATTAAGTGGTATTTTTACTCATAAACCTAAAACACTGGATTAGATTTTTTTACCAGCCACTTCTATTTCTTATGAACCTGTTAAGAAAGGCACTGAGATACTGTAAATTATTGCTTAAAATGACAATTTTTAGAGCTAAAACTATGAAGGGAATCCTCGATTGAGTGACAATGCCTAGGCATCCAATGATGGCACAGTACACCATGCAGATATTGTCCATGGAAAGGGTATCTCATTTTGATCACTCAAGACCTTACAGGATTTTCTTAAAACAGCTCTAGTAGTCATTTTAAATAAAACGGGTGTTTGCATGAGAATTTCTGACTGCAGTTTTGGATAAAGGCAAGGATGCAAGAACTGGAATGAGGGATCGACATAGAAGACAGAAAGGTTCATATAGAAGAGACAAAATTTTCTTCTTGGACATGAGTACTTTTGCTGTAGTCTGGTAGGTTTTTGTTTCTCTGATGTTTTGCCTTTCTGGGAAGGAAGACATTTTCTCTTTGCTTAGGCTTGACAAAAAGAACTTCTCTGTGATCTGAAAGAGGTGAGGTTTTCGAAGGGTTATAAGCTGTCTCCTCTCATAAGGTCCAGGAACCTAAAGCAGACAAGCAGCCTGGCTGCTGACAGAGCAAGGAAATGATCAGTCGATCCCTTTCTTTTCTGTGACCTCCTCTGTCACACTTGTCCTAAGCAGGCTGTCGTGAGGCTATGTGCTGAACACAATCCGTAGGGCTTCCCTATGGCAGCACTTGCTACAGCCTTCCAAGACAGTTGCAGAAAGCACTTTAAACAGCACTGCAGACATTTAAAATCTTTCTGGAAAATATTCTCCTCTTTGGAAGTTTTGTTTATCTTAGTCTGCAAATCTGCTTCCATATTTGTAGGTGTAAAGCAATGACTGAGAAAAGATTTTGTCACATACTGAAAAACTATGTATGGGACAAGAAACTATGTTCACATCCAGAGCAGGCATGTCTGACCTTAGGTTGTCAGTAGCAAACTGACATATTATGCCAGAAAAATCTGAGGATTTACTGCTGCTTCCAGCAGTATAACTTCTTCCAGGAGAGAAACTGTCTTTTTTCCCAGCAGTTCCTGGTGGATCAGTAGTGTCTCTCCTCAGATATCCTATTTTCTAGTGGCTACAGTGGGGAAATCAAATTTACTTGCTCTGTAGTAAAACTAAAGTATTCACTGTAGCAATAAAAAGTACTTTTGAAATGCAAATCTCAAGGTTTGATCCTCACTGATGAAAGGAATGTTAGGTACACAAATTTCTTTCATTAATTTTACACTGATGAATAGACACAAACCAACATGTGGAAAAGACAGGTGGTTCAGTGCAGAGTACTATGAACAGTGGGCTTTCTTGGTTCAAGAAGATAAAAAAAGTAATGCAATTTATCCCTCCATAATATGCTGTCTTAATTATGTGGTGCATATCCTGACCCAAGACTCCAGAAAACACACTTCCCTTTAGAAATCAGCATCTTTTTAGTTATACAAAATATGCTTAGGTGATTGCTCGTGGATGTAGTTAAGAACAAACCTCTGCAGAGATTTCAAAGAAAGGTAATAAAAGGTAATGATACTTCCATTTGAGTTTTGTGCTCAATATTACCAAAAGAGGAAATGCATCCTTTACTTTTACTATGTGAATACAAAAATACATAGTGAATTTCAGGAATAGTTACTCAAACACTTCCAATAATTAATTTGCTCCATGACTCAGGCAGATGAAAAAAGTTATATTCCTTTTCTTTACAGAATCACTACTAATACTGTCACAAATAACTAGATTTTTCATCCCATTTTTACCAGACAAATGATAAGAAACACGGCTAAAGCTACACAATAGCAACAAGACTACTTTGAAAAATCAGACATGTATTTCCCAGGTGTCTAGGCTCAGCTAAAGCTCCTAGGCCTCTGTGTCCAGCCACCGGCTACCCTGCATTTACTCCACTGGTAGCACAAGAGAACTCTCAAAAACCTACATGATTGATGAAATAAGATAGAGAACATGCAAAGCTTAGAGCAAATCCTGCTAGTAATGATGTAAATCATGAAAGAGATTTTGATGAAGGCCTTTTTGTATTTATTTAGTTCAGATGAAGAGAATAATTGAAGGAAATATAAAGCACTGCAGAAAACATATTAAAACAAATCAAAAAACCCCCTCACAAAAAATCAGAGAAAATACACAAAATTTAGATTTTGACAAGATGCACACAAAAGCATCCTTTTGTACAAGGAGCAGGAATCCCCATACTCCAGTGTGAGAGATGTTCTTGGTAAAACAGAAAATAAACCACAAACTTGTGTGCTACCTTTAGCTCTTTGTAACAGCAATAAGAGTAGCTGCTGGGTGCTGCCCTCAATTCCATCACTTTGATATTTTTCATATGAATTCATTAATTATCCTCTGTGAGAAGAACATTGCTGCTTGATTCACAAGCTTTTGCAGTCTGTGAAAATGTTGCAATGGCTGGTGAGTTCCCTGGAAATTAAATTTCTTAGGATAATACAAATGTCTGAGTCTATGTGAAGCCATGCAGCTAAGAAGTTTAAAACGAATAGCTGCTTCTTTAACACTTTCTCGCCTACCGACATGAAGTTAAATATGTCAGGAAGAGAGGTAAAAATACATATGCCGTTTCATGTTTCCTTCCCCAGCAGTAAAATGTGCATTTTCAGGCACCTGGGAAGATGCCCGACTACCTTATACTCTCATCAAGTAAGAGCACTGTATAAAAAGAGAAGTGATTGTGCCAAATGAGATGATGTGAATACGTGCAGTTGAAATGAGCATCAGGAGACAGGGAAGAAACTTGTCACACATCTACAGAGTTGGGCGTCCTTCACTGTGGTTGAGGCAGCGAGCAAAGTGGAAGACCAGGACTCTGAGAAAGTTGAATGCTTTCTGTTTACCCAGAGTTTACACTGAGTGGCTGGAAAAGGCCAAGGAATGATCTGAAGCACTGTTACATAAGCAAGTGTTGCTTAAGTGCTATTGCCCTTACTGGCATGATTTGATCTATGTCATCTAACATACTCTCAATAACTTTTCAAGGGTACTGTTGGTTCAAAGACTGTGCTACTAATATAATAAATGGATGAGGTTTCCCTTTTCAAGGAAGGGCAAGAAAAGAGTTTGTTTCCCACATGGAAGAGTAAGATATAAGGTGACCTAGTTTATTGATGAAGGCCTAACCATGCCATCAGCTCCTGGGGGAAGCTGGGGACCAGGAAGAGCAATTCTAATTACCAAAGACAGAAGAGTGACTTCTCTTGTAGCTCAAATATTCAAAAGCCTCTGTCTGACCCAAAGCATATGGACCTAAAATTTCTGATTAAAAATCAAGTAGGCAAGGAAATTTAATACAGTAATATTAGACCTTTTTGAATTTTTTTTTTTTTAATAGTATTTGGGATTAATGGAAATCTTTATTAGATGCTATAATTAGTTTGGATAATTCCACAGTTTGATCTAGATCCATGTGTTCTGTCCAGTTGCCAGAGGAAAACTGAAATTGCTTTGGTATTTCTTCTGTTATAGCTGAGAATGTTTTGGCAGGCATTTGAGAAGGGTGTTCTTGCCGCAGGTTTTTGGTTTAGAACTTCCCATTACAGCCATCTAATCTAAGTTCCTGTAGCCTCACAGCCTAAAATACCATACATGACGTGCTTTGCTTTTTTCAGGACCTGAGTGCACCAGTGCCTGGGCCTGACCAGCCTCACCTGGGGCCTCTGCCCAGGTGTACCCATGGGCCAAAGAGCCCCTTTCAGCATTTCTCAGCTTGGGGCTGTAGTCCCTGCCCCATTGAGACTGCAGAAGTGCTGGTCTCAGCTGTGCCCTGTCAGAAACTTGCATAGTCATCCAGATTTTTGGTCATCCTTGGCTGCCACTCTTGGGGTTTCCTTGCTTTTTTCATCCTGGGGGCTGTGGGATGGAGCCCTGGAAGGTCAGATATGTGTCTTGTTGTTCATGTTTTCATGCTTTGCCTTCAGGTGCCTGTCCCTTAATGAGCAGACAGCCATGATCCTGATAATTTTCAGTCATATGCTTATTAATCACACTATGGATTGAATTTTCCTTGCAGTTATTGCAGCATAAATCAGGAGTTATATAAAGAAAATTATGTGATCTTTATCTCTATAAAATCACAATGTGCTCTACGAGGTCCCAAATGTTCAAATTTTTATTGCTTGTGTAACTTTCTTGTCTAGTTACCACAGAACTTATTTCTCCCTTGATACAAACACATGAATGAGAGGATATGCATTATATTTTATTAAGTAACCTTTAAAGGCTTTGAGTTCATTCATAGTGCATGGTGCAGAGAAATAGAAAAGAAGGAAACATGAAAACTTGGCATAATATTCAAAAGTTGAGTAGAATTTTGAATCTTGCCTACAGGAGGTAAGAGCTGGTTGAGGAGCTCTGTGGCCAAGTTGAGAAATTGTGAGAGAAGTGTGGGGAAATGAGCAGACCACACAGGGTTAGGGAAGATGAACGAGAGCTTGACAAGATGACCAGCACAATCCTGCAGACACAAGACCAAGTAAGCCTCCTATCAGTGGCACTTCTATTCCAGTGACTCACTTGCATAATTCATCTTTAGAGGTCCTTTTCAGCCCAAACTGTTTTATGATTCTGTGATCATGAGGAAAAAACAGCAACTGCCTTTACCAAAGCAACCATGATTGTCTAGCATTTAAGCACTTTATTTCATGGGGAGGGTTAGAGTAGATATTAGGAAAAAATTTCTTCATGGAATGGGTTGTAAAATATTGGAACACATGACCAGGGGAGTGGTAGAGTCAAGATTCCTGGAAGTGTTCAAAAGCCATGTGGATGTGGCACCTAAGGACACAGTTTAGAGGTGAACATGGTGGTATCGCTAACTTGAAGGCAGATGATCTTAAAGGTCTTTTGTAAACTTAACAACTCTGTGATTCTATGGCACCTAATTTGATACTAACCACCTGCTGCTCCTAAATTTTAAAGGCTAATTGTATTGAATACAGGTAATCTGCTTTGTGTGCATAGAGAAGCTAATTATATCACTTATAAATCCCAAATCCCACTAAAGATATTTGATAGAGTTATTACTGATCAAATGGGAAAATATTTAGCAGTATTTCATAGCAACTGTCCCAAACTTTACCATTATATAGGTACTTACCTTCTATATCAACAAGAGTATTTTCTGTATGCAATTCTCATTTGCATTGAGACAGGTAATAAATCCTAAAACTCTAAGTTGACTGATTTAAAATATGAAAGTATGTATCTGTTCCTCCCAATTTGGTAGAATAAATGCATTCTTTCTATACCTTTGAAAATGTCTCTTCAGCTGTTTCATCTTGCACCGTACTTTTACGTTCTAATGAGCCATTAAAATCAATGGCCCATTAGAAAAACTCTACAGATAGATGAATTGGTCTGTTCCAAATAGGTACATCAGAGAATTTGCTTGTTTTTCTTTTAAGCTGATTGCCATTATTTATAAAAAGTTAGAAAAGTCTTTTTCAGTTATTGAAAATGACTGAAAGTCATTTTCAATATGATATGGAAGTTTTCTGTGGGAAAGGCAACTAGGTTATTTGATGTATTTCAGCTCTCAGGAGCTCTTTGACTGCTGGTCGACTTCACACCTCTCCATTGGAATACCAGATACTAGCAAGTGGTCACGGTTTCTAATCCTTGTTCTCAGGATAGTTTGCAATTCCTGGGGTAGTTGTCTTCAAAAAGAGTCCAGGTTACTCTTAACTATTTCAGTTCTGCTGGAAATTAACTTTCTGTCATCATTCCATGTCAAATAATATACAGATTCTCAAGTGGCCTTGATTAGATTTGGTGGTTTTTATTCAGAATTGCATGCATGAGGCTGAGATTTGTTTGACTGCTCCTTCAGTATATCAGAAGTATCCTCATGAGCCACTCAAAGTTACCTGTCTCCTCAAGAAGATGAGGTGTAGATCAGTAATGTAAACTATGGGGTACCTCATTAGAGGCTGGAACTTGCTAGAAAAACCAATGGCAAAGTATCCTCCAGCAAGAAAAGCTGTAGAAGGTTCTCTCTTTTCATATTTTGCAGCAGCAAACAGATGACTGAAAAATCATAGGCACAAATATTCACTGCCCTTTCAATGTGATACTCCATTAACATGCACCAGTGGTGGTATGTGCAGTTAAGAATAGCAGCTCCAAAGATTTAG
>WBNO01008784.1:0-11626 GCA_013400575.1 Peucedramus taeniatus
AAAGAAAAGAAAAGAAAAGAAAATTACCTCCTTGTTACCAAAATGCTACCTATGTTTAATTATCCTCCCTGCTTGTCCTAGGCACCAAGAATTATATAATTCAAGACATTTTAAGCTATTTATGAACTTTAAATGTCTGAAACACACTGAGTTCAGATGAGAAACAAACTAATTTGCTAATGGCTGCAGCCCGTACATTATTAAAAATACAGTTAGTCCTGCTATTTATTTGCAAAACTTTTCTTTATTTAGGAGACTTTTCCATGCTGTGTTCTGAGGCATCCCCTCACTATCTCCAGGAAGTCACACTGAGGGAATTCAAGGACACCCAGGCCATTTTATCACCCCTTCTGTCTCACAGAGCACATTCCAGTTCTGAGCTGCACGATGTCAAATAATTCATTTCACACCAGTACAGGCTTCCCTGTCCCTTCCCCCTCTCTCCTGCTGCTTTCCAGCAGCTTTGTCCCAACCATTCACCTGACACAGGTAACTTCTTATCAGGGAAATACGCCCTTGCATCTTTGCCCTTCACATTTAAGAAAATTTTATGACTTAAAAATGCTCCTTTGTTGGGTGTGATGTAGTCCCTGGAGGCTGAAACACTCATGGAAATATGATTTCAAGGTCCATGTACAGCACCTGGAGGATTCCAGCAGACAGAAAACATTTTATTCTTCAACATTGTTGAGGTATTTCATAGCAGGAACACCTTCTCCAGAGTTCACCTCCCTGCCAAAGTCCTCAGCTGTCTGAAAATCTCCAGCTTCTCATCTGAAATGTGCCAAAATTTTATTATTTATGTGTTACTTACACACAGTTCTGCACCACCTCACTGTCATAGCTGGAAGCTCCCTGTGAAGTTTTCTGGATTTAGCCTAAAAATAGATTTGCAAAATTAGTTAATAACAAAAAGCATCTACAAAACCACATCATGTCACACGTGATGCAGGAATCTTGCAGTAGTGAGAAAGAATTGATCTATTTTACAGCTGAAACTGATATTATATCCAAATACTTCTCAGGTCTAAGTCTCATTCTCTGTGATCTAAATTATGAGCTCTGGAGCATTTTTAAGATTCAGGTAACCACAATTCCTCCTCAGACCCAGACCATGTAGGGGCACCTATTGCACACCCACGCCAATTCCAAGAGGTTAACACACATATTCTCCTCTTGTTTCACCTATTCCTCTTCTCTCTTTGTACTCTTTTTCTTTTCCCCCACTAATTGTACTTTTTTTTTTGCCCCAAAATGGAAAGCATGGAGGGCAGAGAGGGTAGAAGGTGAGACTGTGTCTTTTAATCACCAGTAAGTCAGGGGAAAAGAAGCAATGTCTTTTTTCCCACCAAAAAAAAAAAAAAATACAGTTATTTGATTACAGACTGAAAATCTCATAACTTTTGTGCTGTGAGGCATGAAACTCATCCTGTCAGAAGAACAGCACCTTTAGTGCAGAGTTACTAAATATTTATTTCAGTGGCAATGTTCTGTAAAGCTTCGACAGCTTAGATTGAGTCCTGCTCTCAGTCCCTTTCCCTTTTTATTGATCACATGAACACTTTTAACACTCTGCCTTCACAAATGGTCACCAGAGAGCATTCACTCACCACTTTTGCATGGAGCAGCATTATGTTTGCAGGTGTATAAATCAGATGAAATGCCTTTATCCACTCGGGGTCACAGAGTGTTCAGCTCACACTCTTGGTACCAGCCAGACCCTGGAATGAACTCTCAGGGGTTTTTTTTCTGCCTTTTCCAGAGATGTTTTAAAAGTTTCCCAAGACCTGCTGGATCCTTTGTTCCAGGCCCATGAAAAAATTTAAAGCAAGGATGTAGATTCCACCTCTGGGGGGAAAAAAGGTTGCAGCTCCTTGCCAGGAAACAAGTCCTTTCTGAAAGTCAAAATAATTTTGTCAGAGGCAGACGAAATTTTTTTCAACACAAGTTTTCAACTCAACAAAGTTATTTCACAAGCACATGAGTAAGGAAGAAAAAGTTTCAGGGTGGTGGGAAACCTCCTGAATCTGCCTTAGGATGTGATTTTCTTGATTTAATATGAATTGTGAGGAAAAACTCCTCAAGAATCACAGCCAAGCCTTGAGCCTTGTTTGTCCCACATGTGTGACCTTTGTCCTGACCACGGGCATGTAACCACTCACAGCAATTTAGAACAAATACCACCAAAAGTGCAGTTGTCCATCAAAAAGGGGCTTTTGAGACAAGTCAGACCGGACTTTTTGATTTTATTCTTTTTAAACAAAAGCTTTGGCACTATTACATCCCTGAGGCTGCCCTGGATCACCTGGGGGCCCACAGGATGGCACTGTGCCACAGGGGATGCCCTCACCCTGAAGGTGTTAAAATGAAAATTGTATGGCACAATACAGACTCACCACAGCATTACAGCTTCTTTTTATAAGAAGGAAAAATTCCCAGAGAAATTTGTTTTTTTGAGTGATAATGCTTTTCTCCTACTTTTGGTGTTAATACATACTGAATGTAATAACTTTTTGGTGCCTTATGTGATAAAAAAATGTCTTTGAATGTGACAGTCCACTTTTTATCCATTTTTCTTGGCAAACAATATTAAAACCAGTACAAGAACAACTTAGGGTGGTGAGAGAAACACATATGAAAAATTTTTTAAAAAATCACAAAACAAAACTTTCTGGAGCCTGCTCCGATAAATCAGGCCTGATGACAGGAGTGAGTTTTGAACCCTCCTTAAGAAAGTCCTCATGAATCAAACATTGTCCATCTAATAACCTCTCAAAAATGTGCTACTGCTTCCATGAAGACAAAACACTCCAGGAAATGCTGGGAATGCTGCTGTTCCATGTGTATTTTCATGCCTGGCCCACATTGAGATTTTTCTCCTTGAAACTTATCGAGCAGGTTCTTTTTTTTTTTTTTTTTTTAATAAAATTCAAGTCACTTTTAGTCAAAAATAAGGTAAATTTAGTTGGGCCTGTAGAGAGGACTACCATGAGGATAACAGTAGTGTGTAACTGTCCTTGTGGGGACAACAAAAGTGCATTTGAAGCCTAGAAAATGAAGAGTTAAAGAGAATATGATTAATCACTGAATACTTGAAGAAAGTAGATATAAAGTGAAAACAAATATCCTAATAAAAACTTTGTTGATTTGGGCTTTCTCCATTGACCTGTGTTTATCTCAACCCTAAACTTTCCTCACTTTTGCCTTTCCAGGTCTCTCCCCAGCAAGTGGCTTTGTGGAGCTCAGCTGCCTTCCAGGATTAAGCCACAACAAACAGAAAATAAATGCTAAAAAATTGGATACAAATCTTAAAAAAGGGGATTTGAGATCAGGAAACCTACACTCTAGCAAAATGGTTTAGTGTATTCATTTGCTGAAGTGACAGAATCAAAGACATCCTGCATGTCTAAACATACTCAGAATATTACTCATAAGGTATTCACCATAAAATATTTAGCTTTTCAAGCTTCTGACAAGTGACTTTAGGATTATGGAACAATTTTCCCTTTCCACTCACAAATTCTAGGTATTTTTCACTGCCAAGACCTTACCTAGGCTTTTGCCAGCTAGGAAAACTTTTCTTGCCCCTCACAGCTGAGCATTCAGGATTATCTGTTCAGCAACATGGGATCAGGAAGACTTTCATGATATTAGAATAAGCAATTTTGATTTTTTTTGTTTGGTTGGTTTGTTTTTTTGTTTTGAATTTTTTTTCTTGTTCTGCACTTTGCTTCCTCTGTGTCTCCCTCCTTGTGTTGCCTTGAAATTTTTGAGCCCATCAGACTTCATAAATTGCTGATTTTATACAGCACAGTGGTTTGAGGATGTTTGTGGCAGAAAGGATGTTCTTTTGAAACACTGAAATGTTATTTTTTACTTTATTACCAATGAGTTATATTCTGGAGAAATGAAGGGCAGTGACTTGGTGCCTTTACATTAAATTCCTCTTGGGAAAAGGCCATAATTGAATATAACTTTTCCATGGCACCAACATCCTCTCCCAGCTGCCACCCTCACTTCTTAGGACACCACTTCCCACCAGACACAATCCAGCTGGTGCTAACAAATCCCCAAATAATAATTTTAAAAAAATGCAGCCTGTAAAATGTTTTATCATTAACTTCTGTTCATCTGTGAATACCAGCAAAAATTATAAGACAATGACAGTTCACTTGACACCATTCAGCCATAAATCTCCACCAGGTGTAGGAGAACATTCCCCTTGCCCTCAACAAATTCACCTTCAAAACACAACTGCATTCTGCCTTGGCATGCAGAGCTTTCAAAAAAATGCCACAAAATGAAATTTCCACAGATAGAAATGCAAAAGTCCAGATCACGTCTGTGTGGAGAGTTGTCAGGTTATTCTCAGACACTTCATATCTTTGGTAAAGAGAATTCTTTATGGAGAGGGAACAATAATCTCTTTGCCACTGACCTGAATCCAAAGTTGATGTTGCTTACTGAGGCCCTAATTAATTAATTTAGAGAATATTTATGGACAAAGAGGTTAAATAAATTACTAGCGGAAAACAAACTATTGCAAACAAACAAATAAAAAACCAACCAAACAAAAACCAAAACAACCAAACAGCTGAATTACATAATCTTTTATCTTCTGGGGAGCTTTTCGACTTCTTCCACCTCTGTTGCGTTTTCCTTTCTTCACCACCTCCAAGAGATCTCCTCTTTTTTTCCCCCTTTCCTTTATTCTATTAAGCAAAAATTGCAAGTCCTTATAGTTAATAAGACCCATGCCATAGAATTCAGCCATATTTCCTTTTTGGTTGGTTGGTTGGTTGGGTTTTTTTCTGATGTGCTTTCAGGGTGGTTGCCTCAAAATTTTCCATATTTTCCCAGCCTTCAGTCCCTACCTTGTTTGTTCTCAGCTTTCCATTCCACTGAGCTTGCTGTCCCAAATTTTAAAGCTGTGAGCATCAGGTTATATTTTAATATCTTGTCACAGGGAAACCCAAGAAAAATGGGTTTCTGTTGACTTTTTCACTTCTTTCCCAAAACCAAATTGCATCTGCAGGGCCTTGCCTTTGAACCACACCCCTGTTTTACACCATCCCATCATTCTTCACTCCCTATCTCCCATCCACCAGGCTTGAAGTGAAATTATCCCTCTTTGTGCTGCTGATTAAATGGGAGGGGTAAGAAAACAAAGAATTCAGTACATTATCTCTTTATTTCAGTAAAACGGAGGTGATAAATACAGAAGGATAACATTGAGGTTATTCCCAGAATTCCTGTTATTTTCCCAGAGCAATTCCAATGCTCCTCCTTCCCTCTCCAGTGCTGCTCTCAGGGATAACAGCCTTGATTGTTGCAGCTCTGTAAAACAAGAAATAGGTAATCAAGAGGAATAGAACCTCCATTAAACATCAATTGACTATTTTCATTCTATTCCATTCATGTCTCAATTATTATAAAATAAGTGGTAACTATAAATGCATAGAAATCTAAATTCCATTACATAGGGCAGGATTTACTTACTGTGAAAACAGCCCAATTGTTCTGTGAGAATCTAATCAAGATCATGTCCCTGACTACAGGTCTAGCTGAGTCACACTCAGAATTTTGCCATGGCCAAGAACAGGAATTCAGTTGTATGTGGAATCAAGGATATTGTATCAGGATAAGTAAAACCATAATAGGTTAATCAAAGAACTGTTATTCAAAGGAAAAGAACAAAAAGTGTTACCAAAACAAAAAAAGGAAAAAAAAAAAAAAAGAAAACAAAAAAAAAAAAAAAAACCACAAAACCAGTACAAAAAACCCCAGAAAAACAAAACCCAGAACTACCCAAAAACCCAAATCCAAATCCCTCAATAATCATAATATAGTTAATACTGTAAACACACTTCTAGGTTCTAAAAAATTTTCCCAGCTGTTTGTTCATGTTTTCACCACAGCAGGTTGTCAGCACCCTGAGTTCTTCACTTGTAGCAGCTTGATGATGGTGGGAGTTTCTCCTTCTTTTCTCTAGGACCTGCTTGGGGGTTATTTCATGTTTATTAATGCACTTTACACTTTGTTTTTTCTTCATCACTCTGTAAGCCACATTCTGTCCAAATTCACAATTTACACAGGGACCTTCTTACATTATATAGTTGTTCTTTGTTCTCTTTTTTACCCCAAAAAGCTGAATTTTCCCAATTTTCACTTATTTAACTGATTAATGATGAGTTTTCTATAGGTATAAAGTCTCCTGTGCTGCCTCTGTCTTATCACCCCACAGCTGCTCCTCTTCTTCACATCCCACACCTCCATTTTCAAGAGCCCTGCTCCCACTCCAGGACTCCATTCCTCTACACCACACCACCACCTCACACAAAAAATATTTAATTTTACAGAAGAATAATGGCTTGTTACACTCATCTGCACAAAAGCCCTGGTTGTATCACACAAAGAGGAGCAAAA
Source organism: Peucedramus taeniatus (assembly GCA_013400575.1). Lineage (NCBI taxonomy): Eukaryota > Metazoa > Chordata > Aves > Passeriformes > Fringillidae > Peucedramus > Peucedramus taeniatus. Next base: position 6,427 of record WBNO01008784.1, read on the forward strand.
GTAAAATAAATTAGGTATAGCCATCTGGTCTTTAGAAAAATTACTGATGTGGTTACACCATGAAAAAACAGAGCTCCAGGCAGCCCAGGAGAGGTTCAGGCAAAAATAGCCTGAGAAGCCTCAGTCTTGAGGCCTTGCAGTGGTTGAAACACCTAATTTTTCAGGGCTGCCAGCCTTGCACTGCCTCAAGCTCTGCATCAATTCCTCTGCAAAATGAGCACACCACTACAAGGTTTGTGAATGTGTAAATAATGACAACTTATCTTGTGAAATTTTTGCTATTTGTAGGGAAAATATACACTGAAAGAAGCAAAATTTACTAGGGAAAAGTAGTTTGTTACACTGCAAAGAAACACCTGTACATTTTGAGTGGGGGTGTAGGACAAAAGGTAAAACACAGTCACAATCAGGAATTAATGAATTACCCTTGCCAAAAAAAGGAAAAAAAGCATTTGGACAACACACTCAGGTACATGGTGGGATTCTGGGAATTGTCCTGTGCAAGGCCAGGAGTTGAACTCAATGATCTTTTTAAGTCCCTTCCAGCTCAGGATATTTTCTGTTTCCAGAGACATAAATGTGCTGCTAGCAGGAGTCTTGGTAAATCTGGGGCTCCTCACCAAAAAAGAATCTTTCAGTAAACCTGGTCTTAGCTCTTTGTTGAATAAAAACTTAACATAACACCAGGTACTGCTACAAAAGTAAAGGCAAGAGAAAACTCCCACTTAATCCAAGTCTGAAAGATTAAAAGATTAAAAACAGTAATGAGAGATTCCCTGTTGCCCTGGGCAAGATTGACACAAATGTCACCAAAACAAAATCTGTTCAGAATTTGATCTCTGAAGCCCAAATCCTGAAAACACAGCTCATCTCTAACTATCCTGAAGAAACTTAATGTTGGTCACACTGGACATCATTAAGCTGCAACAATTAGCCTTAATTAGGTTGCAGGTGCTGAGCACCTTTTTCAGTCTCACCTGTCACTCAGATCAATGTGTCCTCCCAGGCATGATGCAGGATAAAACCCTCCCAATGAAGAGGACTTTTCCAACAAATCTAAGATTAATTTTAATAACAAAATTACCTGGAATAGGTGAACATAACAATGAAATAAAACAATTATTTCAAACTTCCCAAAATTTTGCAGTCAACATTTAAATAAATTTCACCATTCATGGCTTTTCATTTTGAAACCATTATTTTTACTGAAAATTTAAAAAAATGTGGGGTAAATTAAAAGGTTATGTAACCCAAAAAGAAAACTACACACATTTTCCTGTTCAAGAGAGTATTTCAGCTGACTTTTTTTGTTTGCCTTTTTTGGTACTTATTTCACAAAAAGCTGAAAAATGCCTACTTTACTTTTCCAATATGAAAGTTTTATAAAGTTTTTAATCCATTCACAAAATCTGAACAATTTATCATTTGCTTTATGAGATTTTCCCAATAAAAAAACATGTTATACTTGCTGTTTCCCTTTGTTCACCAGTAGTTTCCCTATAATTTTAGTTGTCCATGAAGTGATATGGTTATAAATAAATCTGATGTGCTAGCAGAATTAATTACTCAAAGCCTTACAAGCTCAGTTGATTCCATGTACACTCACCAACCATGCATTGAGAGCATCATTTATATGGCATTTATATGGCATTTATGCATCATCTGCTGATGAAGAGAGTGACAGCCCTACCTGGGTGTCTTAGGTTGGAAATAGGGGTATTTTATTCCCATCTGTCAGAGCTGGGGCAGTTCTCTGCTGTTCACTGGGCAGTTTTTTCTTTATCTCTCCCACAGCCAATCCTCCCTCCAGCAGATCTCTGCTGTCCATGGGCCATTAATTATTGATTATCTGCTGTTCATGGCCAGTGAGTGTCCCTGCAAGGCTGATAAAATTCCATCATCCCATTGGGAGATGCTCTGCCCAGGGGAGGAGCCAAGCATTCCTACCTGGATCCAATCTGAGGATTGGGACACCACAGCAGCCTTTGCCCACTGCATTCCCAGAGGAGCAGCTTTCTGCTCCACTGCATTCCCAGAGGGAGACCAGGCCCATCTCCAGCACCCCTGGAGCTTCAGAGGAAAACTCCACCCTTCTCCAGGATCCCTGCTCCACCAGAGCCACCCCTGGCACTGCAGGAGGAGCAGCCACCATGGAATGGGACTGTGCCACACCCTGACCCACAGGGGGTCAGCTCCTGCTCTCACTCTGGCAGTGTTGTTTTGTATGACTGCATTTGTATTTTTAATTTTCCTAATAAAGAACTGTTATTCCTATTCTCATATATTTGCCTGAGAGCCCTTAATTTCAAAATTATAATCATTCAGAGGGAGGGGGTTTGCATTTTCCATATCAGGGGAGGCTCCTGCCTTCCTTAGCAGATTCCTGCCTTCTCAAACCAAAACACTGGGCAACACAGTATGGAGTTTTATTTTGGAAACATGTCTGTGTATCAGCAGCTGATACTGCATCAGACAGATTTATTTTAGCAGCCAGCTCATAAATTCAAGCAGTAACCAAATAACCACCAAGATCAGAGGTTATTGACAATTCCCTTTGTGGTGTGTTTACATTTAGCAGAAGCCTTGGTGAGCAAAGTAGTTCATTAAAGACAGACTCTGTCCTAAGTAGGAAGTTCCAATGAGGGACAGATGATGCCAGATGGATGTGGCTCATTACAGGAGCTTGTTCCTAGCCCTAACAAGTTTGAATCCATCCCATCAGCCCTCAAACAAGAAAGCAGAGTGGAGGCAGGAGCCCCAGCCAAGTGCAGCTGGCTAATAAGGTACTGTAATTGCCTTGTTTCTTTGCATTCTCTATCCAAATCTAGCAACCACGTTGTTAACTTTGCCCTTCAGTAGCTTAAAATTCATTTTGTTTCACATCAAAAATTTCATGTTTAGTTCAGGGTGACAGAGCAGAAGGCAAAACACAGCCCCAAGGCTGTGTGCTTTCAGCAGCTCTGGTACCTGGGGTCAGGGCACCTCTACCAGCTCCAAGGGCCTGACAGAAGGTGCTGCCCATGAGTCTTCCACAGCACAGAGGAAACCCCCTGTCTGAAATGTGCTCTCTGCAGCACAGCTGCATCAATGGAAGATGAGTTTTCATGCCCAAAATCAGACTACAGCACTCTCCCAGTCTCCTTTCTTCTGAGGATCACCCATTCCACAGAATGGTTTGGATTGGAAGAGACCTTCAAGGTCATCTAGGTAGTGCTGGGTTTGGGCTGGGATAGAGTTAATTTTTGTCAAGAAAGCTGTTTTGGGGCTGTTTTGGGTTTGGGGTGAAAGTGATGTTGATGGCACAGGGATGTTTTTGGTTCTGCTGGGCAGTGCCCACACGGAGCCAGGGGCTGCTCTGCTGCTCACCCACCCCAGCACAAGGAAGGGACAGCCAGGACAGCTGAGTCCAGCTGACCACAGGGATATTCCAGGTAGTGCCCTGCTCAGCCTGCAGAGCTGGGCAAGTTGTAGGAATGGGAGGGGAATGTTTGGAGGGGTGGTGTTTGTCTTCCCAAGTGACAGAGTCTGGATTTCCTGGGGGAGTCTGAAAACCTGCCTGCCCATGGGAAGTGGAGAAGGGATTCCTTCTTTTGCTTGCTTGTTAACACTGTTTTTGATTTGCCTGTTAAACTCAATTAACATCTATCTCAGCCCATGAGTTTTATCAGTTTTACCCTTCCAAATCTCTCCACCACCCTACCAAGTGAGCAAGCAACTGTGAGGTGCTGGGTTGACTTCTGGGTTAAACCATGACACAGTCCCAACCTCCCTGCCATGGGCATGGTTTCTTCTCAAGCATATCTGGTTAAGGAGAGGATGTGGTGGTGGCATTTACCTCCCCCCCAGGCTCTTGAGCTGCACTATGAACTCAGAACTGCTCCTTAGACCTCGGCTTTGATGAGCAGCACCTGGGCTGAGCCCCTCTCCAGCTCATTAGAAACACCTCCTGCTCCCAGGAATTTTGTCTAACAAGCTCCTGCTTTTTAACAAACAGCCTTGAAAATTTTTCTTGCCTGAATCCAAGTGAAAAAATGTTTTTGTTATCGAATTTTCAGGGAAAGTTACTGACCTGAATTATGGCCGGGGTGAAAAATTATGATTAAATTACCTTCTTGCAACCCTATAAACTTCAGTCAAGAGACTTTTGAGCTGTCTTGGACAGCAGCAGGCTGGCTGTATTAGCATTTTCTGGGGAGTGGGGCACTCTCAGAGCCAGTGAACTCTCCAGTTTGATGCACCTGGAGCACTGGCAAACAGTGACAGCAGATCCTGAGCTGATTCCCCCACTCCTCGACCTTTGTCCACTAAGAAGATGCAAAGGCATCCTGCATGAGTCAGCCACTGAATTCAAGGGCACTTTTTCACATGTACAATCCTTGTGTGGACTCTTTAGGCCTCTGTGTGTGTGGGTATGAAAATGCCACAGCAAATGTACCAGGAATGTTTCTTTCCTAGATCCTTAAGTAACTTAGATTTGTAAGTTAAGCCTGAAAATTAGTTACTGTTGTGCTATAAAGTATACATCTTTTAATTTAAGGTAAACATAGTTTAATTTATCAATTAAGTACTGTTAACTTTCAATTATGTCAAACCATTAGACCTAAAGTGTTGTTCAAGTCCTTGGCTCAGTTTAAACTGGGGGTCCACTCTGAACCTTGTGACTCAACAGGGGGAGTAATTTCTATATTCCTTTTCATCTTTGCCCTTTCTTACCCTCACTCTTTTCTCCCCCTCACCTACCACCCAGCCTCCACATAGATATTTTTAGGTTCATTTTGGGCTTATATAGATTGATTTTAGGGTTTTTTTTTGCTTTTTCTCTATGTGCTTTAACCAACTAGTCAGCAGCAGAGTGAACCTTGACAGCAAACTTTGCCACGCTTTCGCTTTTGTACTAAACCCGCTTTTGCCAACACTTTTGATTCTTTCAGCCACCTTAAAACTCTCATTGGCAGCAGCCTTTCTTCTCAGCACTGCAGGAGAAGACCATCCTCCCAGCCCTGATGAAGATGGGCTCTGCTGAACACCACCTGATGGTCTCACTCTGAATAGTGCCAAAATCCATGGAAGGGTGAGACTTCAAGTCTCACCTGGCCCCAAGCTCCCTTGGTTATCTCCCCAAATTCCCTGCTTAGCAGCCTAACCAGTTTGAATTCTCTCCTGGTATGTCCCCATGTGTTGGAACCCTGTTTGCTGAGAG
>WBNO01008785.1:9585-34987 GCA_013400575.1 Peucedramus taeniatus
AGGTAACTAATTGCTGGGTACTTGTGGATACTTGACTGAAACAAAAGGGGGCAGCAGGTTTTTCCTGTGGAACAGCAGTTGAACAGGGCCAGTCGGTCCGGAGGTGCCGTTCCGAAAGGACGTCGGAGCACCAGGGGACCATGCTTGTTTTCCACTGGATTTCTTCCCAGAGGAAGACTGGACTCATCTCATCACCACTGGATTTTCCTACAGGACCATCTCCACTTCACAGAACTGCTGCATCTATTACTCCAGGAGGATTTCATCTGGACTGCTTTTAACACCCTGACACCCAGGGTGTCAGGTCACATCCCCAACTCTGTCAGGGTTTTTCTGGGGTTTTGTTTGTTTTGTTTTGCTTGTCTCTTGGTGCTATTACATTTGTATTTTCTTTGTTTTGTCTAATATTCCTAGTAAAGAACTGTTATTCCTACTCCCAAATCTTTGCCTGAGAGCCTGCAATTGAAAAGTTATAATATCTGAGGGAGGGGGTTTACATTCTCTATTCAAAGGGAGATTCCAGCTTTTGCTGGCAGATACCTGTCTTTCAAACCAAGACACCATCCAACACTACTTTAGTTGGCAGTAAATGAAATTATTTTTTCCCAAGTCAAATTAGACAGTTTTTTCCCAAGCCCATGGCAGTAACTGTTCTGTGATCTCACTGTCCTTATCTCAACCCACAAGATTTTCAATCTTGTTATCTTTTCCCCAGTCCTGTTTAGGAGAGACTGGCTGAGCAGGTATGTGGCATTCAGACAAGGTTAACAACAGCCAAATAAAGAGCAGAAATTATTCATGTAGATGTAGGAACATTTTCAAAGAAGGGTCTTATGCACACAGATAAGATGTTTAAGAGATATTTTACATGTAAGTGGTATAACTGAAATGGATGGTGCATGCGCTGGAGTGTCTTATAGAACTATAATCAGCTGGAGACTCTGGAAAGCAGGAAAGCAACATTTTGGAGAGTCTTATGCCATCGAGCTGAAGATGCTGCTGTCAGCAATGGAGACAACCATTGCACAAAGTTGTGGGGCACCATCCTGTTCAGGAGATTTGACTCCCCAGGTAACCATTCCAACATGTCAGTAATTTCGTTCCTCTTTTTAACCAATGTTCTCTCCATGCAGTGAAATTGTTACCTACAGCACTAAAAGAACATACACAAGCATAAATGCTTTTCCTGATAATCTTCTACAATTCAAATAATCTGTTCTGTCATTATTTAGCAGAGTGAAACTGAAACTTAGAACTTAAAAGCTTAACTATAATCAACAGTTCTCTAATATTGTCGTGGTTTGTGTCCTAAAAAAATCCCTGCTGTTGTAATGTACTAATACCATTTTCAGATATTGACAGGAAAACATTTTTACATTTTTCTTGAAATTTGCTTAAAAATAGATAATTTTTTTTTAGAATGCTGCTTCTTAATATTTTGAGATAAGAACACAGATATAAAAGTAATTTTTTAAAAGCAAAAAAACTTAATATTCATTATTTTGTGGTACATTCCAAGGAAAGAGTCTTCCTACTAATTCTATATTCTGAAGTATTCTTCTGGTATTAGCAGCAGTATAATAAAAAAGCAAGATCCAATTTGAAGAAACACAAAGGTTTTGCATTTTTTTAAATGAAAACCTGGGCTAGTGGAAGATATGGAGAAATAATTATATGGTGTGATAATATAAAAACTGCAGGTTTGTGTGTCTTCATATAACTACTGAGTATGATATCCGATGTTTGTTAATTAAAGACTTTTCTATTTCCACTAGATGGCTGCTTCTGAAAGACTAGCTTCTTAGCATAAAATTAATTAACCTTCAGAAGACAGTCTGAGGTATTTCAACAACCCCACTGCTGCCAAAAAAAAAAAACCCAAAAAAAAAACCCAAAACATATTGCAGGATCTTTCACAAATGTTTTAAAGGCCTTCAACTGTAAGTGTAGTGCTGGACAGACACAGAAGGCAATAATTTCTGCACTATATATCAGAACAGTGTCTTTTCTCACATTTCAAGAGGTATTGGGACATTTCAAGGAAACATATAGAGGAGATCATATCAGTGTCACTCTCTTAGTTCCTTATCCTATACAACTAATGTTCACTTCTCTGAGTTCACTCCCTTCCCACCAAAATAACTACAATGCAGGTACTGAATATTAGAAGCTTTTCAAGGAGGTCTGGTTTTAATTCACATCAGAAAACCATCATAACTTTGCTCCAGATATCAAGTGATTTGGAAATACCTTTTTTTTATCCTCCTTTTGCAAGCAAGAAAAATGAAGGATGCACCATGACATGGTACTGAAGCAGAAAGGAAGGCAGAGATTTAATGTCTAAATCCTCCTGCCCTTTGACCAAGAACCTTACAGGTGGTTAAACACCTAACCTTGCCAATAAACCCATTGAAATTTCATTTTAGAATCTGATTTTATTTAGATAGCCTTAGTGAATGAATTTAGGGATTAATTATTTTTTCAAACAATAGAGCTTATCATGGCTCACCACCTGAGGTTACCCAGTAGTCTGACACGCATGCATCAGTTTTTTATAATATACTTAGGAGTACTACAGGGGCCTCAAGTGTGGACAAGAGTGCAGTGAAGCCACACAGACAGATTATTGAACTGAGAATTAAATTATGAGCTGCCCTGCAGCCTCTGTGTTATATTTTCTCCCTTTTATTCTGGCTCTGTGGTTTTAGTTTTCCCGTCTGTAAGCTGAGAATAATAGTTCTGGTCCTCCTGAAACAAATGTTCAGATCATAAGATTTAAAATAGACTATTATTGTTCTAGATGTGCTATACATAAAAAATCACATGCTTATGTGAAGGAAAAGATGTTTCCATATGTATTGCACTTAACATTGTCATACTCCAGTTTTACATCTGTTGGTGCCAGACATTTGCCAGACTTCTAAGATGTTGCTACTTAAGCTCATATACAAGAGAAATAGAAAGTGAACAATTATGGGATTTGATAAAGTCTTATGTGCCAAGGCTAGTTCTTTTTTGTCTGGAGCCAAGACTAATAAACCATTTAGCAGTAGCTGCCTCCTACAATCTTCAAAAATTATTGGACTATTTCAACATTCCTTATTATAAGAGAAAGACATATTTCCTCTTCCATCCTCAATAGATTTTATTTCTAATGGAAATGTCTAATGCTTTTTTGCTAAAGCTAACTGATTTAACTATAATGAAGTTTGTGATCAGAATACACATACAATCCTTTCCTTCCTAAATCACTGTGATTTCTTCTCACCTCAAACAGGGGATTCTGTAGGTGTCTTTCAAGGAGTCAAGGCCCAGCACTGATACCATGGCTCAGAGACCAGAAAAATTTGCTACATTTTATGATAGATCAGTGGGGGTCATGCAAAATAAGAAATGTTGACAGAATTGTAGAGGTAGAGATCATTAGTACCTAAAAAGTTCAAGGTGGAAAAACAATGAAACGCACAGGCTTAAAATCCTAAAGCAAAAATGTGGAAAAGCATCAGCCTGAGAGGATTTGCAAGACAGCAATTTGCCAACACAGAGGGCTCCTTCCTGCCTGAATGGTGCCTGGCTGACCAGTAAAGCCTCTTCTAATGTTTTACTGGGGGGTTGAACCCACTGCTGCTTAGCCTAATAGTTTCTAAACTCCATGTGATCTTGTCTGTGCATTAGGACATACATAATCCCTTCATGGCTTATTTATTTTTCTGTGTATGTGCCTGTATATATATCCAAAGTCACAAATAGAAACGTTTCTACATATCTATTGATATTATATTTGTAAGGACTCTTCCTGCTCAGCTAAAAGAGGTCACACAGTCTCTCTTTCAGTATTACAAATTAGAACATTTAAAAAAATATATATTAAATAACATCTATACAAGTGGGTAAATGCTATACTCTTCATCTCCTCTGGAGAGTTATTGAAACTCTAGGACAGTTTAAAATAAACATAATAATAGTTCTCCATCTACTCTCAGTCCTTGTGACATTCAAGAATTTCAATATGAAAGGCTGACTTTGCTGAAGGATAATGCTGGGCATTCTAAGTCACCAATTAAGATGCAAACCTGAATCCTACCTATTCCTAAAATATAGTCCATTTGCATACAAAAAAAAAGACAGTCAAGGAAACAACAATGCTGCTTCTGGAATCTAAAGTAACTGAGACATAAACCTGGCTTTAAGCCAAGAAAATCACCTCCTTTGAAAAAAAATGACGTGAGAAAACTTCCTTATTTCAAAGGTTGTTTTTAGTGAAGTAAATGTCAAGTCCTCATAGTATAAAGTCAGTACATACATTCCTGCATCCCAAACGGAAAATAATTTTTTTGATATATTTTAGTTCATTATGCAAACCATGGAATTAAAAATAAAACCAAACCAAATGAACATCTGGACATTTGGAGTGCTTTATCTGTATTTTTGAGAATCTCTTATCAAAACTTCAGGAGCCATCTAAAGCCAGAAGAGTTTTTATGCTCAAACCACCCCAATTCTTTTCTCTTATAAATTATACAAGTCCTAAATTAATGCTTCTGTGCCTTATAAAAATAAGATATGAAGATAGAAGAAACCTGAGTACAAATCAGATTCTAAATGTCCAGTTTTCTTTACAGATCTCCTTCAGGAAAAAATCAATTAGTGAATCTGCATTCCATAAGTAGCCCCATAGATTTTTCTGATGTCAACCCAGGTGAGTTCTCTAGTCACCACTTTCTGTAATTCATATATGGACAGAAGAAGCTCATCTGTAGATGTCTAAACTAGTGAATTTTGTTATTGTTTTAAGCATCTTAGAATCATCTAACACCTTCAGCTGAGAAAAAAAAAAAATCTTCCAAAGGAGCACCACATTACTTTTAAAGCAGTTGAAATCAACTCCTTCTGGAATTTGCAAGTGAGAGGAAAATGTCATAGTGGCATGCCACAGCTACACATTTGTACAAACAAAGCTATTAATAGACTACTAGAGCTGTAAAAGCAAGCACTCTGAAGTAGCAAATGTCAGAGCTAAATTTATTCTCTATGACCTTAATCTATTCTTTTTCATGGCATGCTCATTACAATAAAAGATCTAATTACATAATCGCCTAGTATGTTTGGGGCTCCTCAGAAATCTGTGCAGGTTATTTGAGAAATAATTTGCAATTATAATAAAACAGAGGGAAAAAATGTCCTTGTCACACATTATTCAGAGAAATCAGAGAACTAGAAGTGTACTCCTAAATTAAGCTGCTAAAGTAAGTGTGGGGGGTATATTAATTCTTTTGGGATGATGTGACTGTGTCTTGTGTAACTAGTATTATTATTATTATTATTATTATTATAGTAAAAAAAAGTTTCATATGTCATGGTCAGACATGATCTTAGATATATTTTTGCTAACCTTGAGAAGGATAGACAGGATTCTCTAAGTGTTTCAAAATACAGTAATGAGATTCTCCCCTCCCCTAAATATTAAAATCTTGCTCCTAGATACTTTCAGTTTATATCAGCAAGTAACAGCCCTCATTTGAAAAATTCAGTATAAACTATGCAAAGGAAAGAAAGGAACATCTTTCTTTGCAAAATGGGACATATTTAAACCAAAACATGTTTTTTTTTATTCCTCAGTAGTTCTTTGATATACTGTATATATGTAATCCCACAGTCAGTCACTAAGTTCTGTTCCATGTGATGTGTGTCAGCTGTTACAGAAAAGAAAACCTCTCCTGTCACAATCAGCACACTCATCGATTTCAGCAATTCCCAAAGGGTTCCATTTGATTCCTATCTGATTCCAAAATAAGAAATCTTGGATTCTGGAGCTGTACATGCCTCCAGGTATGAGGAATTGTTCTCTTTGTAAAGGCTAACAATCCTAAGGATAATTATGTGATCTAGTGAATTTTTTAGGCTATTATTGAATTGACTACTTAGTGAAAAGTAAAACCATAGAAATGAGAAGTGGGTCTCAGTGTAAAACCTTTCTCTGAGTTGTTAATTTTACATTAGTAAGTTTAGGGACAATCATAATTAATGCATGAATATACATAGGATTGATTGGAGCAATCTTGATTCAGTTCTTGACTAGATCTTGATTAAGATGAGCAGAAACTACAGTGCAAATAAACTCCACATCCATTTTTGACTTTAATGCAGTCAGAAAAAAATTTTAAAAAGAGTTTATATAGTGTATATTTTAGCAAAGAAAATAGTGTATGGAAGAAAGGAACTACAGAGAGCAAGGAGAAAACAAGCTAAACTGGATAAATATAAACTAGAATTTTTTATGTATTCCTTACAAGGTTTTCTTCTTCCACTAATTATTTCATCTGAGTAGACTCAGGAAATTCTACCAAGTGTTAGCATTTGTGGATGCACCCACTTGCTGTTTGGGCATAATGGATAAGACTATTGTTTCCTAAATCCAGCAACTAAGCTCATTTAGTGTTTCCCAATTTTTTTTTTTTTTCTGAGAAATGATAACACAGAGTTTTTATCAGAAATTTCAAAATTGTCCTTGTACAGTTAGTAATTAGCAGACTGGTCTTGGTTCTTATATTGGCATTAATCTTGAATTGCTTTTTTTAAAAAAAATCTTTTTTCAAGGCTTTTGAAGATGTGGCAAAATGCATGTCCTACACCTCTGTGGGCAGAAAAAGAATGGAACTAGAGGGGGGAAAAGTCTATTTATTGAGAAAAAATCTAAAAATTCTATAAATATTTCAAATTTCTTTTCTTAAAATTAATTTTCTTCAATTTGACATAATTCTTTAAAATTTAAATAAAGTTCTCCCGCAGTCAAAGACAGCAAAGGAGTGGCATGTGGCTTACCAACTTACAGATCAATACAGGGTCTGCCTGAAACATCAGAGACCTTCTTCAAAGACCTTCTTCAGACAATGAAAAGGGAATGTCCTCTTGCACTTGTCTAAAGAGGCTTTAAAAGTAGCAAATGTTTCTTTACCATAATTGATTTTTACTTCAGTAATGGTTACTTTCAAGTAATATACTCATATCTTAGATTTAATCAGCTTTCCCCCAACCTCTTGATCTTCAGAAAACTTAACTTTTAGCTGATAAAACTTTTTTTATGTTCTACCAACTTCTAACTCACATTTCCTGCAATGACAATTCATTAGTCACACTAAATTTTAACAACTCTCAGTAAAGAGCATTTCATAAGACACCAAATATTGCATTTAATTGGCGTATGCATCAACAAAACTAAAAGTAATCCAACCTTTCAGCAGATTGGGGTTTTTTATTTATTCCTTTGCACCTACTCTGCCTGCTTTAACACATTGTACTCTTAAAGGCACGTAGCCTTGACATCCATACCAGGTGAGGGAGTTAGAATACCTGTGGTATTTAGTTACAGTACCTGTGGTATTTAGTTACAATGAGGTGGCTACAACAGCTGTGTGCCCAGGTGGTCAAAAAGGCAGAAAACATCTGTCTTCCATCAGAAATGGGGTGGTCAGAAGACCAGGACACAGATTTTCCCCCTTTGCTGGACATTGGTGAGGCTGCACCTCGAATGCTGGGTTCAGTTTTGGGCCACTTGCTGCAAAAAAGATATTGAGGGGTTTGGGCTTGTCTAGGGATGGGCAGTAGAGCTGGGGAAGAGTCTGGAGTGCAAGTCTAGTGAGGAGCAGCTGAGGAATTTTTGGAATGTTTAGCCTAGAGAAAAGGAGCCTCAGGGAAGACCTTAGTCCTCCTGTCTACAAGTACCTGATAGGAGTTTGTAGCCAGCTGGGGGTTGTTCTCTTCTCCCAAGTAACAAATGACCTTGGATTGTACCAGGGTAGGTTTAAATTGGATATTAGCAAAAAGTCTTCACTGAGAAGGTTTTCAAGCACTGGCACAGGCTGCCCAAGGAAGTGCTGGAGTCACCATCCCCAGAGGTATTTAAAAGACCTGTAGGTGTAGCACTGGCTGAGTGGTGAACACTGTGGTGGTTGGTTGAAGGTTGCACCTGCTGATCTTAGAGGTCTTTTCCAACCTCAATGATTCTGTGAAAATGAGATTGCTCTTTTCTCAGTATCTGAGAAATATCTAAATGGTGCTGTTTTCTCTGTTTTTCTCTTTCTTGAGCTACTGAAAGCCTTGGTGCAATAGCACTCAACAGATATTTGGCCCCTTAACATTTTTATAGCTCAGTTCTTTCCTTACATTTAATGTCCATACATCTGACTATTTTTGTAGTGCCAGGTCATGACTGTTTCAGTTGTTATTCAAAAAGCTTTTTTTTTTTTTTCTTCTTTTGTGGACAATATAGTTAGAGACTAAGAATTACTGTTGTCAACATTTATCTATTGGAAATGTTGACTGCCACAGTGAGATAAAAGACCTATAATTCAATTTGATCAAAGTGCCTTAAACAACTACATACAGTGGTGAGATTCAATGAAATATTGATCAGTTCTTTCAAGTAATTCAGAAATAACCCACTTAAAACCTTAAAGACATACACATATTTCCTATCTTCTTTTTTTTTTTTTTTGTTCTAAAACTACTGAAACTAGGTTTTTTTGTTGATTTTTTTTTTTGTTAATAACTGAATGGATTTATTATTTTTGTAAATGAAATTATCCTAATATTATGATGCCTAACTAATAAGCTATTTAATTTATTTCCAAAACTACAAAGAGGCTTGAAATAGTTTTAGGTTAATTGGATAGCCATTAGTTATTTTGAAAACATATTTTCTTTCTTCTGAATTTCATGATTAAATTAAATTACTGATCTGTCTTCATATGAAAAATACATCTCTTTTTATTGCTGATTACCAAGAAAGGGATGGCACTAACATTATTAACTGACATCCCTTTTATTCCATGATTACATTGTTTCCCCATGAAATAATGTTTATATTTACTAGAACATTTTCTCCTTTCCTCACTTCCATTTTCAATGGGTAATTACTTAAAAAAAAATCTTTCCATATAAGCATCATGGTCCTGAAAATGACAAAGATTTTACTCAAGGTTACATTTAATTCTCATAAATCATATTATCCTTTTTATTATTATTATTATTTCCGTCTTTCAATATTTTCTGCAGTTTTGTCAGTAATTCCAGGTATAAAGCCCAATATGCCACAGGAGTAATGGAAACAATTTCACTTGCTGCCTTTAAAAAGCATATTGTTTGCTTAGCTGTGCACTGTGTAGTTCTGTATTGCTGCACCTCAGCACACAGTGTTGACATTGGCTGTCGACTGGGAGTACGTGACACCATTTGGGGACTCTTTGTACACTCCAGAGCAGTTATTCTGGATTTTAGGAGGCTGTAAAGTCTGTACATCTTTTTACTCTTATGCCATAGCATGGGATCATGAAGATTGAGAATATCTTATCACTGATGTTCACTGGGCCACAAATAACTTTCCTCCTCTGTGGCCCTTGGTGCCCACCTGGAACTCGTACCAGGGTTTATTTTATTAATATATAATATTTTATTAATATTTTTATATCCCATCTGTCACCTTAGCTCCTCAATATCTTATATTCTTGGCATGTTGTAAACTGTACTCTCTTATTTATGGAGTTAACTAAAGGTTGGATGAAACTGATGCGACAAACCTGATTTGTTCATTCCTTTTTGATTTGTCATACTCATATGGCAAATAATAACAAACTTCATGGAAGTTACCCTTATTTACTGAATAATACTAAAATAGATCAAATATTCCAGCCTTTCCAGCTCCATAACTTTGAGAAAGTTACACAGTCGGTGTTAGTCACTCTACAGCTCCATGACAGAAATTCATTCTAACTTGAGATTTCATAGAGAATGATATTAGAAAGAAAAAACAATCAGAGAAAGCTTTTATTTTAGGTCATTATCTAGTTTGCAATTATAAGAACTTGCAAACAATACAAGAAGTTTGCACCAGTGTCTATGGGATGTTAAATTCCAAGGTTGCCATACAGATCAAAGGGAAATTCATTTCTGTAACTTCTAAAAAGGAAGGTGACATCAACTTTGTGAAGATATTATATATCCTCAAGCAGATATGGAACTTGTACCTGCTGACAGGTAATTATAATGTTGGGTTAGAATATTTAATGCATTGAAATGCTTCCCAGGGTTGACAAAAATTCATTGTTCACAATTTAAACATCTAAATATGCAGGATTAATATGGAACGGTAATGTTTGATAAATTACCTTGCATCCACTTGCTGCATGACAACTTTTATGTAAAATACTTGGTTACTATTGGTTACAGTTAGAGATAGGACAGATAATTTAGAAGATAGATCTTATTCAGTAAAGCAAATACTATTTTGAAAATAACTTGTGCACTGCTCTGGGCTTCTAAAATTAAAGGTGTTAAATACACAAATTTCCTTTATTCTTTGGAAAGAATTTCCATCTCACACAAAATTTAAAGTAAGTTTAATTCCATTGATTGTGGTTCTCTTGAAAATGATGTGAATAAGTACTTTAAGACTACTGTGTCATCTGATCACATATCTTCTGTGGTGACATGTCATTCATGCCAGGAGGGAAATTATCCTTTCACTTAAATCCATGTAAACCTGCTGTCTGGTAAGTTAAAGGAAAGCACTGAACAATATCCACCTGAAGTTTTGAGGCAGAATGATAATTTGGATATAGTAATAGATATTATAAGCCAAACCAAAAGCTGGCTGTGCTGAAACTGAAAGGCAACTGGTTGCATTCCCAGAGCAAATCAGAATCTGTGGAATGTCCTCTCGCATTAACAGTGTCAGGACTCTTTCACCAGTCTAGAAAATAACAGGAGCAGATTTGTGTCTCTCATTCTACTACTTTGGGTATTGATGCATGTGTTTTTCAGGTCTAGGTATCATTGCCATGAAGAAGGCTAAATAGGAAAGATGTAGTTGGGATTGATGGGAAAGATGCTTTTGGGAAAGATGCTTTTGGGAAAGATGCTTTTGGGACTCTCAGGCTCACCTGGCAGGGAGTAATGCATCTTATTTTGCATTGGAAACAACAAAAATAAGATTATTTTCAGTTTAAGAAAAACAGTCAAAACTTCTATATAAGAAAGGAAGAATGTATAGTATTAGTGCATTCTCTTACTGCTTTAGAGACACAATTGTCTCAGTTATGGAGTGTGGTTATTGTCCAATAATTAATTATTAATAATTATTGGTAGGAATTGTACTAATTATTCACAATTAAATGTTGCAATTATTGAAATTATTGTCTAAATTGATGAAGATTGCAAATTTTCACTGCTCCAAGAAAAAGAGTCTTTTGTCTCCATCTGGAAGTATCCTTTGAACCTGTGTGTCCTAAGGACTGTGAAGAGACCTGGTGTTCAAACCACAGCTTTGAGATAGTTTTGCCTGGCCGGTCTCCTCTGCAAAATTACCCAATTAGGAATGAAGGTAACTTACAAAGTTACCTCCCCACCCCCTCCTCCCCCCAAGAAACAACCCAACCCCAAATCCTTCACAATAAAAGGGAGAGGTTCCATCAGACTTGATGCTAAAAAACCTGGATGTTTTAAATAAACCCAATTCAAAGTTACACAAAGTTAAATGGAAATGATTTTAAAAAAATTAAAATCACATGTAACTCTGTTTGCTCACTGTTCTTTGAAAACCATCCTTGATGCACCTTTGGTCTGACTGTAACTAACCCATGACTGTAAATTGTAACAAACTCTCCATAATCTGCAACGAATATTTTTCTATTAACCTGGCCAGTTTGTCTTCTCAGTCAAGTATCCTGATCCCTCAGGCTCACAGAATCTCTTCTACCTCCAATATCTTACTTTCTGTGAAAACTTTTCTCCCCCTAGCATGGCAAATAGCTCCTCGAGCAAAGTCCTTTCTCACCCATGTAAGAAACATAAATTTCAACATGCTATGAAAAAGCAACATTGTTTGTTTTTTTTTTAATCGGATCTGTACACCATGATATTGCACCATATTTCTGGGGAAAAAAACTTTACCCAATAATTAAGCATATTCACTCTTAGCTGTCATGCTTAGCTTACACTTGGCATATTTAGTGGCATAGTTTCAGCAGATTGTGTCTGTGATTTCATAGTGCAGAGGTTTCACATTGCTCCACTCCTTTAATGGAGCATAACATAAAAGGAGAGCAAATAAAATGTATGATTTCTAGCCCTAGTACAATGCAGCATCTCAGAAATATATCTGAGTGTTTATGTCTATCCAGTCTTTAGTAATATATAAAAAAAAAGTGCTTATGACTGTGTTATAGGAAAAGGTCCATGCAATTGTATTAATGCAGGAGTTAGACTTGAGTAATATGTATTTAAATATGTACATAGAACTGAGTGATTGAGATTGCTTTTACTAAGTGTAAAAAAGTTCCTCCCCTGTATTAAAGCTCTTAAAGCTGAGGGACGAGCATTTAAAGCAAACAGAGCATAGCAAGACCAGAATGCCATAGAAGTTAGTTGTAAATTGACCAATTTACTCTGGCAATGGTAAGGTTTGTCATCCCCAGAAGTAATGACTATGAACTATCTTGTTCCTGCAGTATAGGAGATTAGGTCATATTTCCAACCTTTCTTTCTCTCTTAGAAACACAATATTGTTATCTTGCAGCCTTTCAGGAAGTCACAAGTAAAAATTGCATTAATTTAAACAGAACAAGAAAAGGCCTCCACCACTTCAACATTAAAAGATATAAAAGCAGTTAATTCTGATTTTCAAAGCTTTTTGTTCTTGTTCCAATATTTATTCAATTTTCATAAAAATAGATAAACACATTGTCTAATAATGATCAAAGAAATTCAAATATTTTTGTTAATATGAGGAAGCACTATATTAAAACATAAAGGCAACATATCATGAAACATGTAACATTATCATTTGACCAGCTCATATGTCAGCAGTTCTTGCACGTATTTGTATAATTTCTTTTTGTAAGAGTATTTCAGAATGTTTTTAATATTTCATTCTGTTTGTTTAACCTAAAAAGAAAGTAAGACTTTTGCAGTGTATGTTATTTGTGTCTTTACATAGGGTAATGTCTTTCTGAAGGCAAAATGTATTACCCTAAAAACATTATAAATAACACTTCACCTCTTGTTATTTATATAAAGTACTGTATGTCACTTGCTAATATATTCACATTGGGATAGCAACATCTTTCATTATATATGTGTTATTGACATTCACTGAATTATTGAAATAATTGACTATTATAATCAACAGTGCTTGTAGAATTAAGTAAGGAATAATAAAGAATTCTTAAGTTGTGAGTATCTCACCTAGAAAAAAATATCATGTTTCAATAGCAGAGGTGTAGTCTTTTTTTTTTCATGCTACAGTGTCACTGCGTTACTGTAGTCACAGGAGATGTTCTCCGGCCACTCAGTCCCGAGACCAACACAGTCACGAGAGGGGCGCTCCCAGATCCGTGTCCCGGGTAGCTCTGTGTGCAGGGGCTGCTCTCAGCTCCCAGATCCCTGTTCTGGGTAGCTCTGTGTGCAGGGGCTGCTCTCAGCTCCCAGATCCCTGTCCTGGTTATCCCTGTGTGCAGGGGCTGCTCTCAGCTCCCAGATCCCTGTCCCGGTTATCGCTGTGTGCAGGGGCTGCTCTCAGCTCCCAGATCCCTGTCCCGGGTAGCTCTGTGTGCAGGGGCTGCTCTCAGCTCCCAGATCCCTGTTCTGGGTAGCTCTGTGTGCAGGGGCTGCTCTCAGCTCCCAGATCCCTGTCCCGGTTATCGCTGTGTGCAGGGGCTGCTCTCAGCTCCTGCCGCTGGCGGCTGTGTCCTGGCAGAACAGCAGTAACCCAATGTGAGAATCGAGGCCAAGGAATAGGGAGTGATCACTTGTTTGAGTTCCAAGGACTTTTATTCCTCAGGCGAAGCAGAGACAAGTGACCGTGATGGCGGGCAAAAGGATTGCTTTTAAGGAGAGGAGGGGATAAGGGGAGGACACAGCCCTTTACCAATAGCAGTATCAGGGTAGGGGTGCAGGGTAAAAGGCCATCCAATAGGAGCTAACAAGGGGAAGGAGCAAACCTTACAATCCAATCTTACTCCAGGGACAGGATAAAGGACAGGGAACCTTCCAGAACCAAAGGGAGTGCTGTCTTTGACAGACAGGTGGATTGACATACACTTGGCGGGAATTTTGGGATAGACAACTCAGGACTGAACCATCAGGGAAGCCAAATGGGGTATATGGAACTAACCATTACAAACTTATAAAAAGGAATATTTAAAACCTATTACAGAAGAACAAACTGCAAAATAACAGACTACCACACTACACAGTGAGGCGCTGATCAAAATGAGAAAGGTGGGAAATAGCTGTCAGGTACCTGTGAGGATGGAAATACCCACCCAATGGGCTCTAACTTGAGTAGGAGATTTGGTTCTTGCTGGGCGCTCTGTGGTGGGTTAACCTTGGCTGGCTGCCTTGAAAGGCAGGGCAAAATAAGATGAAAGATCTTTTGGTTCAAGACAAGGACAGGGATATTGCTCCAGAATTATTGGCATGAACAAAACAGACTTGACCTGGGGGATTAATGTAATTTTTAATAGCAAAGCAGGATAATGAGAAATGAAACCAAAACTGTAAGCATTATCTCATTTTCTCATCTTCTTCCTGGGTTCATCCTCACTCCAGACCATTCTATCTCTTTCCACCTGAGCAGTGCAGGAGGATAGGGAATGGGGTTTAGTCTGTAACACATCCTCTCTGTTTCTCTTCTTTCTCCTCACACCTTTTCCCCTGATCCAGCATCATTTCTTCCCACAGGCTGCAGTCTTTCAGATTAAACCTGCTACAGCTGGGCTCCTCCCAGGGCTGCAGAATGGATATGTGCAGGTATGATTGTTCATGCACTCCAGGGGAACAGCTGCATCTCCACTGTCATTGCCCTGGGCTGCTGCAGCACCTCCTCCCTTTTCTTCTCTAATATGGATGTCTACACAGTTGACCCACCTCAAAACCTTGCCCTGCAAACTGAATATACTACCATATCTGGGATGTTATGGAGGGATTACCAAGTTTTAATTTACCTTTGGGCCATTAACCTCTGCTGTTCATCCACCTGGACACCAATGATGCTTCTGGGTGAATCCCAAGCATGCCATGGAAACTGGGCTCTGGAAATGAGGGTCAAGGGACTGAGGGACAAGTGATATAATCCTGACATGGTTTCAAAGGCTGAAAGAATTGGATATACACCATGGTTCAACACCCAGCTGTAGGGCTGATGCTGCAGAGAGAGCTTCAGCTGAAACAATAATTTCTTGAACCATTGGTAGAATAATTTGGTGGTGTTATATCAGTCCATTGGTCCATCATGGGATCACACATATATTGATAGGACACGTTTTTCAGTGTGCGTCAGGTAGACAACCAGGTCTAGGAACAGGCTCAGTCAGATAGCTCTTTAGGGATGAGACAATATTCTTCTAAGTAATGAAAACACAGTTTCCCTCAAGCAGAAAGTGCTGGGCTGTGTGCAGTGTTGAGCTCATAATCGTCAATAGTACAGCAAGAACATTAATGGGTATAGAATGGAATATCCACAAAGGATTTACACTCTCAAACTCGGTTGTAACCCCTAGCATGATAGCTATATATAATTGTTACTGTAACTGCGCATGATGACACAACTGAGCAAGATACATGACCTTTATGCAATATCTGTGCTGAACTGATTTTGTCAGACAACTGCAGCTATCTTCAATAAATTTCATAGATCTTTGGGGATGAAAAATCTGTGAAGATGTGCATACTCAGTATGCTGAATTTCTGACTCACGGTATTTGGTATCTTTAAAACCTTCAACTCTGTGACTGCAAAGGGAGAATACTGCTTCCAGTATTTCAGCCTACTGCTTTCCCTGATTTTTTGCCAGCTCAGCAAACTATCAGCAGTTATAGCCTTCTGTGTCATCTTTGGAATAACCAGGGAGCTTTCTCTAAAGGGAGGTGCAATTATTTCCTCGACATACTTCTTTTGAATCATTTTGTCAGCCATTACCTAAACTCAAAGTCAGTTTGTACTGACGATGTAGTAACATATTGATCCACCCAATTTATCTGTGCTGGTGAAATTCTTAGCAGCCCATTACATATGCTTCTTTAATACTAATGGGTTTGACATTCACACATGGAAGAAATAAAAGATGTATGTTGGTTTTCTGCTCTTGAAGACAAGCCTACTCCACACTTTAGACAACCATTTGACATTAATTGCAGGTGCAGTTTGCCAGCTCTTGAGTTTTGACATTACAGCCTTGCCACAACTTTGAAACATGGAGTAGCAGGATTCAAGGGCTCTGTAGTCTTCCTGCTTGAATTAGCAATTCATTCCAGCTTTTATGTAAAACTCCATTTTGATTTTAGCTAAATTTGCACCATATTCAAGGTTACTGCATATGTTCTCAGCATATTTATACAAACAAGGTTAAGAACTGAAGATATTTTCATTCAAAATCTTCTGGTTTTGTCACACCATCCTTCTCAGCCTTTCCCGTAAAACATTTCAGTTGATTGTTAAAATATTAAAGTAGTAAGCTTACATGTTTAATCCTTGGAACTTTAGCTGTTTCAGGATTGTATTTGCAGAATTAGGTTCCGTTTCTGCAAATACTGAGGTCAGTGAGAAGGTTCATGATCTTGAATAACTTGGCAGTTTGACAATGCTGTTCAACTCAACCTGTACTAAGTACCAAAAAACCAAGTATTGAATGTCATTGTATTAAACTCTTGTATGACAAAGCATGCTCTGATTTATGAGCCTCTCTGTAGTAAAAAGTTCTACTTTAAATTTAACACTCTAGGACAACTACCATTCTGATATGTATGCAGCCATTTCAGTTAGAGCATAGTTATCCTTTCAGAGGAAAAAAGAATTCCTTTGAAAACAGTTTCATATAGGTTCACATCTTCTTCAAGATTCATACTTAAAACTCTGACTGACTTCGCTAAGGAATTTATATAGAGGAAAAAAACTGAAGAGGAATTAAAAATTAATTAGATATATAATGTCTATTAAAGTTTTTAGAAATTGGATACACGAACTGAAAACTGTATATGAACTACCTTTGAAAAATGAGATTTTTTTCCACCCTCAGTACATGAAGTGATAAGGTGAGATAATAGGATTCACAGTTTGTTGAATTAAAGTTTTTGGTAGAACAGAAGGAAGTTAAACAAAAACTATGAATTCAGTGCTAATTCTCCATATGTGCTCCTAATTAATGAAAAAAAATCAAGCTTTCTTTGTGCCTGCATGGGTGTGGCCCTGTATATGCAGTGAGAAGGCAAAAGCTGAAGAAGAATCAATATATAATGCATTTGTCATGTTGGAGTAAGAAGTGGGCACAGCACCAAGCCTGACAGAAGCATTGAATGCTCTTGGGCACAGGGTGGGATTGTTGGGGTGTCCTGTGCAGAGCCAGGAGCTGGACTCGTGATCCTGATGGATCCCTTCCAACTCAGGACAGTCTGTGGTTCTGTGATTAATTCCTAGAGTTGCAGTGCTCTATTTTCCCTAGAAATACTGATCCATGTCAAACAACTTGTTTAGCTCTTTCTGTGTTATACAATTTTCAGATGTAGTTTTTGTGCTTGCATGGGTTTAGATAGTTTTGTTTTTTTCTTTCACTTAGTCTCCCATCCTAAGGAGTTGACAAAGAAGCTCCTTGCATGGCTGTTGAAGGAAAGCAATCCTATACTGCCAGCTCAGATTCATTGCCCATGGTCAGATCTTGGACACACCTGGTGAAACAGAATGTTCTCATGTCAAAGCAAAATCTTATTTAAAGGAAAGATAATAATTAATTTAACAATGACTTCTATTTAAGAAGTCTGCATGACAAAACTCAAAGAAGGTGCATCCAGAGATATGACCCTCATCTGAAATGAACAAATATCTTCAGAACAATTTCAAAAGTACTTTTTCAAATAATAAAAGGTATTCCCTTTAATGTGCATTCTCCGATTTATTGTGTTCTTTTTCATTAATATTCTATGATCACTGAATATTAAAAGAATATTGGAATTCATATAATTATCCTCAATGAATACTTCATATAATTAATATATGATTAGAATACTCTCAATGAATACCAATGGAAAATGTAACCTCAAGAATATTGCTGAATGGCAATTTTTATTTTATAAATATGTATATTTGCACTTTTAACCTGAGACAGAAAGTTGGATTCAGTGCAACTTCTGAGTGTTGTTCATCAAATTAAAATCATAGTCGAGTAACTTACAGATTTTCTAGACATTTGAAGTAATCTACATAATGGTTTTGAACTATGTACAAATATTCTGCAGAATATATAAACACATAGACTAAACCCAAGAACGATCTGGAAAAAATTTATGCACTTCATGAACAAAAACATAAGACGAAGAGTTCAAACCAAATAGACAATCAGTAAATTCTGTTCAGGAAATTAGTTTTCATTCTTCTTTCTGATTCTTGTCACTTACCTGGGTTGTTTCTCAGTATTGCCTGAATAAAAGATAATTACCATATTTTCATTTTCTCTGAGAACCTTAGGAAATACTGCCACTCATGTGTAATTGCAATGCTTAAAACAACGGCAAGCTGGGATCTTGGCATACTAGTACAGTATACCTCGTTAGTACTATTATCATTAATATCTATTTCAAGTAACATCTGAAAATATTTCAACAAAAAATTGAAAACTGAGAAATCAAACAGACTTCTAATTTAAAAAGGTGCTTTAAAACTGAATGAAATTTTCCTAGCAGAGATATGAAAAAAAGTATAGGAAGTAGAAAAATTTTGAAGACTCAAATATGTTGAACGTGTTCTGTCTTTCAATAGTTCTTGCATACACGCACAAGGAAGTTGAATGTCTGAATGTTGCTATTTCCCCTTAATATTTCAGGGTGGGTTAATTTATCACAATTAGTATTGACAGCAGAAAAACTAGGCCTCTTAAACTGTATTTGATATGAAGCCAAACTGAAATCCCAAGTGTTCACCTTGCATTATAAACCAGGATGCTGTGGAAGTTCATGAAAGATATAATGAGGAATCACTCCACTGCCCAAACACAGCATCATGAATGAATGATAAGTACTGTCTGAGATAATCCTTGTAGTTTTTTTCTTCTGCACATTGCAGAGAGACAGCATTGAACATATTTGAATGTTGAAACATTGAGGATTCTGAAATCCAATTTCAATAAGAAGTGTATCCTTTGTTTGGCTCTCCCAAATGTCAGATTTCCCCGACAGAGAGGAAATTTACCTCTTAAAAACAGAGTGTGAATAAGAGATACTTTTTTAGGAACTGAGTAGCACAATGTCAAGTTTTTATCTGAAACATTATGTATGACCCAGGTCACAACATCAGTGAAAGGACATTCAAATGTGAGGTTGAAAGTGGGCATCAGAAGAAAACAAAAATTGCTTGGGAGTCTGGGGACTGAATTAATGTTTGAAGACCTGTCAGGCATGGCCAACAGAGTTTAGTTGAAGAAGATCTCAGAGGAAGCTTACAAAAGTATGTACAATGGGTTGATGATGTTATCTTCAAAGCCACATAGATTTTAAAATGTGCAAATTAAAGTGAAGGAAAAGTACATGTACTAGCTATAAAAATTCTCTATTTAAGGAATGCAGTTTATCTGAGTGTTTGACTTGAATACTCACATATATTCATAATTATGCTAATTAAGCCAGGAATATAAACTAATTGCATATTTGCTACTTAACTTTTTAACAGCTAACATTCTCAGGCATTTGATGAATCTTCTCAGGAGTATTGTTTTTGGCTTTGCTGTCTAGAGCTGTGTAAGAAAAGCAGAAACTCTCCTGAAATTTATTTTCCACAATAAAAGTCACTGAAAATGTGATTTCTCTGAGGATTTTTATGCACTTGCTACAATTCATACTATACACACACTTATTCTTTTTCTCAACTATTTTCTGTCATTGCTGAAAAAGTTGACGACGTCTAACAAAACTCTTGTCTTCACTAAAATCTGTGAAATTGTACCAGAACTTGAATTTTACCCTGCACAAATCTGAGCCAGACTCTATGAAGAAATTCCAAAATGTTAGCTGATAAGTCTAAGAAGATTGTGAAAAGTGCAGTCAGAAATTCAGGTTGCATATGTATTACTAGATGAGATAAAAATGGAGCTTAACTGCTGGGTATGAAATATCACTAACAATAGGTGAACAACTTGGTTTCATATTTAATAAATTTTGGTCTAAGAAGCTGCACTAAGTTGCTGAGAATTCATGAATAATTAGTGTCTTGTTTCTCCAGTTTAAGAAATCTTTGCAATATCTGTTATGGTGTAGAAGAGTTTTACAAATATTAATAGTTTTGTCCACTTTGATTTTATTTTAAAATTAGCTTCCCATTATTAAAGGATCAAAATGGTCATCAAAGGTAAAATGTTCATCTCCCAGCCTGTCTATATCATGCAAAGTCAGCAATGAAAACACTATTCTCATAATGAGAAATGTGTAATGTTGTCCTAGTAATGACCTGCTTACTTGCTGAAGTCTGAAGATTTATAGGAAATAAAAATCCACCAATCACCATTCCAAAAAGTGTTACAAAAAGATCAACAGCCAAAAATATTTATACAACTGTTTGAGCATAAAAGGATATTCAGCTCTATATATTTTGTTCTGAATTCCTTCTGATTTAATAACACAGAGAAAAATTAGGTCACAAAGTACTTGAGAATGAGCTTATGGTTGCAAAGTACAATGCAATATATCATTCTCAATAATGTCTCTCCCAGAGACAAAGGAACATCAGTAAAATAAGCAGAATTTGGTTGCAAATGTTCTTTATTGATGCTTTTTGTTCAGTTCAGGAAAAGCATTAAATTACTCTTGGTAACACATAAAAAAAAAAAAATGAAGGACTTCCCTTTTATCTCTGTCTTATTCAGTGTTAGTGAAGGTTTAGGGCAAACATAAGAGCTGAATATCTAATCAATACATTTAGGCATTGTTTACATGTTTACTCTCTTCAATCAGCATTGATATATTTTTTAAATAGAAGATGAGAGAAGGGGAAAATGGGATGTTTCTTCTCAGTCCAGCATGTGTAGAACTGACAGACTGGTGAAGATTTCTGATTCTTCAGAGGAGGAATTGCAGATATGAGCGTGAGCCAAGGTGCTCTAGTGGGTCTTTCGTGCTGCAAGTCCAACTTTGTCCTCACCGCAGCCAGCAAGGCAAAGACCCTGTACTTTGATATCACTCTATCATCTTTAAAAGGCAAACATTTGTTCCAGATTGCTAATAAAAATTCATCTTGTCCTACCATTAGTAAAATTGGGGCAGCTCCACAAAACAAGCTTAGCAGTAATAGAACTGAACCTTATTCAGACTTAAAAGGGCACAATATTAAAAAAAAGTTCTTTAGTTTACAAGCCCTACTCAGCAAGAATTGGGACTTGTAGTGGTTTTGGTTTGCCAATTTGAGATTTCCTGGCCAATGCACTAATTAATGTTGTCGGTTTAGTGCTGGCCAAATGCCCATGTACCCTCTAGAATTATTTACTAATTTCCTGCTATGAGATGGGATTAGGAGGATGGCAAAGCACGCTCAAAACTTCAAAAGGGTATAAAGAAAACTTTATCAACAGAATCTAAAAGAATAATGGGAAACTGAATAAAACCTTCAGAACACTTTTTTTTCTCCCCTTCAACCTTTTCTTTCCCACTAACAATGTACAGAAACAATTCAGTGAGTTTATCCCTTCTAGAACAGTCTTTCTTCAATTCAGTTTGGGAGAGGAGTCTCTCTTTTCATGCTATGGAGACTTCTCTACAAGAAAACAGTTCTCTCATGGCTTTTAATTTCCACAAATAGCAGCCACCCAGAAATCTGCAATCGCAAAGTCCTTCCCATCTTTCCTAGCCTTCCCACAGCTGCATTTTTAGGCCATGTCAATTTATGGGATACTATTTTAAGAATGAGCTGTTCAAGAGAAGAGGTTCTCTTCATCTATTTCTGAGATCATCTTCATCTCTGGGAACAGAGGTCTTATTCTTCCTTCCCTGGGGGCAAAGGGATTTTATCATTCTTCTCTCTCTCTCTCTCTCTCTCTCTGTGTTCAAACTTCTCATGGGACCACAGCTATTTCAACATCTGCTTGCTTTAGCATGGATACCTTTGCACATATCTACATTTTGAACACTTCATCCCCCCATATTTTTCAATGAATTATGGGGAAAAGAGTCGGATGTATCAATTATATCTTCTCTATAGCCTTAGGAGAGGATTTCAGCCCAGGACTTGAGGCATCTCCTCAACCCTCCCATCTGGGACTTGACTTCTTCATACTGACCTTCATGTCTCATGCTGTCTTCTGCGTGTCTTCATTCCTTTTCTCTCACCTGAGGAAAGACTGAAGGTCTGCAAGTCTTATCTGTGCACTGAAAGAGTTAATATCTCACTTGGGGCCTGTGATGGTCATGTGATTTCAGCCGGGAGCAGTCACGGTGGTCAATTTCAGGCCGTGCTGGGGGCTGTGTCAGGATCTGAGGGGAGCAATGGCCGCTCTGGCTGCGTGGCTGCTCTCTGACCCTGCTGCGTTCAATTCAGCTGCAGGCTGATGGCTTCTCCTCCCGCTGCCCAGCAGCCGCTGGGGCCAGGGCCAGGCTGCACGGGCCACAGCGGAGGGGGCCTGGCCTGTAGCCGCTCCCAGTGCCCAGAGGATCCTGGCTCGGCCCGGGCAGGCAGTGGGGCAGGGCTTAATGTCAGCAAGGTGTTGTCAGCCATGGCCCGGCCCTACCTTAGATGGGGTGCCCGTGGCCTCCCCTCCCCTGCCCAGCCACCAAGCCGGGAGGAGGGGAAGAACTTCTCTCTCTAGACGCCAGAAGTTAGAGAGGTTTTCCCAAGGTTTGTTAGTTTTTAGCATCTGTGTTCACAGAAGCGTGTTCTAGCTTTCTAACAAAGTGTCAATATTCAAAACTAATCGCTGATTGGTTTTGTCAGGCACCAAAGAAACTGCTAGCAGCTTCTCTTAGAAAATCACTTCCGTGACTGGCTTCTCCCCTCCTCACCAATTATCAATTAATGCAAAATCAGCACAAGACTTAACATAAGGATTTAATATTCCAATGGACCTCTACAAGCTCCCATTAAATATAGTATCTTCCACCCTTCATTGTATTTTGCGTGGTTTCTGTTTCTTAGTTTGGACATTTGTAAATTTAGATAAGGAAACAATGAAGATTTTAACACTTGCCAGGTAAGTTATGCAAGAATTAATAATAATCTATTGATTTTCTAAATGTTGAAATGTTTCAATGCTGAACTACTTAATTCATATCTTTTTAAAGCTAATAGCAGTTGCTAGTGTTTATTTAAAACAAAATAACTTCTAATATTCTTTCTAGAGAGAAAGTAAAATGCCAAAGAAAATCTCCTGAACTTCTGTTATTTTGCATGGAATGTTTTTGACTCTATTTCCTTTATTTAGACATTCCTCTTGTATCTTCAGTTTTTCTAATGAGCATTTGTGCACACTATGAATGATGAATGACATTTCTAAAGATAAGCACAGATGTTGATACTCAAGTCACAAAGGCATAAACTAGTAAAAATCCTGCCTTAGGACTGAAAAACGGAAATCTTTCAATGAAAAAATGCAAACCAGAAAAAAAAACTCAATTCACTCAATCAAAACCACTTCTCAATTTGAAAATGTTTTCAATACCTTCAATCTTCTGTAAAAAAAAATTCTCATCTAGAAATTGCACCGATGAAATTCTACATAGAATTATAGAATTATTTGGGTTGGAAGGGACCTCTCTGAGGGGGGCAGGGACACCTTCCACTAGACCAGGTTGCTCAGAGCACATCCAGCCTGACCTTGAATGCTTCCACATATGGGGAATCCACAGCTTCTCTGGGCAATCTGTTCCTGTGCCTCACCACTCTCACAGGAAAGAATTTCTTCCTAAAATCTATTTTAAACCTTTCTGTTTTAAACCATCCCACCTTGTCCTATCCCTACATGCCTGTGTTAAAAAGCATTCTGCTTTTCATGACCTTTTCAAAAGCATTCTCCCTGTGTCTGACTGAGGAATAACTGAAAATATAAATTATGCAAATTAGTATATAATGTTTTAAAGAAATAAAATAATTAAGATACACTGTACTGGTAAAAAAAATAGTCTGTCTTTTTCTTAATACCTCAAGAACTTAAAAAAATCTCCATATTTGCCTGACTGGGAACAGGCAGGTCGCTTATGGCTGTGGGAAGAATTATGGGTAAGAAAGTTTCTAACAGACTAACAGAAATAAGACATCCTGCTGTAGGAAGCAGCTGTTAGCAGATAATAATGTTATTAAGAGCTTGTAGTATTCTTGAGAAAGATGCAAAAAAGGCATACAAAATGAATAGGAATTATCTGAACAGAAGTCCTATGACATGTGCTCCAATTTTCTAGGACTGGAAGGCTTCAATCAAAGATGATATATTTGAATGTACCATTTTTTTTCAGCCTCACAGAGTTTTGGCCTTTTCTTTTTGTTTGTTTTAAAACTAACTTATTAGTGATTGCATCCTAAACAATGATAGTTGAAGTGTCCTCTTTATTTGATTTTCAAGCAAATTGGTAATTCCTGTACAATGAGCACAGATGGGATATGATTACTGATTGGAAACAACAGTCATAATCTGAGGCCACCTAATATTTTCAGAGGGTCTTAGGACTTGTGAAGAGGAAATGTGAGCAATCATCAAAATAAGAAAGGATTTTGTTAGTCATCTTTTACACACTTAGAAAAACCTCTAGATTTCTAAGGTCGCAGACTGAAAACTACTGATTGAGATGTTTTTCCAGTTTCAGAATGTAATGAGTCCTTAGGGATCTCATCTTCACCTAAGGGAAGGGACTTTGTATCAACCATTAAGCAGCTGATTTACTGCTTAGTATTTGGTCTCCAACCACTGAGTAGTTGTGGTAGGTTCATAAATCCAGTCTGTTATCAATCTTGAACAGCTATGAGCAACAGAACTAGAAAGATTTAATTTTTTTGTTTTTTTACCTGTACAACTATCATCCAATTCAACACTACTCTTAAATTTTTTTGCAGGCAGAAAACTATATTTTATATATGTCTTAGTTTGCAATGTAAGATGTGTCTGGGGATGTGTATTCTATTGCCATCTGTTAGAACTAGGTGGAGCAGTTATCTTCTGCTATGGACCAGCTGTTAAAATCAGCTGGGACAGTTCTCTTTACCTCTTCCATGACCCATCCTCCCTCTGGATAGATATCTTCTGTTAATGGGACATTGAGTCTCAGTGCATGAGATAAAATTACATCATCCTCTTGTGAGATGCTCCGCCCAGAGGGAGGAGCCAAGCATTCCTGGATGTAATCTGAGATTTAGAACACCACAGTCAGCCTTTTCCCATTGGATTCCCAGAGGA
>WBNO01008788.1:9523-124522 GCA_013400575.1 Peucedramus taeniatus
GTGTAGAGTGGAATGTAAAAATGTTTTCCATATTGCTTATGTTCTCTGACGTCTCTCTCCTTGTCATTTTAGTTCATTGGCTTTGAATGGTTCTCAGAGCATTTTAGCCCTACTAATCTTCCTGACATACAGATACAATAAAACATAGCTATACTCTGAATTTACTTTCCTACCTTAGTGGCAAATGGATTTTGTTGGAAGAAATGTGAGTATTAGTTTACATCAAATAAGCAGGATTTTTGAAGTGATGAAATGCGGGGAGTTTTCATGAATTTGAAANNNNATTCATTTCTACAGGACTCCTACTGCAGACAAGATGTGAAGGTTAATCCATTATGAAACGTTTTTCCTCCTTACTTTTCTAAGCAGTATCTAAAGATTGAAATGATCATCAGTAACTCTTTTTGTGTGGGTAGTAGAGGAGGAGAATTTTTTTATGTCAAGTAAGTATACACTCCCACATATGGTGTTATTAGGAAGGTTAAATACATAGTGACTTTCTAGGTACAAGTTTAAATTAAGGGAAAGAGGTTATTCCAAGTCACAAACCAAGAAGTAACTTGCTTTTTAGCTCCTCAGAAAACATCATTTGCCTTCAAAACAAGCCCATCTTTTAACTGTGTATAAGGCTTTTACATTTGCTTTATTAAGGGAAAAAATTGCTTCACACTTGCCTTGCTCATCAGTTTGCCTTGAGAGTGCTAGGAGCTGTGCAAGAAGTCAAATTTACAGTGAGGGCTACTGTTCATTTCCCAACAATTGTGGCTGATCCCACTGTATATGCTGAATTGCCATAACACTCCAATTACACTCCAGTTCTCCTCTGCTGCTGTTTAGTTTCCTTGTGGGACAGTCATCCCAATGAATTGTCTATTTACAAAATTTAAAAAAAAAAATCCTTGAAGAAAAAAGCAGCAAGGTTTATCTTGCTCTTTTCCATGGGCAGCATTCTCTTGGCATGTGTTCAGAAATGACTGTTGCTTGCAGATGATAAATGCTTTCATTATGCATTCAGCAAAAATATTACCATCATATGTGTCAAAATCTTGAACACATACAGATGGCCACAGTGATACAAACTAATTGATGGTTAAGATAAAAATAAGTTTTTTTTATTTTTTCCATTTCTCATTGTCCTTAACAGAATTAATTTCAAATAGATAAAAACTTAATGATAACCTATATTTGCACATTTTCTGAACACATCACAAAGACCATTAAGTGGATGTTACACTTCAGTATTTCAATATATTCCCCAGACTTCTACTGGAATTGAAGATGACAGGAAAGATATGTTCTGTTCTAAATGTGTCTCATTTACCTCATAAGATAATTGTGAAATTTTATGGTATTTGGCTTGCATATAGAGGTTTCTCAGTGTGATTATTTAGGAGACATTTATAGCTCCATTAACTGCAGTCACTGTCTTGCTCAAACTAGGTACCTGAAATTCTTTTCTATTTCAGCTGCAAGTTCATGAACCAAAATAGACATACCTTATATCTAGATGCAAACACAAAGTGAGAGTGTTTGTGCAGAATAGTTTAAAATATTATCACATTAGTTTAACGTTTATGTACAATTTGCAGGAGGAATTTTAGAGGAATTTTTTTTTTGATTTTCCAAAAGCAGGATCCCACTTAGTTCCAATACAAACGTAAATCACAATTCACACTCTCATTTTGTGGAACTTTCATAAAAAAGTGTTAAAAAATGCAGATTATTTGCATTTTCAGTTTCACATGGCAATGCAATCTGTTACCTAATCTCCACATTTGGGAATAAATAGAAGACAAGCAGGCACAAATGCTTGGTTTAAAGGGCATTTTGTAGTAGAATAAAATTGTTCTCTATCCCATTACAATTAAAATTCATTGTAAGTTCACATGTTTAGAACCTTCCCAGGGAGAGAATGTGAGTGAGAGCAGGCCACTTTCAGTGGTCTTCTGTTCTACAACATGGTTTCACAACCAAGGAAAACTTTCTGCACCAAATGCATGCTTGATCAAGCACGTGTTTGAAACTATGGTGTGAAACTTAAGCAAGCCCTAAGAAGAGCAGTAGCCACATCATATCAAACTGATAGTGTTTGAAATGACACAAAACAAATGCATCAGTGTCTGCATTGTTGGGTGACTGGCTTCATAGAAACTGAGTACTCAGGAGGAAGCCATTTGAACTTATTCTTGTTTCTAATGCTAAAAGCAGTTGCATTGCAAGCACTGAGATGAAAACTCTAGTATTACTGAGAATTTGAGTAGACTGAGGGTTTGAGATTATTTTATTCCTCTTTGGATTTAATATTCACTCAAGCCTGGCCAATGTGTTCCTTGTCAATGCTATTTTATTCTTAATGGGCTGACCATTCTCTGTCCAGCAATGCCTTTCAAGATGAACTTTTGACATGATTAGTTCCAGTGTTACATATTCTTTTCATGCTTTCTGTGGCCTATATTAACTGTATTACTAAGTTACCTACATGAATAATTACCCTATTTTACTCCTATTATCTTTGTCATGTTTGGGTGGAAAATCTCAAGTAGAGTGGCAGAAGCAGCCTGCTCTGCAGAAATTACAGCACTGTACTCTACTAGCATAATAAAGTGGTTCAGAGCAACCTGCCAAAATCTGTATCTCCTATTCTTATGTCTACAAGGTCTGTTCTGGCTGTACATTTTAGAAAGACAAACTGCCTTTCCTTTTTCT
The DNA here is from genome assembly GCA_013400575.1 of Peucedramus taeniatus. NCBI lineage: Eukaryota > Metazoa > Chordata > Aves > Passeriformes > Fringillidae > Peucedramus > Peucedramus taeniatus. Next base: position 12,230 of record WBNO01008788.1, read on the forward strand.
CTTTGCAGAGATGTCCAGCCAGCTGGAGACTTATTGTGCCCTCTGGGCTTCTCTCTATTTGTCTCAATGGTTTCTGTTAAAATTGTTTTGTCTTTAATGAGTTTTAAAAGCTTGAAACCTTAGCGTTTTTTTATTTCATTTTGAATTTTTTAAAAAATTACATAAATAAAGATCATCTGTGGTAGTTGCCTGAAAGAAACAACAGATCAAAAGGCTAGTTCACAAATAATTTTTCTTCAAGAAGAACCTTTGATGGTTATTCTCCATTGAACAATCAAATTTTACAGGAGACAGGGAGTCAGTATATGCAACATATCAAGGCAATGGAGACTTTGAAAATATTTTTTTCTTTAACATTTAAAGGAGAAAAATGCTCATAAAAAGGCTTGCAAAATATTGAGGTCAACTTCTTTTGTGGAGATACAGAACACAAACTGACAAAAAGTATGAGCAGGTGGATATTCAGTCCTGGAGTTTATTGTACAAACACACTCTGTCAGGTGTATTCAGCTGACTTTCAAGCTGATTTCTGCGGTGAGTACAATTATTTGGGTTGATGGGGATTTGAACCTGGAAAACCTCATTTAAAAGCATGGATGGCTAGTTGTGGTTGTTGTCTGTATCCAGTGTGCTATCCTGAACCAACTCTCCTTGACAAGAGAAGCCTGATGCACCTGAAAGAGTGTTTGCTGTTGCCAGAAAAAGGCTTCCAACTTTTGATAAATTATGCTTAGGTGAAACTTCTGCTTATGACAACATGATGATTTTCATCAGAGCTGACATGGTGATTTTTAATCATAGTATCACCTTGCTTACATGGGAGATGTTACTTTTAAAAAATACAGCATATCTGTATGTGCAATTTAATGACAAACTTTTTATTGTCATTCAGTGGGTATTAACAGAACCTTTGTAATGAACAAAGTAGGACAATACGAACTACCTTCTAGATAAGGAAGAATTACTGTGTTTTCTCCCCCATTGATCCATCCTTTTAACAAATTCCTATGAACAAGAGGAACTGGGAGTTGCCTCTGGTATAAGATTCTGTCCCAGCTGTGACATGAGGAAAGAGCTCCTAAGTTGTGGGATGCTCTATGACCTACGTGAATATGACGCCATTTTTTGAAGTTTACCAGGATCTGAGATTTTGAGGAAACATACACTGTGCCTAGTTCACTAGATTGCCAAAACTTTGTCCCACTCCTTGGAGAGCTCAGAAGCATGACAACAAAGTGTTTTTCCCTCCCTTTGCTCCTGTTCATGCTCTCTAGAAGAAAAGTGTCGATCCAACTGTTTAGTTTGCAGCCAAATAAAGAGCTGCACATTACCAAAACCATCAAAGGTGATTTCCAGTACAAATTTGCAACTTCAACAGCTCTTTGTTTTGGGAAATGAGTTTTTTGCGGACAAGATGAAGCAAAGCATATTCAAAATTATAATTTTTTTGTATGTGTCTAAGAGGGTTTATTCCATGGCTTACTGTGAGAATTTTGACAGAAAATATGTAATTGTTCAGTGACACTCAGTATGCCTTTTCTTCTCATCAAGTCATAACTATTTTCATAGGATTTTTTTTCTCAAAGCCTGTGAACCATAAAGATAGCAATCTCACTGAAAATTTGAAAGAGCATGAAATGTATACAAAATAGAAGCTCAGAATGAACAAGATTGCCTGGAATAACACTGATAGCAAAGTAAAGCAAAATCCTTGGAGATTTCTGGAATACTCATCTCCAGTACATTGTCCTACTTTAATACATTGAAATTAATCTATTATTTTAGATTAAAAAATATATGCTTGTGTGCTAATGTGAGCTGTTTGTTTATATAGACAGTATACTTGAACACACAATTTCCCCCATAAGAAAAAGATACTTAAGGATTTTTACATCAAGCTTGGTTTACAAAGCTGAATTGTGGTAGTTTCACTTTTGACCTAATTTTCAGAAATGAAATTAGAGAGTATTAAACAGAAGGAAGAAAATTTAAAACTTTTGGAAAAGAGAAACAATAAAAGAAAAAACCCAAATAATTTAAACTACACTCACGTAACAAACACTATTAACAAATAGAACACACACACACTCATACACAAAAAAAAAAGAAGAATAAAAATAGATGTAATCACTGCAAAATAATCTAAATAGAAGTATTTACAAAGGGCATTGGAAGGTCAACAGTCAAATTGTGTAATATGAGATATATTTATCTGTCCTAGTATAAGGACAATTCTTCCTTCAGCAGACTGTTTGTCTTGATTAATTCCCTGTTTAGTGTTATTCTGCTATTATCTCTTAATTTAGTTATCTTAGATTTAGAATCTGATTCCAGCACAAATATACAGAAATATTGTAATTCATAAAACATGCTCTCCTTACTAAAGAGGAGAGATGCATTCCTTAGCTAATTCTTCTGGGCAGAAGCAGATTTTAAAAATCAAAATCTGTTTGTAAATACAAATAATTGAAGGGGCCTGCAAGCATATTTCTGTAATCTCCTCACCACATATATCCTGATATGGAAAGCAGATGACTAAGACTGTATGTAAAGCAGAAGATTTAACCTCTTAGCACTTTCAAACCAGCAGTGGGGTAAGAGAGAGGTTCTGAAGAAAAAGTTAAATCATGCAAATCAGGATGTTCAGACTTCACAGTCTCTGAAATCTTCCTGCCATGTTGAGGGCAAAATTTAGGCAGAAAAGAAAAGCTGCAATGCGTGGTTGAGAAAATGAGATAGGGTCTGATTTACTGAGAACAATGGAAAAAAATAAAACACCACAAAAAAATAAAAATCAAGCAGAAAACCAAACCAAACCCAACCATAAAAGCCCACTAAAAAAAACACCACCAACAACAAAGAAAACAAAGTTCAAAACAAAATAACTTAGAAACAAAGGAAGTTTATAGAAGGGAAGAAGGGAATAAAGACTTCATATAAACCAAAGTCGAAACCAGCTGCTAATGCTTTGTATGAAAATGCTACAGGGGGCATTTTTAGGGGGGGGGAAAGAAAGAATAGAAGAAAAACATCAAACATGAAAGAAACCACCACTTGAGATGATGGACCCTCTAGGAATTAAATCAAAATTCTTTTAAATTTTGGTAAACAGGGTGGTCCAAAGTATGACATTTTTGCAGGTGATGTAGAGTGTATTTAAAGATACTGTATGAGAAGCTCTCATCAGATGTATGCCTCCTGCCCTAAAAGAATAAAATTAGGGCAGTTAAACTGAATCATAGAGTCATAGTCAAAAAATGGCCTAGGTTGGAATGGACCTTAAAGATATTCTAGTTCCAGCCTCCCTGTAATGGTCAGGAACACCTTCCAGTAGACCAGCTGGAAGAGTCCAGTAGACCCAAAGACTCCTCCAACATGGCCTCGGTTGAATGGACAGGGAAGTTGTTAAGAACAAAAAGAACAACCTGCCTTCCTAAAGCTGAGGTTCTGTCCAGCTGAGGGTCTCAGACAAGGCCACAGGCAATGGCAGGGTAAATTCAAGTGTATGCCAAACTAGGCTTTGAGAAAAAAAAACTTGCAAAGACATAAAAAGTAATAATAAATTCTTTTTCCAACACATCAGGAGCAGAAAGCTTGCCAGAGAAGTGTGAGAGCCAATAGATAAGCAAGGCATAAAAGCATTTGCCATGTACAAACTTAGGGAAGTTTCCATGCTGAAACTCTTCTTTTTAGAGGAGGTGTTAGAGAATCTGTCACAAACTGAAGTGTTAGTGGAACAGATTATAGAACAAATTGACAGAATACTCAAACCACCAGAGCTGGATGGCACCTGCCCAAGTTCTAATGGAATGCAAACGTGAAATGGCTGAACTATATAAATTCATGGCCAGACTACACAAATTCTCACTTAAAGCCACCTAGGTATAAGGTGGCAATGGGAAGGGCAAGAAGACTTTTGAAAAAGAGGTTCAGAGAACAATAAAAAAGTACAGAGAAAGATCTAAGTTTTGCAACAGTTTCAGCATGGTGAGTGATTAAGTAGATCAGCAGTACCCTGCCTGGAAAAGAGGCATCTGCCATGACACTGTTCAGAAAGGAGCACATTACAGAAAGTATTGAAAGCTGGTCATCATTTTTTCTAATGCTTGAAGAAGAAAATATCAAATTAAACTAATTGGTGTGAGATTCAAACAAAAAATTTTTCAAACAATCATTACTTTAGTTGTGAAGCCTTTTATCATAAAGCTGGGCTTTTTTTTTCCTTTTGGGTCCAGATTTGACTTTTGTCCAGTTGGGAAGATTTTTGTTTCCTAATTGGAAAAATCTCATGTGAGAACAAAGAAAAAGACTGGCGGCTAGGAGAAAAAGCTTTACAGAAAAAAGATTAATTCATGTGTTTTAAATAAAGAGGTGACCACTGAAGGAGAATGTAAGTTTTCAAGTACCTAAAAGGCTATTGCATAGAGCTAAGAGACTGTTTTCCTTGTCCTCCAAGGATAAATAGGAATAGGTTTCTGTCTGCAAACGAATTAATAGCAGGAATACATTTCTAATCATAGGGAAGAACTAGAAGAGATTCCCTGGAGACCCAGTAGAGCCTCTACCCTTGGAAGGCTTTTTGAACTGACAGGAGTATTGGGTGATTGTACCCTGATAGGAGGATGGTCTACATTGCTAATCTGTTCTGTTGCTATTTTCCTCTCCTCAAAGTAAGAGAAGAAACATTTCTCCTTTTACTTTAACTGACTATTCTTCCATGCATTTATTTAAGTTCTTAACCCATTTGCCAACCTTCCATGGTTATCAATGTAACCCATTACTTCCCAGATCTGAAGAAGTACATGTGAGGTGTGGACATTCTGTAAGATAAGAGCTGTCCATGACTGACAGATGTCTAAACCATCCAAAAAAAGGATCCTCAAAACCAATTTAAATAGTAGGGAAGTATCTGGTAGTCAGGTGAATGTTTTGATTGGCTAACTGTTGTATTACTTACACAATGAAATCAAAGTACTTTGATAATGTAGTCCAAGTATTCCCATGCAAAAGATCCTCAATCTAAAACTAAGTGCAGTATATCAATCAAATTGCACTAAATCAATTATATTCTATCTGTTTTCTTACCCCAGGACTTCCATTTCTCCATCAGTCCGTCTCAGGTAGGGCGATGTGGTGCTCTAAAGCAATGAGCACATGCTTAATACACCCTTTTAAAAAGCAGTTAACAATGTAAGAAGAACATTTTGATCAAAGCATTTTAAATTTTGGCCTGAGATTTTTTTTTAAATGCCAAAAATGTTTCTTAATTTAGGCCCTTAAAAGACGTAGATTTGCTTTCCAATATCCTGGATTTGACAGACCGTGGAAGACACCCATAGGATATGTGGGTGCTGGCAGTGAAGCCACACCAGACACTTCCAATATAGGTGTCTAAATATGGATTAAACTGCCTCTCTTGAGGCACCCAAATTTGAAAATGACTGGCTGCAATCCCCACTGAAGCAGCTCACACTGCTCTCTACATGGACTGCATGCCAAAGTTCTAGTAGCAATTGTTTTAACTGGAAGGAGTTCAGTTTTCATTTTTTCTGAGAGAAAACTGGCCAGTCCCAATTATGGAAACAAATCTTCAGCATAAAACTTTTAAAAAACACAGAAATTCTCCTGGGGAAGTTACTAGCAGGGCAAAACTAGCTTTTCCAGAAGAGCTGACAGTTGTTTACATTTTAATGTGGAGGAATCCAGCAAGTCTGCAAGTTTATTTTTAGTAGCTGTAAACTGAGTTATTTAACTCTATTTTTTCTGTGACTGGAGCTGAGACATGAAAATGATTAACACAATGGCCAACTGCTGCCTGAGCTTATGCTAGAGTTCCGATAATGATGAATACTGTGTTAATAAGAAAGCAGTAGGATTCTTTCACATTATATTTCTTCTGATGCCTCATCCAAATATTTGCAGTCTGACAGCCTCTGGGCTTAGAATAGCTCTGGTTGCCACACAAAATGCTGGGTTGCTATCCCTGAGCAGGATGAATCTGCTTCCTTCCTTGTGGAGCAAATCTGGCAAAGAATATTTTGTTACCAGTGTCCTGGCTTCATCACTGGAGCACAAGTCCTGCCAGATCGAGTGATGAAAGCTGTGGCAGCTGCTCTCTCAGGGCTGTGAGTGAGCCAGCAAAAGCGAAAAGTAATCCAAGCTTCCCTGCAATAGGATTATGAGAGACCTCCTCCATTAAGTGGCCACAGTGGTGCAGAACTGTGGTGGTCCTAGGGAAAGCACCCCAGGCAGCTCAAGCTGCTCCCTCCTCACATCAAAGCCAGCAGTTCAACACTGCTACTGCTAGTCCTGTGTGCTTGTCAGGGAAAGGACTTTGCTGCACTAAATTAATGCCTTTCTAAGTGTGAAGCACCCTTCTGTAAAACAGCAAACTTGCAAAGCTGGTTTAGAACTGGGATTCTGGTGTAAAATCAGAATTGCCTCAATTATAAATCAATCCAGTTACAGGAGCTCATTTGGGAGATGATGTTTTCTAAAAGAACAAAGCTGCTTTTTCCTCCAAATCCATCCTTAGGGATTGCATCCAGGGAGCAGTCAGAACAGTGAGTGTCAAAATCATTTCACCAAGGAACTGTACCAGGAAAATGTGTTAATGTAGGCATAAAGGAAGAGGCATTTCTAAACTATGCACATTGAGGAAGATAAACCATCATGTTTCACTATACTATCATGTGTATATGGTCAAAAAAACAGCTCTAACCAAAAGAAGATGAGAGGCAGTCACATAACTTAAAATGGATGGCTAGTACCTGCATGGTTTGGCTTCTGTTCTTAACTAAGATGCAGACTTCTGCCCTTTTCTCTGGCACATTATTCAACTTCAGAGTCTGTTTCCACATATATCTCCAAAGTCATACAATTTAATTAGCTAGCCTCCAAGGGGGCTGGAAAAATATTTATGAAATACTTGCAGATGCTTTTGATCTGGGAGGCACAGCAGAAGGGCAAAGCAGTATTTACATGGGGTTTGACAAGAATTGCCAGCAATCTTTGTGTTTGGTTTTAAAGGGAAAGCTGAATTACATTGCAAAGCATTGAACTATTTTAGCAGAAAGCACAGAAAAATATCTAGCATATTTGGTAACCAAGCCCTTTATTGACATAGGTCTTACAGGTCTTTCATATTTCTCGCTGTTATGACCAAATCTATTCAAAGTTTGTCAAAAAGATATGCATCCGAAATCATGCTTATGTTAGGATAAAACTCCAACATAGAACCTAATATGCCACTGGTTCTGTACACATAACCACATAAGGGTTCTGCAGGGAATTTTGTATTGCATATCTTATACAGCCTATTAAAGGCAAGGAGGACAATTTGGATAGATTGGTCATTTTCTTATCTCACTAACACAAAGTCTTTATTGGTGAGACCCATATCAATCAAGCAATTCCTGAATTACTGCTCTGTCAGAGAAGTTAATATTAACAGGCTAATGTTATCTGTGTATTTCTCTGTTCTTTTCACATGCATTCTGAATAACAAAAGAGTAGGCAAACTGTTGTTAAGGATCAAATATTAATCCACTGTGTCATGTGAAATTTGGACAAGGAAATATACAGTATTTTCTAAGGCTTTATTTGTCTCTGAACTTAATAGTGAGACATGAAAGACAGGTGAAGAAACCTGAATTAAGATTTTTCCTATAAGTTCAGGGTTTTTTTCTTTCTCTGTTTAGCAAAAAACAAAACCCACCACCAGTTGTTGGAATTGCCAACAGTTATGGGCTGAAGAGTTGAACATAGTCTGACATACTGGCAACACGACTCAATAACTCTTGCCAGGCCACTGTCTTTGCACTGTCATTTTAGTCCCACAGTCTTGTCTATTGGCCCATATAAGTGGGTTCCTACAGATCTTCAGTTGGCAGTGACCTTCCCACAACTTAAGGAAGGGGGCTGATGGATATGAACTCTGAAATTAGAAAAAGCTGTGTTGGGTAATTTTAAATTACTTGCCCAAAATAGCTGTCAATCCAAGAGGACCCTGATGTTCACATCATGTTAGATCATGCACATCCATGTAAGCCAAACTCTTCCATATAGTCTGAAAAGAGGGCAGACTTGTCTCTAAAGGCTGGAAAGCTTTGGTCTTATTTAGTGAAAAGCCCTCATATCACCAAGTCTCAGTATTGAGATTTTTGAGTGGGAAAGGGAAAGGAGCTGCATTTTTGGGTAGCACAGGACAGAAATTTTAATTGGAAGGAAAGGCTGCTGTAAGCATCACCAAGTTTAAATAATAGCAAGGGTAAATCTGTACCTGTTTTAATACTTCATCCCCAAACTGAGGAACATCAAAACAAGCGTGTTGTAGGATGGATTTAAAAATCACTTCCAGTCAAAGGATTTCTCCCTGTGAAGAGCAGTTCAAAAGGATTTATTGTGGAATACTCATTTAGACCTATCACCAACCTGACCACACAGGACATCACAGTCAGTAAGAAAGCTTCTTTGTAGCTTTTAGAAAACTTTCTGATTGAAATATTTCCTGTCTATTTTCTTTACTGAAGATTAACTAAATTCAGTATTCAGGCAAGTGTTTATACATCAAATGCAGAAAAATAGCATTCCCAAATGACTGAGGTAACTTTTCTTTAGAAAAGGACAAGAAGGGCACTGTGTTTGTGGGAGCTTGGCATAGTAAAACTACTTCTTTAAATTGAAAGGAGTTCCATGGTCTCCCTAACATGCTAATAATGGATGACAAATAGTAACCTATTCAATTCTTAAAAAAAAAAAAAAAACAAAAAAAAAAAAAACCCTGACAGATGGAATCTATGTGATTTAAATTATGTTTGATCCAATAATGAAAAAATGACAGTGCCAACTGTCAAATGCAAAGCTGCCATTCCTGGATGAAAAAAAATCACTTGTCTGAGGCTAACTTAGGCAGCACTAAAAGATACTTATTGTTTGGAATGCAAATTTAGCAGAATAATAAAATAAGAACATTTCCATGTAAGTGCACAATTTAGGATTTATCAAGTGACTCTCTAAATTTCAAGGTAATGAAAAACAAATTACTAGAATATGGATAAACTTTCTCATTGGACAGGTAATCTTATTATCTTAGAAAATACCGCAAATACAAGATAAGAGCTATCAAACTAATTTTACACTCTTTTTATACAAGAGGATCATCTACTATGTTCATAACTGCTTAATGTCTAATTATTGTCTTTTATAACTCATGTACTTTTAAGATGAAATCACTTGAGCCATAAAAAGATCCTGAGAGTAACCCTCTGCTACTTAGTGCACAGCTTGTCCCTTATTAAAATAGAGTAAAACCTCCAGAAGATGGTAGTCAGGATGTATTTAAGCATACATTCAGTTTGTGGAAAAGTAAGCAATTGTAGAAAATTTGCTAGGAGATACAATAAATTTAACATTCATCTGTTCCAAAGCCTAAATACCCACAGCAGGAAAGCAATAGTTGAAATAGGGAAGGAGAGTTACTACTGCATATTTTTGACTGGCTGGTTAGAGAAGTGTAAGAAAGAACTTAGAGAAGTAAGAAAAAAATGGATATGGAGGAGGGCAAGATTTATAAGGTAAGCTCTCAAGTGGGTCACTCAGCAGACTCAAGTATTGCACTGGGGAAAAAACAGATGGACTCTTAGAGTGAAGTGCTGTAAAACTTCTAGAAGTGGTTTTCTGTCAGAAAGAATTTTTGCTCCTTTTCACCTCTGTTAGCTGGTCTAAAGATTTTAGTTCTATCCCTAAATCTTGCCAGTTCCTCTCCCTTTACTGCTTCTATACTCAAAGCCACTCCACTCCCACACCATATCAGGGCAGGCACTGTGTGCAGCAAGACGTCCACTTTGTTGGGCAGTACAGACAACTGCACAAATCCTTTGTAGTCTTGTTTTGTTTTGCATGAAGCCACTGGTTAAAGATCATAAATGTTATAGTTGTGAAATTAATATTTCAGTTGTACCTACAGAGATACACATCTTTTGGTGTAGATATTGTTAATAGAATAAAAGGCAGTAAGTGGCCACTTACTGAAAGAACTGAAACCAGTGATATTTTTATTAGGCAGTATAATTTTCTATTTTGAAATTATGTTTTGAAATTGTATATCTATTTCAAATTATATTGCAAACTGGCTCTCTTTGGAGATTGTTTTATTAAAATATCACATGCAATTATTTTGCCATTTTCCTGGTCCTTTTTTACATTTCTCCATGGGTACAACTGAAAGGCCTGTGTGCCACAAAAATCCTCCTAACAAGTATTAGAAAATGATATTCCTTAATAGCTTAGTCTCTCTAATGTAACTTGCAGTAGGGTTTGTTTGTATTTTAAGTACAGTGAGATGCAAAGAATACAAACAAAAGTCAGAGGAAAAAAGGTATGCCAATGAAAATCAATTAAGGGCCTCAGCCTCTCCCTTAACTCCAAAAATCCTGAGTGGTGGTGTTATCCAAGAATCTGAAGGCTCCATTGGGCAATAACTTTGCTGTGAAAGGCACTACATCGACACGTAACGAGACAGTTCCTGCCCTGGAGACTTTGTCTGTTTATCCAAATTAAATACAACTTGGATTCCCTTTAATGTGACCTTTCTTCCTTTCTTCATTTTAAATGGCTGTGCAATGTACCATGCTGGGGACAAGTTCTCTGTGATATTTTTATTTTGAATCAATGTTTCAGTGAAGTATTGCCTTTTGGGTCTTAGGAAAGAAAGACATTCTTAACCAACATATACTGCATGAATTTTTCATGACCCTATAGCAAGTAATAGTGTCACATGCTGGCACATATATCAAGCAGTTTTATTTTTATTTAAATATATGAACACAAATCGAGGATTTTCTGAAACAGAAGAAACACCACTCACTCTTTGCTGTGTCTCTTAGTGACACAGGAAAAGCAAAATTACTTCAGCAAAAGTGGTTTGCATCCCATTCTAATTTCTCTGCTTTGCTAAAAGGGCAGGAGGCTTCTTTCAGACATCAAAGCACAGGTATGGTGTTACTTCTCTGAGTGAAGGTGAACAAACTTTCACAGAATATCTTACATGGATATTTAAAAAGGGAGAGATCACAAGGGAGATGACAGTGGAAAGCATAATTACTGCACACAAACCCTCCTGCTAGTTTTTGTGTAGTGAGAGATGTGCCGTGCCTTTCAGCAACACCATGCACTGTCAGCAGCTGTGTGTAACAATGGGGCCACACATTGTAAGTAAGGTCTTAGTGTCAGGATTGGTATTCATTTCTTCAATTTTTCTGCCCATCAGGAACATACACCATCAATATTCTGATCAACAAGAGGGTTTACACAGCCTTGAGGGAGAGTCATGATATAAGAATAAGCACAGCATTAACTGGTAGCTAGAGATAGGGAATGGAGTAGGAGCACTGATTTAGGGGATTATGTGGAGTGTAAATCATCAGAGCATTATTGAGACCCAGAGCATGAATTAAACCTGGAATATATACTCTGAAATGTACCTCCTGAAATTTATGTCTCACTGAAATAAAAATAATAAAGAACAGATTCTTTGTACCTAGAGCCCAGTTTAACTCCTATCTAGCTCCATATTCTAAAAATCCACTCTATCAGGTTTATAAGCATCTCTAGTGTTATATCAAAGATTTGAAGAGGTTAAACTAAAGGCTGCAAATAGAAATTGCAAGAGCATACATCACTGTTGATACCGCTAATCTTTCAAAAGGCTTAACAGGAACAATCTTTCTCATATGTTCTCTTATCTTCTCATACCACCAGAGGTTTTGTCTGAGTACTAGCTCAGAAAATCTCTGCAGGCAGAGATTAAATTAATTGTTAATATTGGAAAACTATTTTCAATCTGCTGAAAGGTTTTAAACCATAGTTCAGTGACTCCATTTCATTCTCTCTGCCCTGAAGGCTGTCTCCTTTAGGAGAGGTGTCAAAATGAAAAGATCATTGATTAAGTATCAAATGTGTTTGCTCATGACTTTTCCCCCACAAAGAAATGCCCTGAAGCAATATAATGCTTGAGCTTGAAGCACATCAGCTTTACCCTCTGTATCATTAAAGTTAAACAGCCCAGCTGGGTCACCACACTGAGGCAATTCTACTGCTCTCAGTATCAGGGCTATTACCCAGGACCTCCTGGCCATTCGCTATTATCAGAGGAGGTATACAAGGCCTTCCATCTGATGACAGATCCTGGATTTCAGTTCCAAAATTATTAACAAGACATTGCAAACTCTTGTACTGTATAAAAATCTTGGAATTAATGGATGAGTGCATAACTTGGGAGCATTGCTCTGAGACTTAAAAAAAAAATCATGCATTTAGTTACAAATTCCTCCACAGTTTATCAAATGTAGATGACTGGCTACAGAAACAGTGGGATAAGGATCAGTTCCTTGCCCAAATTAATTGCCAGTCTATAAGCACCAATACATTAACTGATTGCAGTTAATCATGGTCTGCTGCAACTGAGAACCAAAAACATTGGCAGCTGTTAAAGAGATGGAATGGTCATTCCATCCAAGAGATGGCAACGTGGCCATTCCATTTATCTGTCAAAAGACCTCTCTTAATGGTTCTCATTTTCTTGAAGTACTTCTGGTATCAACCTTGAATATCTGCTAGAAGCAGAAAATACATGGATCTGCTGTCTAACAACCCTATCATTTACATGCAGAAGAATAAGTCTGAGATTATTAAGGTTCTTTCTTGTCTTAGAATTGATTTTGCAAGAACCTGTCTGTGTCTGATCTTAAAATTAAGTCTTTTCTTTCTGCAGATAGGTACTTGTGTATACATGAACAATGGAACAGATGAAATGGAAATTCTGCCAGGGATGCATGGTAATAGCCTTTTTCTGTATCAATTATCTTTGAATGCATGGAAGCCACATAATATCAAGTTTTATTTTGGTCCATGTTCTGAAAATCCCAGACAGTAGGCAAAACTCCAGGTTCTGTTCTTTTTAATGGATGTTTGGGAAACTCAGTAGCACATAAACACAGAAAGGGAGATGAGAGTGATTCTGTTCTCTTTCCTCAGAATATGAATGGAAGTGTTTCCTGAGAAGCCATGACTACTATCTTGCATGTTAAATATAAATAATAAAACCAGAATTGAGCTCGTTTCCCAACCCTCATTCCTGAACATAGGAAAATCATAACAATATTTTCTAAAGCCAGACTGAAAACCTTTGATAAGAAATTTTCTTGAGCCTGAAGCAGATGATTGCAGTTCTTAGATTGTCACTACCTTCATGAGTTTTCCCAGAGGTGCCAATCAGTGCAGCATCACTGATTTGAAAGGAAACAGACAGCTGTAAATCATCTGCATTGTTTGCCAGATAATTTCAGAATACAGGAGGAGAGAGGAAAATATTAAAAAAAAAGGGTCTTTTATTCCAAGACATCCTTCGTATACATATCTTATATTACCTATCAACTTCAATGCCTATAATATTCCAAACTGGACACTCTTCACAAAAGGCAGATGTTTAGCACTATTAAAAAAAAAATCAAGTCCCTGTTAAAGTCCTTCAGGTTTCTAGATAGCTTTACAGCAAAGATTAGTAAGAATAGCAACAATTTTTGTAGTTTTCAGTTTGGTCTTTCAAATTTCCCTCTGCTCATAATGACAAATCTCCTTGGGGTTTTCTTTGGGAAAGGAGAAAGTGCAATGGACAGTTTTTTTTCTTTCCCAGAAGTGGTTAGAGCACCACTTCCTTTCCTTGAGGTAGCAGGGCTTGTGATTGACAAAGACCAAGTTTGAGTCCCTCTTTGAATAAAAAAAAACATCATTTTTGAATGGCTCAGAATGGAGCTATCAAAGTACCAGGTCTTAGCTAGGGTTTGGGCTTAACGACTCTGCCACTCTCTTTGGCCCATGAGGTCTGGGAGCGTGGGACAAGTTCAAGACCTGGAATTGAACCCCTTCTGGGAAAGTGCATTGTGCTAACTGAGAGAGACTCCTGGGACAAACCACTTTAAATAGCATTTGTTTCTAAGTGCGATAGTTCATGTGAAAATGCATGCAGCACTAGTTCTTACTAACGTTTCACCTCAGAATGTATTCTGTATAAAGAACAGTCTCAAGCAGTTGCTGGATTTGCAGGATGTGGACAGGAAGAATGAGGGAGCAAAAGTTCAGCTGGTCTAATATGTAGATACAGAAGCTGGGTTTTCATTGTCTCCCAGTGCTCCCTCTCTCCTTCGGGGCTGCATAGGGGAATGCATGGGAGAAAGCAAGGCTGTAGCTTCCCAGAACACCGCAGCTGAAGCTTGCCAGACACATGGTGACCATCAGAAGGTTGCAGTGATTAGTCTAGCTATATAAATAAACATGGCTGAATTCTGCCCCAACGAAACATTGTTTGCTCTGCGTGACTCTGCTGCACTGAGCATGCTTAGGTCAGTGTTGCATGGAAAAGGAAGAGGAAGGGATTGGATTGAAAACTCTCCCATATCGCAAAAGCCAGGAGAGAGAATTTTTGACTGGCTTTTACTTGACTCGAGGGGGCAGGAGGAGTACAAAAATACTCCCATATACCTCTCCCACTGGGGTTTATTGCACTTTTTGTGCTATACTGGGGCTTTATGCAGTATTCACCATGGGCATAACAGAGTAAATTTTAAGGTCAGTCCTTGTGGAGATGTGTGAGAGACCTTCCTCCTGTTCACCCAGCAGTGAGTAGTACAACTGAGCCACTGAGGAGGGGAGACACTGAGAACTAAATAAATACATTTTTTGCTTTTTCCATTTCCTCATTTTGGTGTTTTTTGGGGTTTTTTTTTGTGTTTGTGTTTTTGGTTTGGTTTTTTTTTTTTTTTGTTTTTGTTCTTGGTTTTTTTTGGTTTTGTTTTGTTTTGTTTTGTTTTGTTTTGTTTTGTTTTGTTTTGTTTTGTTTTGTTTCATTTCGTTTTGTTTTGTTTTTACTTGAAATTTGCAAGTGAACCTGGCTCAGCTGAAGTGTATTCATGGCCATCTTAGCATCTTTCAGAAGAGCTTTTTATCTCGGGCATAGCATCCATGGGACCCACAAGCATTTGCATCTCTGTACCAAGTACATCTCTTCTTGCAGTGTAGAACATGGGTGAGAGAAGCAACCTTGTACTTTGTTGGGAAAGTATTCACTGAGGAGTGGATCCTGAACCCCGACTGCTGCTGTCTTTTTTACAGCTCTCTTTTTAGTTAAAGCAGGTTCTGTTTTGCTCTTGTCTGTGACCATGCTTGTGGACAGTGAACACATCCAGTACTGTTCCAAGGATTACTATGAAGCTATCCAAGGGTCTCCATACAAACTTTGCTGAAAGCAGTAAAGCAATAGTAGCAGCATGGGGCTGAGTTTACTGGTGGGGGGGCAGTTATGCTGACACAATTCTGCTAGTTTTAGGATGCAAGCCAGTATCTCAGAATGCACTAGAGCACTGAAAGCTACTTTGAGTCAGGACAAAGAGACTGCCCAAGCAGAACAGGAGACAATGCTGTTTCTGGAATCTGTGGTAACTGGCTGGGACTGAGCTGAAAATTCTTTGTCTAGCACCAAATCTTATTACAGAGATGCACTTTCTGTGCTATAAAAATGACCCAGCTTGTTTGAAGCTGAGCCAATGCATTTACAAGACATTCCATTACAAAACTAAGAATTATCATACACCACTCTTTCAGACTACCTGGTAGTGTGTTTGAGGTCATTATTCTGAAATGCTTTACATCAACAGACCTTTCTGATTCTGGAGGATGAAGATTTCAAACACGTCTCCTTTTATTTCACTGTCATATGAGGTAACCTCAGCAAAAGGGAATGTGCAGATAAACATGTATTCCAGCATAGGGAACCATAGCAACAATAGCTACAGTAAGAATGGAAATAATTCACTAGTAAAAGATATAAAATAAAAGTATTCTGAGTCTATTGCAAGTTGCTGAATGTCAGATTTGAGACACTTCCACTCCAGCTTATTGCTTTTTATAGCAAAATGCTGGAAATGTCATCACCATATTTAAAACCTGCCTCCTGATAGAAGGGTATACATATCTGCCTCTCTACAAGCATATTGTCTGATTTTATTTCAAATGTAATGAGAAAGACTTTACTGCAAAGACCTGGGTTCATGACTGTTGAGGATTTCTCCTTGCTGGGGTTATGATATAATTATCTGTGCAGGTCTTCAATACAATAAGTAAGTGTTCAGAAAGATGCCTGTAAAGGATAGGACAAAGCCCAGCATCAAGTTCTGCTAACCAAGAAAATGCAGTATGCTGCTCTGCTGCTTCCTGTGATCATGGCTCCTATGGCTCATTCAGTGAGCTCATATATTTCTTGCACTTTCTTTTACATACCCGTTGCAGAGTGACACAAAGTAACAGGATGGTTAGTTTATGTCAGTGGGATTTCGTGTCCTGGCAGCACTGGCCTCCCCTTCCCTGCCTCACACACATCCACAAAGATGGATCATACAACATACGTCTAATACAGCTGCAGAATACTGGCCACACCTGTGGAAATGGAAGGGTATTGAGGTGATGTCCTGATACTGGAATATCCTGAGACTAGTTCTTTCCAGACTGAGAATCCCATGACTGAGAAGAATTGAAAAGTATACTGTTACAGCTGCTAGCTAATCTCAGTGGTCTCAACATCATTCTGTACAGATGATTCATGTGGCACGCAGTTTTAGTTAACCTGTATTATATTATGTGTAATCCTTGATCATTGTACATGGAGGCTTATTCTAAACCCAATACATTGTTAACAGTAAATTCTCTGATAATGTTAAATATTACTTTCTTTTAAAAATTCCCTTTTTCATCTTGCACTATGGTGCATATTGTTTTAGCCATCCTGCACACGCATTGCTACTATTGTGATCAATAAGTAACAAGTCTGTTTACTGTTCATTAACTAGCCCTTTCAACTTCCCAGATAAATAGAAACAAAGAGGTTTTCAGGCTGTTTCATTCCAGGCATCTTTTTCTCGTACTCTTACAATAAATGAATGGATTGATAGAGGTTGAAACTTTCCTATGAACAACTTGTTTGCCTGCTGCTTTGAACCACACCCTCACAAGATGCATTATACCTTCAATTTTTCCCACTTCTGTCATCAAGGCTAACACAATCTTTGGGTTTTTTACCACCACATCCTTTCCAATTCACAGCAGTCACCAGAAGCTAGTGCTACCTTTACTATCATGACTGCCCCACACTCTGATTTATGATTTCTATGCTTTGAGAGGGTAAGCAGTATTTTGTTATTTTAAAAAGGAAACATGAATACACTAACAGCCAACAGTTGCAGAACAGCAGCAAAAATGTTTATGTGTTCAGAAATAAAACCTTGCAAGCTCATTAACTGGTTTAGCTCTCAATGTAATATCTGTTCTGTAAAAGTAACTTATTTAAAGATTTAGAACTGTATAAAAATGAGCTCAAAATTGAAATGTTTGCCTGAGGAAGTCTGCCTTATCAAATATTACTTAACAGGGATGGTAATGACTCATTTAACTCTGGTGTTCAGCTCCTGAAATAAAGGAAACAGAAAAACATAAGACTATAGCTGTTAATAAAGTTAGCACATATCAATTTTAAATCCCCCTGCATTCTAAAATGCCAGTGAACTGAGGTCCTCAGGCTAGATGTAACAATAAGGTTTAACAGACTGGGAGAACATAGAATGTTTTATATAATCTGCAAATTTAAAAAATGATTGATAGGTTTTTAAAAGAGACACACTGTTCCTGAAGTTTAAACTTTTTCCAGTAATTACCACTGGGAAGGGATGACTAATTGCAGTACTCTCTGTGCTACACAATATACATAGCAGACATATACACTGAAGAGCTTTGATTTAGGTGTTCTCCATTTGGTAGAAGGAGTTAAACTATTTTTGGAAAGAGACCTATGTGCCTGAAGGCTGTAGGCTGATGAAAGTTTTCAACTGTGCTTTGTAGAATCAAAACATTTTCTGATGCTGCTGTAAGTCAAAGTCAAAGCTTTTGAATTTAATTCAATATGCACAATTACTCAAAGGGCAATTACATTATTATTATTAAAACTGCCATCCCTTTAGTTGTTCACTGCAAATGGTTTACACGCAAAAGGGCAATCATAGGTTCTTATAATACAATAGATTTATAACTTTTAGCAGTGGTTGGACATAGCAAGGCTGTTGAGATTTCTGTTGCTATTTTCATCCTCTTAAGCCAGCATATTTTTTTCAAGAATATTGATAATTGGAAAAATATTTGTAGAAGCCTATTCCATTCTCCTGAACTAATTTTGTGCTTACCTAAAACAGAAGGGAAGCCAATTCAAATCAGTCAGTGGATAAGTAGTGTGAGGGAGTAATATCCCTGCTTCCCCAATTCTTTCTTTTTCTTCCAAAGTTGGCTAGCATCCCTTGTGTGCCAGAGAGTTTCCAGGACTTCTGCCATATTTTTGTCCCAGAAAACAGATTTACAACTCTTCAGTTCAAAGTTAGCTGACCTGACTGGTGGCACACAGCACAAAGAGTGAGCTTCAAACTCCCCCACTAAATAAGGGCCAGTATAAAATTGAGGTATCCTGTTAGAGTTTGTATGTTATTTGCTTTTGGATATGAGGAAATTGTATTGCATTGTACCCATTCTTGAACACAGCATTTAGCACTTTTTATCTGTGAACTATGTCACTTCCTGGACCTCAGCTCTGATGAAAGCTGCCTGTCTGGACCTGGGTGTACCTCCACCCACAACTGCATGTTTTACTTCTGGAGTTTAGAGGCCAAAAGTGCCTGGTAGCCCCACTAGGAATATCCAGCAAAATTTCCTGTCAAAAGTTTTACAGTTTTGAGCTGAGGTGGCATCTACAGAAGTGTTAGCTGGGGAATATGTCATTAAGAGGAAGAGAATTCCATTATTCCCTGTACCTTGGCACTGAATTAAAATTCCTGCCTGCACTGGGTGCAGGTGGCAAGGTTTTGCTAGAAGGGGAGCTTCCTTCTGTGGAAGGAGGTCAGGGCCAGCCCTGTGCTGGACACAGCCAATTCTGCTGGCACTGATGGCTCTGCAGAAGGCCCACCATAGGACACAGCAGAGCCCTACAACCAAACTGGTGGCACTTCTGTAAAAACATGCTTAAGACCACAAAATACTGATGGGGGAGGCATCAGAGGATGGAATGAAGGAGCAGCAAAGGAGGAATGAACAAAAATAATGATGAACCACAAAGAGAACACCACAATTAGAGGGGAAGGAGATGTTCCATGGCAGGGCAGGCATACCACCAAAGGGACTGAAGTCTGCTGAGGATCAACTCTGGAGCACAGGAAAAGCATGAAAAGGTGGGAGCTACAGAAAGAAACAGCTGCATCTGTGACCACCTTCCCCCATGCTGCTCATTGCCTCCCTGAAGGGACTGAGCATAACTGGAGTGGTGACAAGAGGTGAGGAGGGCAGTCTGAAGCTCAGCCTGGCAAAGAGGAAGGATAGGTTTTTTAGATGTTTGTCTTTTGTTTGTTTGTTTCCCATTACCAAAACGATAATTAAACATTAAGTTCTTCAAATCCAGTCTGGTTTTCATGCAGCAGTACTTAGTGAGTTGCCTGTTTCTGTTCTGACCCTTGCCTTTTATCACCCCTGTTCTTTTGCCCTTTCTCTTTCATCCTGCTGGGCAGGGAAAGTGAGTAAAGAGTTGTGTGGGTGCTCAGGTGATAACTGGGCCAACCCACCACTGTCATAGAGACTTTTTATCACATGCTGACCCTGGGTCAGGAGCTGGGCTTCAGGCGCACAGTTTCTTTGTAGTGGAAACTGTAGGAACCCTTCAAAACTCACAGTAAAAAAGCCAATGGTTTTGAAGTATTTAATAGCCTGAAAACTGTAGTTATTTTTTAACTTTCTCCTGGTGGCCCTCAGCATTTTCAAAATTCAAACCACCTTCAGCTAGCTAAAAACCAAACCAAATAAAACCAAACCGGAATAAATGGTGAAATAAACTGATTCCAAAAGAAGTAGCATGAGAAAGGAAGGGAAAAGAGCCTGAAATGCCATTATTATTTTTTTGTTTCAACTGCAAATGAGAACAGTTTACAATACTTATCACTGCTTTGGAAAGCAGTTTTTTATTGATGACAGCAAATCATGATTAAAGTGCCAGGCTATAAAGACTCACAAGTGACCTTCTCCTATAAAGGCCATTTATCTTCTTGTATTCTTGCAGCTGAACTGGTTGTCTTCTGTGGTTTGTTGCTCATTTGCTCTCCTACACTAATTAGCTATCTCCAAATACCATTTATGTTTCTCAGTGCTGAGAGTACAGTGTAATTTTTTGACAGTGGTTTATCCTATTAAGTGTTTCACAGAACAGCTTCACTGATAATTATTTAAACTCCATCAGTAAAAAATCCTTTCACTTAGTTTCTGTTGATTTCCTAGTAATGATTTTAGTTTTTAATACTCATTAAAGCTTCCTTCCTATTTCTTTATGATGGACAAGAAAAGTACATTGACAAGTAATTTAGGATTCAAGCATATTCTTGAAAGAGACACTGAATTCTGCCTGTTTCCATCCAGACAGTGAACAGAACTGAAGTCACTTTAGTGCAATCTATAAATCATATTGCTTTCACTGGTTTGTTGACATTTTAAACAACGGCTGCAGTCACTTGATGAGTGAAGTGTTCTGCACTTAATCTGGTCCTGTCCTGTCACATAGTGTCACAGTGTGCTGTGAAATGGCTTCTAAGGTCTTTCACAGGGGCGCCAATACTTGGACAATGACTTTTGCCCCAGGCTCCCCACAGACCTGGATGGTGCTTGCTCTGTAGAAGTGCTCAAGCTGAAGGAGTAGGGAGAAGTCTTCTAAGTACGGGGTGACATTTTCACCACAACATAATAAAAAATATTAACGGGACTCATGCTTCAAAGACCTTTCAGTGCATTTGAAATTCCTCTGCTTCTGCCCTTACAGAGAAGATGAGATACAGTCTGAAAGGAAATGGTTCTCTCTGGTCTCCTCTTATTATCTGTATTCTCTTATATTTCAAAGAGTATTTATGTAGTACTAAAAATCTGTGGCCCTCTTTGAAAATGTACAAACAATTCTTAATGGGTTTGCTGAATGTAATAATGTAAAATAATTTCCTTGAGCAGAAATATACCATTTAATAACAGACTCCCAATTCAGAGAGCTGGATAAAATTTCAGTCCCCCAGAATTCAGAAAGGATTGCTGATCTACTTAGGGCTGTCAGTAAAATGTTTCTTTTTTAATATAAATCATTCCCACAGGCATGCATCTCTTCAGAAAACTGGTCCAAGTGCATATCTTTTCAAGTCATTACTACACTGATGAGTGGAAGTGGGAATAAACCTATTTCAAGTTATGGTGTCAAAGCTCAGCAGCTGTAATGGTATTTGTGAGAAGGCAAGAATTTGGAAACTGGGAACATGTAGAATATGTCTCATGGCTTGGTCACATCCCAGTCTCACAGCACTAAACCCAGACCCTCCATGTGCTGTTCCTGGTGTTCACAGACATAATTGTTGCATTTTGCAGGGTTACTTTTTTCAGTTCAGTGTCCGTAATAATGTGACCACTCAGCTGTAAACCATCATAGTAATAATTGGGGATAAATATATTAAGAGGAGATATAAGCATACAAGGATTTGGTTTGGTTTCAAGAAAGCCAGCTGGTTCATGAAAAAAAAAGTTTCCAAGATTATATTGTAATATTTTTGCAGTTTTGAAATTCCTGAAGCAGGATTCATAGGGAAGTGGGCAGCTAAAATGTTTGAACACTTATACATATCCTACACATATCCTCATAATCATTTTCATAGAAATTTCCTGCAGTAGGGATATCTGCCTCAGTCTTCAGTGATGCTATCTACAGGCAGTTCTGTTGATAGGCTTGGCAAAGATTAAAAAAAAGATACATTTTATATGTCTGAGCTATTTTACCCCTCTTTTTATTTTTTTTAATGAGAGGGCATTTTACATAGCTGTGTCTCTGACTATGAGAAAAGCAGTAAGAAGGAATACTTTTTCTGCCTCAGACTATGGATAATGACTTTTTTTTGTCCTTTAAATTATTCACTGTTCATATCTTTATGGAGCACAGTGTGCTTGGACAGCCTGCAAATTTCACAAGGATAATTTTGTTATTAAATATAAATTCTCATCACTTCATATTACATATACACTCTTATAAGTGGCTATTGCATATATCAGATTTGATCCTCTATCAATAATTTTCTTGGCACAGCTGCCCTATCAGATGTGATTGCAAGCAATCAGCATTATAACTGTCACTTAAAGTTTAGATTGACCTGGGTCCTTTAGATAATTCTATCCTTTATTCATAGGAAGCTCTTTTTTTTTCCCAGGCACTTTTGTTGCTTTTTCAGTTTCAGAGTAGTTTAGGCAATGTTTACACTGAGTACATTTAGTGTCTCTAAACTGAAAATCTTTGGAGGTGTTTGGCTTCTGGCATACCTGTGTGGACTGGTATGTGAGTGACACATTCAAATTATATTTCATATCTGGGTCATTTATTCTGAAGGATTTATTGACATTAAGGAAAAGTGCTGCAGTACATTTCCAAAGGTTTTTAGCAGCTGTGGTTCATGTAATGTAAATAGTTCTCTGGGCCTTGCCTACTGGCTAGTCACTGCTGCTAATGTGGAAAATGAATGTTTTTGCTAAACATGACCAATCAGACTAGGATATGTTCATGTCTGTGGCTTGGCCCTGAGCATCTCTGCTTCTCTCTCCCACTTTAGTGGGTATTGGGTTGTGCCATTAGCAAAAACCACGCAAAATTGCTCTAGTGCTTCAGAAACATTTTGCAGCTCTCAACTATTCCTGTTCTACAAAACAAAGCAATAATAACTCGAAAGAGAAAAGTCTATCAGCTCAGGAGTGGTCCTTTATATGTA
Organism: Peucedramus taeniatus; assembly: GCA_013400575.1. Classification (NCBI taxonomy): domain Eukaryota; kingdom Metazoa; phylum Chordata; class Aves; order Passeriformes; family Fringillidae; genus Peucedramus; species Peucedramus taeniatus. The sequence goes on from WBNO01008788.1 coordinate 35,140, forward strand.
TAGGTGCCTCTGTGTGTGCAGCTTCAGATTCTGCAAAGCACTAAATACTATATAGAAAATAAAACTTTTCAGTGCTTTTTACATCATACTGATGAGACAAAACCCACATCAGGTGAGAGTATTCAAATTCACTGTTTGCTTCTATCCCAGTTCTTGGCTCTTTGAATAATACAGAAGTAAAGAGAGCAGAGGACTTGTGGAGAAAATTATCCTACATTATTGGAAGAACAAATTCTTCTACCTCTCCTCAATTTTTCCATCAGCTTCTCCTAGAAAACAGCATCAGCGTTTCTGAGCTTTTGCTTTTTCTTGACTCTGTCATGTTATTTTTGAGATAATTCAGGCTGACTAAGTTACCCTGCTGTCAAGCCTGAGAAACTGCATTGACTGCACTAAATGTTCTCCAGTGGGTGTAACCATGGCAGGAGAATTTGGCAGAATGGACATACAAAGGAACTAGCAAACAGGATAGCATATAGCTTCAGTAACAGGGGTTAAGGAGAGCTGTGCAAATTCACTCGAGCCCAATGCTTTGGCCACTAGTTCCTTCCCTCCCACTGGAGTTTTAATACTATTTATAGAAAACCAGAGCCCACTGGCACCTTGATGCCGTGATACAACATGATCTCTGCTCAGTTGGAGCATTGTTCCTCTCCTACCTGGGATGCTGCAGTATTACTAACCATTTGTCTCCTCAAATTCTAATCATTCTGAACCTGCTATTTCCCACTCTAATCATAGCAAACACTAGAATATGTGAATTTGTTCCACTTCTCTGGGAATTTACATTCAAAGAGATCCTAAGGATAAATACCAAGGGTTTTTTTTATCAGCTTCTCATCTTCAAAGACTTGATGGCACTCAGCTTCCCTCCTTTGACATTCTTCCAACTCAATGTCCACTCACTGTTGTCATGTTTCTGGTCACCACATCCAAATTTCCCAGATTCTGGGAGGTTTTTAGCATAAACTATAATCTCTTTCCATGTAAGTGGTGCAACGATTCTCAGTGATGCAGGTAAAGAAAATGCTATTATTTATATCAAATCATTGATTTCTGGAGAATGAATCAGATCATTTTATAGATCTCTATAGAAATAATTTGCTTTTCTACAGCTCCAAGAAACTAAAAACATTGAACATTACCATTAATTTGTAGGAAAAAAAAAAAAACAAAACAAAGCAATAAACCTAGAGAAAACATTCCCTTAATATAAAGAGACTTTCTTTTACTTTGAAGTAAAATGCTGAGATAACTCTCTTTAACATAGTAGGATTATAGAAATCTACTTGCAAAGGCCTGAAAAATCATTCTAAATTAAATATATTATTGAAATTTTAGTCTTCATTATTCTTTTTGAGGCTATAGTGCCTGCAAGGAAAATGAACAAACATGAGCCCCATGTTTCTGGAAAAAGAAGCTTTAAAATAGTACTTGGCATTTTCCAGTTTATTGCACTGAATGTTAATGTACATTGGGAATTCATAAACACGGAGAAATGATTTAGACTTTCCCTTCCTGTATAACAATCACAGAAGGATGGAGAGGTGAAAAAACTGGCATTATATTGCTCAAAGCCAGGATCCAGTGAATACAATTTTAACCTCAGCTAGTTTCTTGCTCATGCTCTACTTAGGTTCAGCCTCTGAGGAGAGGCTGAGTGAGGCACATTTAGGGCAGCTTTAGTTCAGCTCGTTTGGGCACTGCCATGCGTGGCCCTGTGTGCAGACATCACTTGATGAAGATGAGCCCATGGCCCCCAGTGCTGGCATGTGGTTGCCTGTTGTGCTCATGCCCTGCAGCCCACTTTTAGCCAGTGCCAATTACTGCCCTCCTGGGGAGCAGGCTGGGGCAGCAAAGGCCAATGGTGGCTCCCAGTTGGCACTGAAGTCCAGGCCTCTCTGTTTTGGGAAATGAAGAGAACGTGGCTATGTAGACATGAGCTGTGTTGTGACACTTGCCCTTGGGGCCAGCAGGCAGGCACGGCCTGTTCTGCACTGGCATTGGCATAGCCCACTAAGCCAGTTTTAGCTACGTGAACACGCCCACGGGGTGCCTGCTGGGCTCTCTGCAAAGCCACAACACTTGCTGTGTTCCCTGCATTGGTAGCAGAATTACAGCTCCCAAAATCCAGGTAAATCTGTGTGTTAACACTCAGTTAATTCCAGCAGAGCCTGCACCAGCAGAATGAGGAACAATGAACACAGTGATGTGGCTGCTGGCCACGTTAGGTGCTCTATTCTGAGATGGTTAAGAGGGGTAAGTTGCTAAAACATGCTCTGCTTTTCATCAAACTGGCATCTTCATTTCTACAGAAAGGAAGTGTGACTGATATACTCTCTGTATTTGACAGTGCTAATCTCCAAGTTGACTCACTCTGACAAAGCTACCATGGATCATCTTGGTGGCATTTTTCAGTGAAATGCAAAAATTATTTCAAGAAAAAAACTCTGCATGTACACACACACACCCCCCACATATACACACACACATATACAATGTACACACACACACCTATACAATGCATATATATATAAAGTTATTGATTATTTCTGAGTTCTTTTTTGTTTCTGCTCCAGGGTTAGATAATATTCCTCCTTGTTAGTTTTACTAAATTTTTTAAAAGAAACATGACCCAAAAGCATTGTTGGAGGAGTTTACTTGACATTAGTTTCCTTCTCTTTTGGTTTTACATTGAATTTTTGGAAAAAAATTAGACCAGATTTTTTGACATACTGAAAACCCGTGGTTTTGCCTAATTAAAAAAATCCCTGTATATATTGGACTGTTTTCATGTCATTCTACTTAACTTAAACAATTTGAAAGACATTCTGACAGATGGGATGAAAAATTGAAATATAAAGGGAAGCCAACACTCATTCAAATTAAAAATATAATCTCTGCTATCCCTCTGGTTGGTTATATGCAGTTCAGACAAGTGAATGAAATTCCTAAGTAACAGATTTGCTCCACATCTTCTACTTCACAGATCAGCAGAAAAATATCCTTCTATCACGGCTTAAATTATGTATCTTTAATCAAGGTACCCCAGGTAATGTAAAGGACTTGGCACAAGTGTTGTTTTATAGCTCTAAAATTTTTTGTTTTCCATGACAGAACATTATGAAAATACTGATTATGTTTATAGAACATCCTGCAATACCATCCAAAAAGATCCATCCCTGGAAGGTTAGAACAGTATCAGCCAGGGTTCTGAGCCAACTAGCTCTGCTAAACTGCAAGGAGTGTTAGCAGGAGCAAAAAGTCCCAGCAGTGTGAGTGCTGCTTCCCAAGCTGAGCAGTTCTGCTTGACACAGCCTGGCATCCCTGGGATAAATCTCCAGCCTTGTATAAAGGCCAGATTTATTCCAGTTAACATCATCTGAAGATTTGAATCATATTTTATGATTAGGAGATGTGTATTTGTCTGAATTTGAGAATGAAACATAAACACCCAGTGAATTCTCCATATTCCTGGACTGTAAACCTTGCCAGATCCATCTCGCTTGGATTCTTAAATGTATTTTCAGTGGATTTAGCATTTAGAGACAGTACTTACATTTTTTAATTACTGAATCATGACTTTTGCTACACAAAAGGCTGAATGCATTAAAAACATGAGAGAATGAAGATTATCTCTGTATTTAATACTATTCTTCCATATAATACTTTAAAGTATTTTTTAAAACAAAGAATTTAAAGTTGAGTAATCCAGCAACCATGATGCTATACTCAAGTAGTGTATAGGATTACATATTTGAATTATTTTTTTCACTGCTTTCCCTGATTTTAAACTGGCACCTAGCAGCAGTTGGAAAAATGTCCACTGAATGGTGTTCACTTCACTGGGGCAAAGCCTAGGAGATAATGAAGAAGCTTTTGAAAACACATTTGAAGTTTGAGACATGGGACTCAAAGCTTTCCACTGATCTGTATGAACAGGAAACTGAGAACTGCCAACAGTCTTAAAACAAATGGAAATCCAAAAATGCCACTGCTAACTAAACAGTAGGCATATATGTGACAGTAGACTATGGAATTCCCTAGTCATGGGATTAGATATTACTGTGAAAAGAAAATCTGTCTATATAGTTTCAGCAGAAAAAAAATAGGCTATGAAAAATTCATAACTGGAAGGAAAAAGAGCATATTATCAAAAAAAGTCTACCTGTGACATCCAGTATGTTTTCCTTACTTCAACATTAATAAATTCCAGTATCAGAAAAATAAAGAAATGTCCTCTCTTTCCTTCTCTTTCTCATTGATTTGATTATATCATTTATCTTGCCCTATGTAATGGCACAGGTCTTTAAAATGGATCAGAGTCTGTAGTCCACTACTTACCAGCAATATTCTTTTATGTGTGCTTATCAGAGTCCTAGTGCACAGAACTGTCCTCCCTACTGAGTAAGGGCCATGAAACAAGCAGACTGCTGTTAGGTATGCTCAAAATAATTTAGTTTTTGTTGCGGTTATATCTTTTGCCTCCTATTTTCTATATAAAAGACCCATTATTAATTGGAGTTTGATGATGTAGCTTCTCCTAAAAACCTGTTCTTTTCTTTCCACAACAAAATGGGACAGTCTTCTAGGAATATGAAGTGTGATTCTGCCCCATCACCACACATCTTATTCTCATGGTCCTTACTTCTCTTCCCCTGTAACAGTAAAGGAATGACTTTTTGCTACTTACTGACCACCTACAGCATTCTGAACAGTAAAAACTTTCTCTGAACACTGCTCTGACAACTGTGAAATTATTATCTATGTAAAGAAATGTTAGGATAATGTTAAATCCATGTCATGCTACACCCCTGCAGGGATTCGGAAAGATTTCTTTAACAGTCCTGTCCTTCTCTAACTTGGTTGCAAAATTGATTTCTTGTGTGTGGTGGCAGGGGTAAAATTGTAACACTGCCCATGAGGAGCAAATAAAACTAGGATAATTTCACCATATTGCTCAATCTACTTTAAACTTGAATTTTTAACATAGCCACAAGCAAGTAACTTAACCAAAGGAAACTCACCTGCATTGATTCTTGCAGGTTTTTGAGGGGCTTTATTTATATATTGCAAGAGAAGAGAAAACATTAACGTTCAAAAAAATCAACAAGACATAATAGTTGTACAAAATTCTTCACAGGTAAAACTTTAGGTAAAGTCTCACTCATTTTATGTATGATACAAAGTTGGACAGAAAAATTCTATATCTAAATCAGACTAATTCAACTCTGTAAAACCTCAGCAGTAAAAGTTCTTAAATTTTTCATCTGTACATATTCCTGGTTTCAATTGCCACTTTAGTTTTCATTTGAATTCTCTTTTTCTAAACGCTTCAAAAAGATATTAAAAAGAGCATTTCTGCAAAGAAAAGGTAAAATAAATAAATCAGTCTAACAGGATACAGCAAGCCATAAACTTCAGAATTCCACATTCAATTTCATTTCCAGTTTATTGAAATAGAAATTAATAATTCTTAAATAAATGTGGGGCTTGTAAATTTCCCCTTGCTTAGATGCTTTGAAAGCTCCTTTATGCACTTTAACTCAGAAAGGCTTTTAAAAACAATTTCATAATTGAAAATAAAAAAGATGGCATGGATTGGTATTTTTTACCACCTTTTGCTGTATTTACTTGTCTGTGTGTGTAGTAGCCTAAAGATTATATCTAGTGCTTCTCATCCCCAGGGAAAGAACTCCAAATTGTTAATTCACACACATTTCTTTTCAAGTTTTGCATACTTTTCTGACACATGATTATTCTGTGATGGATAAAAATGTAAGTCCCTCCTCTATCACTTTTCTATAATTTAAATAATTATCTGAATAAAGCATTCAAATTATGGCTTTCACCTCTCTCAGTTCAATCATGCTAATTTAGCTACTGGCAGAGAATTTCAAACAAAATTAGTGTCTCGTTTTGAGACAAGATGTTAATAAAAGATATTAATTACTTCTTAGAAGGCATATTTTTTCTCCACACCATGAATTTGCCAGAAGAAAATCTCTGCTGTAATTTTCCCTGTTCTCCACAGCACAGAATTTCTCTCATAGCCTTAAAAAAACCAAAAAGCAAACAAAAACAACAAACAAAACAAAACAAACAAAAAACTCCCAAACCCCCTCTTTTTTCTCCTCCTCATTGAAAACCTTTCTATCAATTTCTTCTGTATCCTCACTGGCCATCTAGCCATCCCTCCTTTTATGGCATACACTTACTCTGAAAATTTATCTTTCTAGCTTTGAAAATATACATCTCTAGTGTCTTAACAAAGCAAATGCACAATACAGCCTACATTCTATACTATCACCTTTCTATAAGAAAGGAAATACTTTCTTGTTCAGTTCCACATACTATATCCTGGTCATAAACCAAGCAATTTTGACTAAACTTATAACAGAAAAAGTGCATACAACAAAAATTAATGAGCAGAAGTGCTGAATGCATGTCAAAGGTTTTGCACAGCATGAACCATTCACCATTTAGGAAGAAAGGCTCTCCAGATGTATTTACCTGCTTGTCAGTATGTCTGGGAAACAGAACTATTAAGCCCCTAATCTCCGTCTCAGGGATAAAGATCATTCTTCTCTTCTATCCTACACTTGGAAAAAAACAAAACCTGTAAGCTTTCAATGCAATACCAATGTTCTTCTCTAGAATAATGTTTTATAATGGAGACAAAAAAATCTGATTTAAATTGATATTGAAATAATTGGCAGTGGAAGACACAAGGCTAACATTTTTTTTTAACTCTGCATTCAGTGGAACATAGACAATAAACTATTTGACTGCAGATACTGCAGCAATGCAAGAGGATTTATCATGGACTGGTTCTGTCACAATAAACCACAATATGTACCACTTTAAATAGTTTGGCTAAGAGACTCGAACTAAAAAAAAAAAATAAAAAAAAGCAGATACATAGTGTTTGCTGATGATGGAGAAAGTTATGAAAAAATCCCAATAGAACACAGAAGTACCAGATGCTAAAATCACAAGAATCTCTCATTTTTCCTTCACTGTTCCCCCACATTAAAGCATGATCTGTGGTCCTCTTGTTTGCTTGGGCACCATTTAATCTCTGCCTTTCACTTATTTAAACTCCTAAGCAAAACAGGCACTGGGCTATATCGAAGCTTCCATTTATGATGTCCTTATTTCTGTCAGTTTTAACCACTGTCCACTGCTGTACCTCTGTCCAAAAGCAGCAAAAGCTGATGGTTTTCCTCCATTACCTTTGCCCTTTTAAAAGAGTTTCATGCAACATTCTGTACTTAGGTTGAGTATGAATTCGACACGCAAGTGATAAATGTCTTAGTGTTCCATCAGGTTTGTGTATTAATTCTAGACATAACTTGGACTTCCCCTGGAGTGAGAACTAACTGCCCTCTGGCTGTGCCAGGACACTGCAGCTGGTGCACATGCAATCCTTGCAATGGAGCTTGTGCAGGTGCCAGCAGCCCCACTTCTTGTGGGGCATCCACAGCTTCTCTGGGCAACTTAGTTCAGGGCCTGACCACCCTCACAGCAAAGAATTTCTTCCTTAAATCTGATCTACACCTACCATCCTTCAGTTTAAACACATTACCCTACCCCCTGCTCTATATTACATGCCTAGTAACCCTGTACTTTGTGTCTATTACTGAGTTCCTTAAAAACTGATAATTGTCTTGACTTTTGCCCTTCAGAACAATCTTAATTTCTTTGTTATACTCAGCTTTCTTCTTGTGTTTTCCAGATTAAGAACATTAAGTCCTGAAACTAATGCTGGGCCTTCCTGCACTGAAAAGTAAAACAAGAGTTAAAAGGAATGGGGAGAAGTTATAGCATTGTACTGACAGCAACACCACTGAGGCAAAAAAAAAAGCATGCAGAGTCCTTCTCCTGTTCAAGTGATGTTTATTTGATCTTCATGTTAATTTTAATTTAAATTCTCTATGTTAATTGTAGTTTTAATTCCTTTTAACTTCTAAGTCACTTGTAAAAAAGAAAGAATGCCCTGCATGTTTAATCTCTACACAGAGATAAAGGCTCATGCATGTGTCTGCATACATAAAAACAGATTCAGACACTGAGAGGAAGGCAAACTTCACTGTTAACAGTTTGGCAGAAAGTTGAGATTTTATTAAGTTCAACTCGAATATTTATTGTAGAGGGAACATAATACAAAGACTAAACTTATATGATGAGTGAGAAATAATTTTTAAGCGGCTGAATTTTTGCCAGGATTTTTTTTTATTTACACAGCACCTCAGATGCATACATAGGAGCACTCAACATGGAAAATATGAGAGAACTATCTAGTGAAAGAACATCAGCCATTAATTAACCCAAGCATCACAAAACTGGAAGATGCACAGAGAAGGAATTCAGCAGCCTTAGGTAACCTCTGGGAAGAAGTGGAGCCGACATCTCCCACCTACTGGGGAAAACAGTACTTTAAAGTAAGCAATTACTTCCAATGATGAGTGAACTATGTGTCACTGGTGAAAATACAAGCCTCTGAGATGAACACAAGATCTCATAGTCCATAAAATGCAATGCTCTTTTAAAACATATCAAATTCTCTCCTACACAGAACGCTAAACAAAAGTGAGAGCTCCAAACTGAAAGTAGTAAGTACATTTCAGTATTAGAAGATCTATTTTTAATCTTCTCTCTGACCACATTTTGTAAATACGCTAAAAGCTAGTGCCGAGGAATGGAAAAAAGTTCCTAATTCTTTAGACCAACAGCAGTGATGTAATTAAAAACAACTATGAATTGCCCCCAGGAAAAGGCTGGGAAAGCTGCTAACTGTATCCTAATTTTTAAGCTGCTAGTATCTCCAGCAGAACTGAGACCAAAACTTACTTAGTCCTTTCAGATCTCTGGGCTTTCGGATGTTTTTGTCTTGGAAGCCCCTCTTTTTATCCAACTGCCAACACACGGTGTGTTTTCATTATTTCTTTTTCTTTTTCACTCCATTCCTGTGGTCTGAGGTCTCCATGTATTGCAAAACTCTCTGAAGTTTTTAATTTTTAATTCATGTTCAGAATATATTCTACATTTCTTACAGAAGCACCTTTCTACTCTACAGAACAAATTTCCTAATGGAGGCAATATGAGTAACTTTTGGATGCTTTTTTACTGCTAGCACTCTCAGCTTTACCATGGAAGTTACACAACCAAATAATTCACCCTTTCATCCCAGGTATTTAGAAATACCCAATGCAGGTGTTAAGGACCAAATCAGAAGAACCCTCCCCCTGATCCCAGTTATAACATGTTAATATGGTTTAACTCCATTGTTATCTGGATTGTACAGATTTTCTCTATTAGCATAGGTGAGACAGTATATTCACAAGAACTTTTTCTTTTTGTATATTCATTTCCATTTCCATTCTTGGTCAGATGAAATGATAGCTCAGAAATCAGCCTGTCACTTATATAATTTGAAAACCTACTTACTATAGAGCTTGAAACCATACTCCTCCTACACACATGTACTCCTAGTCGAATTAACCTTCAAGTCAATGAATATTTAACTTTTACATTATTTTCAGCATCTCATTTCTCCACAGTAAGTGTTTACTGTATAACAACATAGTTGATATGGTGCTAAATTCTTTGAGGCACAAGAGATGAAGTAAAAAGGGCCATAGACCAACTAACTACTCCTGAATACAGAAAGCCCAAATCCGTAGATAAAGACTTTGTCAGGTGTTGAAATGTAGGCAGAAGGTAAGGACAGAGAAACTCAGGAAAGATACAAAATACTCTTTCCTCCCTTGACAGAAGCCCTAAAAGTGGGCTATCAAGAAAATTAAAGCACTGGAGGCCACAATGATATATTATAAACAGCCCAAATAGCCCAAAATGTCACATGTATCTTCATTCTAACATTTTCAATAGCTAAACACTGACCTTTATCAGGAGGTACAAAGCTGTGAGAAATAATCTGATTCATTTGGTCTAATGTTATAAACCTAAGAGCAACAAAAACAACAGTCAAGCCAAGAGATACTACTTAGGTTTTAAATAAGCTAAAGACTTTCTTTAAAAACAGACAAATGAAACAGAGCAAAACCAAATCCAACCCAACCCAAACCTAAGAAAAGAAAACAATTAACCTAGAAAAAAAACCCCATGTTAAAATTCCTGTTCCAGCAATCTCAAAGTATTTTACAGAAACCTATTGGTCAGACAAAAAAATCACTTGTACAGTGAATACACTTCCTCACATCCAGGTTCAAATTTTGACAAGAGCATAGTTCTGGTCCTTAGATTTAGTCCATGTTCCTATGAATTTCTATGAAGTTCAAACTATTTGTTTGTGTCAGGCAGAGGAGTGGTTTGATGCTGCGTCATTTCTCTGCTGACTGCCCTACTCATCTCTTGGTTACACAGCTTTGGGGCTCTCCCTTCTTCCTCTATGGCCTCCAAATGGAGTTCACCACAAAATTTTAAAAAATAAGATTTTTTCTATTATCAAATTGATATTTTCTAAATGATACAACTGTAGCTGTAAGTTATAGCCTTGAATACCATGAGCAAACTCCTAGATTAAATATAAACTGGTGTTTCCACTAATTTGATGTAAAAATGTTTCAGGGAGAATAAAACCACCAATAACTGTAACAGGGAGCAAGAGGATGTTCCTGCATTGGTGGGATTAGTTGTGTCATGTTAATTTCCCTATTGAAAGTATTCATTGTGTTTCTTTAAAATATTATGAACTGCAGTACGAAAATAAGAAAAAAAAAGAGGAGTACCTCTGTTTCCATCTGATACCAACAGTTGACTTACAAACTCATGAATCCCTAAGAAAAGCAAATCTTGCACATAACTGGTGTATTTAACGGATTTCTAAAAGAATTTAGAAAAGAGATTTTATTTAGGCATATTCCAGCTAGAGTTTGTGTTTATTTTTGTCTGCTTAGGGAGGAGAGTTATTTATACTTTTCTTTTGAATCTATTATTTATGTATTAGCTCTCTGTGACATGAATAGCATTTCAGGGAAGGGCTGATCCTGGGTCTAAAGAAGATATGCAAAGCTAAATATCCATGTGTGCAGAAATCTGATTGTTGGGATTTATAATCATATCATCTTTCCTTACTAAATATTTTTGGTGAGGCTGTAATCCCATGTTATTGCACAGGACAGCAAGAGAAACCCTTTGAAGTAGAGAAATCAACACAGAGCAACTGTGAAAAACAGCAGCAATTACATGAAAATTGGTGGTTGAATAAAGCCAAACTATTCTTCTGTGCCTTCACATGTAACCCAAGACTGAAATTTAGATCATTTATTTCTAGGTTTACAGAAACAAAGCAGAGGGTATGTGTTTTTGAAAAAGACTACAGTTTGCTTTCAATTGAATTCTTTTATTTTTCTCCAGAGATGTACACTTCCTACCCACGAAGCTATAGTATATGTTGTAGAGGGTATTCCCTGATGTTACAGCTTACATAAAAGAAAAATGTTCTTGCCTTCCATTCTCCTTTTAGCTATCCAGGGCAGCACATTTTGTATGGTACCAAGCAAGAATAGTGAAATCACGATAAAAGCAGTGGCTTCTGACTTTCAAGAGAAAATTATTCCAGTCAGGAAAACCAGCTCCCAGCACCACTCTAAAAGATTGTAATAAGAAAGTGAGACTCAACACAATCTCAAGACACAGTATGTTCCTTTCAGTGGGAAAATGAAAAGCTATCATTTTACATTGAATTCCCTAAATAACCTTGCTGATGATATTTTTTCAGGTTTGGTTTTTTGTTTTTGTTTTTTTTTTTTTTTTAAGTGGTATTTCAATTCTACATGCCAAAGGAGATGGGCTGCTGATTAAAGTTGTTTGATCATACACCAGCAGACTTAAGGCCTCCTACTGCCTGCTTAAACTGTTCCCTCACTTTCTCAAATGCATGTCTTCATTGTTTTGACTTCATCTGTAGCTTTGTGTAATAAAAAACAAAGTCATTTGTCTGGTATGTATTTATATCACTCTGATCCCAGTCCTCTGTTTTCATAAATGGATTTTCAGTGTGTCATTTCCGTGTATGTTACCCTATTGCACATTCCCAAGTTACCCCAAAATAATTATGATGACATGCTCATCCTAATATAGAGCTGAAACTGCATTCCTAATGTGGAGCTGCTTTTCAATATGTTTTCTGTGGAAAAACCTTCTTTGAAAACGGTAATACAGCAAAGTATTTGGCTGGTACTTTATTAATGTTACATACAATGTCTGTCCACAAGAAAAATTCATGTCAGAATAATTAACAATACATGTCGCGACTCATTAAAATCAGCACATGAAACTATTGCTGCTGGCAACACAAGTGACACACACAAGTCAGCTAGTGGCAAAGACATGTCACTTCTTCTAATCACAGGAGGGAGGGACACGATATCTCTTCTGATCAAAAAGCACTTTCTCCATTCAAATTTAGTACTCATGTTGATTAAATGGTTTTCCACTTTATTTTAATTGATAAAAAGACTTTGTACCATGTACATGAGGCAGTACCTATTATTTTCAGCTTAACAGAATGCAGAATACAGAAAGAAATTATGTTTGAAAACCAGAAAGCTTTGTAATAAACTACATAATGAAATAGTATGATATATTTATTGTAAATACTAAAAGCAGCATGAACATGTGATATCTTTTTATTAAATGGTCAAAGTGTTACTGAAGGCAGACAAAAACCACCCCTTCCTTGAGGAGGAAAAGTAAGATAGAAATAAAAAGATAAATGTAGCTTCCTCCAAAAATGTCATAATATTATGTGCAACAAAGCATGATTATAACTCTTCTAAGTAGATTATGGTCTCTGTACATACACAGTTCTTGGGATTGTATGAACAGTCAAATCACATCTAACTAGTTATTTAGTCTCACGTGCCTGTATGGTTGCAGGAGAGATTTTTGCACGCATAGTTCTGTTGCACAAATATTAGCCTGTGTTTCTTGCTGTAAAGGACTGAGGTCATGTCTACAACAGAAAGTTCTTCTGGCAGAACTCTGAACTGATTACAACTTGTACACATTGCACTGGAAGGGCAGAGGCATACTTGCTGAGCTGCCTTTGCCAGTGCCAAATATCCTCTCTTTAAAGGTCCATTTTGGAAAAAAACCCATGAGGTATACACACTTTCTATTGACCCTAACCACTCTGCCAAGCCCAGTTCCTCAGGACATCCTGAAGTGTGTTCTGAGTTGTCAACAAGGAGTTCAAGTTCAAATTCTCGTAATTCCCTTTCCTCTAGCCCACCATGTTTTTCCATCCTTTGACATTCACATTTCTGCTGTAGATTTCCATGATACCTTTTCATGTTTCTGTTCAGTCGCTCAACCAGAAATAGGGCCCCAGAGACATAAATTGCATAGCAGAGCCCACTCCCGTACAAAACCTCCCACAGGCTCTACTCCCAAGGAAGCCAGTGGAGCCGTGCTGGACACAAGGTGGAGAAGCTGACAGTGGCAGTGCATGGAAAGGGCAAGATGTCCTAGACATTTGACACTCAGCATGGCACAACAGAGCAGCAGGAAGCTAGCATTAAAGAATGTGCCATGTTATACACCACTACAAACCCAGGAAAATCACCAGTGATCCCAAATTTCATGAAGGTTGAAATGTCCTCTGGCACAGAGACACTGGTGACAGCAGATGGAGCTTGTTCACTTTGCAGCCCTCAGCCCAGATGTTGATTCACTTGGGGCAAAAAAGGCTAGGAAGTGTACAGCGAATATAATCCTCCCACAGCACTGCTACACGGGCTCAATCTGCTCTGGCATAGCACAGCATCCTCACAGCCATATGGAGGCACAGACTCTCTTTTTTCATACCCAAACTTTGGCTCTGTCTGTCCAAGACAGTTACCAAAGGCTGAGATTGGGGCAGATAAGCCCAGCATGGGAACAGATTGTCAGTCAGGTGTGCCAGGACTGTGGCAAGAGGAACAACAGGGAGACTTGAAATAATTTTGGAAGAGGAAAAAGTGTGCTGCACAACCCAGCCCAGCTCACCATATTGTGCCTCTGAGCACAGAGGGACAGAAGAACAGCTACGCTGGCCCAGACAAAAGTTCTAACTAGACTCATACTTTTCTGACAGTGGTCAGCAACAGATGCTGAGAAAAGAGTAAAAAAGGAGAGCAGGCAAGTGCTGGCACTTCTTCTGAACATCGTCCCAGCCTCAGAACTTCCTAAGTCAGATTGTATTTCATTGTCTTTTTTAATTACTTTTCCAGTAATTTGTGCTGCTGTTTTTTGAAACCCTGTAAAATTTTACCATCCACAAGAAGTTGTGGTAAGAAGTTCTGCAAATTTTTGGGAAGTTTCCAAGGAACTAAATTAATGAGTTTGCTTTGAAGAGTTAAATAATTCAATCTGATGCTCATTGTATTTAATAGTGAAAGAAACAGCAAGAAATTGCTCAGTATTTCTTGTTTTGTGACCATACGGGACCTCATTGTCTTAGAATCATAATCATAGAATTGTTTAGATTGTAAAAGACCTCTAAGACCATCAAGGGCAACCATTAAAGCAGGACCACCATATTCACTCATCCCCAGGTGCCCCATCCACAGGCCTTTTGAACACTTTCAGATGATGATTCCACCACTTCCTTGTACAGTTGTTTGCATAATTGGCTTGGCTTTGGATTTTTCATAACTCTCAAATGCCTGTTATGAACAGAGTAGAGAGGATGGTAAGAGCCTGTAAATATGTATACATAGGAGTGTCATACCCATCAGCTTGTTAATGATTTGAAAGTGAAGTTAAATTGTGATAAACAATGTGCAAACAGCAATACCCTTCAGAGCTCATGTAATACTTCAGCTTAACACTAATATGTGTGTGAAGAGTTTTCTGACACAGCTTCTATTTTGTCCCACAGGCCAGTGTGTGTTTCCTTCTAGTTGTTTGTCTTATTCATGAAAGGCCTGTTACACACTTCCTAGACCTCCTACAGCTTTCACCATTCCTCTAGTATTTGTCTTGTACTTTTACTTGTCTGCTTTTTTTCAGCCATGTTGTGCATTAACTCTTTGTGCTTTTTCTTGGACTCACGAACTCTCAGACATCATTTCATGCACCCCCACTTCCTACTAATTACACTTGAGAAGCAGGGGGGTTGTAAGCTACCCTGCTTCTTCTGATTTTCTAATCAAGGTCTATTAGTAGGGGATACCCTATTAATAGGGGACTCTGACTTTGAAAAATGCAAATATGCACATTGAATAAAATATCAAAGGAAAAAAAATAAAATTATCTTGGTGAAAATTTGAAAAGGGTTATACTTGCTTTGGGACTGTTCCATAATTTGAGACATCACAAACATGAAGGAACTCATGAGAGTCTCTGGAGAGCTGTTTGTGAGAGGAGAAAGGACTGTCAGAGTGGCACCAAAATACTGAAAGGAAGTAGGTGGAGATGAGCACTGGCTGCTAACTGTTGTTAGCCTGCCCATGACTTGAATGTGGGTTCTTGCCATGGATTCTATGCACCAGCCCAGATCTCTCTGATTTGAAGTCCTCCTGATTATCTGAAGGGTCCCTTTTCCTCTCCTGAATAAGTTCATCATTACTGGGTGCTGCCAGCATCCTTCTTTTCAGTCTGAAATGATGTCCTCTCTCACTTTTGGCAGTGACACTCTAAACAAGGCTGGAACTTTTTTGGTAGCCAGAACAGATATGTTTTGGAGAGAAGCACTAGATTATCCTTTGTTTTTCTTCATTTAATGTCTTTGGCTGAAAGTGTTGTTGTTTCTTGCCATTGTTGAATGAAGAATTTTGTTATTTGCAGGGACAGTTTTACTTTGGAGACAGAAAGTGGGGTTTAACCAGCAAGAATTTTGGACAAAAACTTCACAGTGCAAGCTAAGTTTGAGAAATTGCTATAAAAATTACTGAAAAAAAAAATCAAAGTCCAAAAGTAAAAGCAGAAGGAGGAATTGTTTACTGTGCTGCAGATCGTGACTGGTCCGCTAATCCTGTGCCTTGTATTGGAAAGAAGTTTTGTGTCATGAAGACACAAATAATGCAAGTGTTTATTTTTTTAGAAAACTAGAAATAATAGTCTTCCATGCTTTAGAAACTATGCCATAAATACTCTAACAATTAGGAAATCAACATTTTATTTGTTTTACAAGATACTGCCCACAACAAAATGTGCCAGTTTGGGAATGTTGTTCAGAAAGTCACTTGAGGGAGGAATCCTGCCAATGACAGCTGTATCAACAAACAGAAACAATACATACGCTTGTACATAATTAGATAATTTGCTTTATTTCTTAAAACACTGTTTCATTCTTATGGATTAATTGACAGGGCAAACATCCATTACATATAATTATTACTCGACCCTTATTAATCTGAATGTATCTTCTCAGTCTTCACCAAATATGTCAATGTCTATCACAACCTCACTGAAAGAGCTGCTAAATTGAGCCTTTGATAATCTCAAAATAATGTTATTTCCAACTTCCCTTGTATAGCTCCTCCATACAGTTTTCTGGTGTACTCCATCACCATCTTCCCTCTTTGTAAAGCATTTGTCCTGTGTTTGACCCTCTGCTTCTATTTTGCTTCCTGCTTGCTGGTGCAGTGATTCACCACCCAGTCTAATCTCGGATTTACAACTGTGCTGATAGCCCACAGTCAAGGAGATGAGGCAGTAAAAAGGACTGACAGGGGAAATTAAATAAACTTGGAATTTATCTATCTTTAGAAAGTGGTGCAAAGACCCTTAATCTCTATCACCCAAAAGAGTTTTTATGACAATAGTTCCTCCTCCTGTGTGCCCCCCTACCTCTCTTTGCAAAAAAACAAAAAATAAATACAAAGAAAATAACTAAGTCAATAAACTTACCAGAAGAAGAAAGATACCCCCTGACATCAAGTAGAAATGGATGCTCCAAGAAATAAGGGAAACTCATTAAACCCATTAAGGACTTTTGCAATGAAGAAGTTGTATTACACAGAAGATGCCCCCATAATAATTGTGATATTATGAGATGCAAAGAAAAGAGATGTAGAGAGAGGGAGATGCATGTACATGAGATTTTAAAACAGACCCACGGCAACTGGCAGACAGGAGAAAAATTATCATACCTGTCTGTAAATATTCTGGGCCTGCTAAAGGTATTGGTGCAAATCAGCCACACTCTCTTGAATTTAACAGCATATTATTGACAACAGCTTAGTGTGAGCCCATCTGCCTCTTTTGCTGTAATTGGATGGCTAAGAAAATAAGGGGTTGTTTACTGACAAAATTAAACAAGAGCCATATTTTCTAGGAAAAGTTCTATGGGAAAATGCATGTGTCATTTCCCTGTGAGCCCTGTGTCCAATCTTTGTTCAGCCAGCAAGTGGCATCTGTCTTTGCTTCTGCCAGTGCTTGATGTTGTCGTGAGATTTTACCACAGGAAAAAAAAGGCGAATAAGTATCCTTTCAAAAGAACTGCTTTTGGAAAATCTCTAGGCTTTGCTAATAAAGCTTTGACTTCAAAAGTACCTGCACAGAATTTTCTTTCCTACCACACACTTATGCTTTATTTTTCCCTCATTGTTAAGATTGTTAAGAAGGTCCAGCAACCAACAGAACTTTGTTTTGCTCCTCCTCCTTCCAAAATTTGTATTTGGAACTTTTTTTAGAAGAGGGACTTGTTTGTACTTGTTAGCTTTCTAATTTAGACTGACTGGGGTGACTTAATGATCCTCAGCACCTGCATGCGTCTCCTGTTATGCTTCAGTGCACTTCAGTGACAGAAGTGCACATTAAAACTCAGTTATTCTGAGTTCCTGCGTCTTCTCTGAACACGAAATACTACCTGTATTTATGCTCTCCTCCCTCCCACAGAGAGATAAAGAGGCTTAATCTTCTCCTGGGCTCTGCATGATCTTCTTTTATCTCCTTAGCTGTGTTCCATATAATGAAAGTGACATCACAGAGTGGCTTTTTGCCTCTTCCCAAATTACTTTCAAATTAATTAATGTCCTAAGTTTAGAATGTTTAGAAGGATTTTAATTTTTACTTGTGTATGCAATTTTAGATTGCATACACACTTTTTAATGTTTTTCCTGGGGTGTGTATTTTTAGATCAGTGACCTTTTGGATGTATGATTCATGCTGATTTAATATTTTCCAGCTGGTCCATTTTCACTTAAATTGATACAGATGTTCTGAATCAGATCCTTCTGCCATTAAACCAGTCATTACACACCTGTGCTCCCAATTTTTTATTGAAAATAAATCGATTTTCTTCTCTGTTCTCTATATTTTTTCCCAAAATGTCCATAGAAACCTTTCAGGACAAAACCCCAATATAAAAAAAACCCCAAGCACCTGTACACTAATGCCACCTGTCACAGATCAAGGAGCTATTCCAAATCAGATAATGCTATTTAATTTATCATGCAACTTTTAAGAATCAAGCACATAGTCTATTTATTAATGCAAGTAACTAAGATTTAATATTTTGTGCATACCTCAGACCACAATGAGCTCTGCCAAAAATGATTTTATGTTTCCTTGGATTGAATTCTACACACATGGCTCTAATATACACTCTCAAAAATATTAACAAGCATATCCATCGGTAGCTGAGCATTCAAAAAGTAAATATCACAGCATGTGATTTGTCCATTGAGGTGCTGATCTGAGCTTTCATTAGGTTTCTTTCATATGTAGAGCGTGGGAGTAAAGAGCATTTCCATGCTTTTACTACTGAGCATGTATTCTTTCTGCACTCTTATTTTGTCATGACAAAAAAGTCCATCTCCAGCCCTGGTCCCCTCCCTGAAATTCTCCTCTTCCCCTCCAAAACCTAGAAAGGCACACAGGCTCACTCACCGTTCGCGAATTTGACTCACCCTTAACCTTTGAAGAAGGATTCCATATTACTTCTGTACTCAGAAAGTCATCTCTATACTCTAGTATTTTCTCCTTTAAAAGGAGAATCATAAATTGTACCCTGGGGAAAAAAAAAGAAATAAAACTGTAGCAGGGCTCTGAAAATAAGAACCTTAGGAATAATCATGGGGTCTCTCAGTTCAAGTACAAAGACAACATCAAACTTCCCAATCACAAAATGTTTCATGCAAAATGTTAGGAGGAGAGAAAAGCAGCTGAGGAAGTTTTTCAGCTTTGACTCTCAGTGCCTTTTTAGTGTAATCTGTAGCAAGCAGCAAAATCTATAAAGAAGATACAAGTGAAATACCAGACATAAAAAGGCATGGGTAATGTTGATATAAACAGATCTTGGAAACTGGCACTTAAATGTGCTTAAATATTTCTGTTTGCAATTCTATTAACAGTATTCTATATACTAGATTTTTTTTTCTTTTATGATGTTCTTTCAAGTAAGTGCAATGTTCTTAAAGGTTTTGTGTTTCTCATAAACTGCTCATGTCTGACATGCTTATATTTGTCTACTACTTATTCTATGTGAACCATAAACTTAACAAGAAGACTAAAGTACAGACACCCATTGCAATCATGACATAAATTGTGTATCTTTCTGGAGGACAATGGTATTAAAGACTTTTACTGCAAAGAGCTGCAGATGTTGAGCTCATGGGGCTGAGCCTAAATACACAAAGAAGTGTTGATAATATTTTCTAGAAAATGTTTTTAAGAATGTCTATGCTGGTTAAATAGATCAAAAGTAACCAGTAATCTAATTACAGAAAAAATAGAGATGCATTCTTCTGGGGAGCAGAATCTGCCCCCTCTTATTTGACTGACCACTCACATGCTATAAACTGTGAGTATTCAATATGAAACTTCTGCTGACCATTTACAATCTGATTTTTCCTGATTAAAAAAAATCAAAAACTTTCAAATAAGGGTCACACATGTAGAAAACAGAGTTGGTTTGTACAGCCATATCCACAAAAAAAAAAGAAGTAGAACTGCAAAAATCTGTCAGGCCACATTGCTCTGTCATCGTTGTTCATGTCAATGTTCATTTCTTCCACAGATTTTCTGCTCATATTCATGGGATAACCTTCAAAGAGAACAGATAATAGAAATGGCCCTAATTTTTAGCAGAAAGAAAGATTTAGTGGAGCAAAGGAGTCATCTTTTGTTGTAGCAATAATACTTGCTTCTGCCTTCAACTTGGAGCTCAGACTACTCTGCATCACAAATAGGCTTAATGCAATTAATGCTATCATATTAATGCAAAATCAAAACGGGTAGTATAATGCAATAATTAAGATTAGAAGGGACTCCCAGAAACTATATAGTCCAAACAGCTGCTCAAAAAAGGATCCAGCATCCAAGTTAGGCCAGGTTGATGTTAGATCAGATTGAAATAGAAAATAGACCACAATCATGATCATCCTTTGATACTTTAAAGTTGTATCAATTACTAAACACTCTTCCAAATATCTTTTAGAGTGCACAAGAGAGTTTACTTGAACGATTCTTTCAGTTAGCTTTGTTAAGATTGATTAACCATTGTCCCTTCTCATAGAGGAGAGATTATATTTAATATTAGTCCCCAACTGTTAACACTTAAAAACCCCCAAAGTTTGTCGGCTGAATGTGCTCAAGAGGGCTTCAGTACGGACAAAGCCAAGCAGCTTAACAAAAGCATTGACTAATACAAGACAAGGCTTAAAAGCTTTGTGTAAACACAAGAGCAATGTTTAGGACTCTTAGTACTGAGCTTTCAGGCTCCGTGTTCTTGAAAAATCCTATAGACTTGTCAGAATTTCAGGAGTAAAATGAAACTGAAATCTGGGAGTAGGATGAAAATAAAAACAAATGGAGATATTCCCTGTGCAAATGCAGCATCATAACAGTAATAGCAGCCCGATACCAGTGTCAACTGGAACTGTACTTCATGTACAGCTCAGAAGAAAGATGGAACTCTAGAAATCAGGGAATTACAGTAAAACACATAAGCTAACAAAGAAGTGGTGGCAGCATTAGTATAAATGAGCCAGGATGATTGCTGGTGAAACAGGTAACATGAAAAACTTTCTAAGACAGCATTTTAAAGATGATAATACCACTTTATATTTGCAGCGCTATTCTCAGTTTATATGTATTTTATTAATAGAGAGAATTGATGCTTTGTGAATCATAAGACACATTATTCTGATTTCATCAATCAGAATCTTTGCCATAAAATCTTAGCTGGAGACTGAATTCTGCTGTGCCAGATCACTCCCAATTAATTAATCAGTAGCCCTACAATTAAGGATTCTAATTAACAGATTAGGCCACAAAGGGATTCCTGTCTTATCAGCCATTTATGCAATTGTTTGCTGCACATCGAGGGAAAGGGCTCTGCAGGTTTGCTGCAGGTCCCCAGCACACACGGACAGGAAGAGGCGACACAGTTTGAGACTGAGTGCAACTCAGCGTTTTCCTCCCTGCAGTGCCTCCGAGGTGGAGTGGTAACTCCTGGGAGAATTCCAGTGCAGCAGGTGGGCTTTCCTGAAGCAGCTGGAAGGCAGCAATAGTCTTCCCTAGCTGCTCTCAGGCTGGGACAGCAACACCTTACTGATTGCTATTGCTTAATTGCAAATTGATGAAAAGCAGCCTGGGTGACTGGTGTTTGTAAGGGATAGCATTTAACTCTTAGAAGAGGACTTAGGGTAGGATGACAAGCTTCTCCTTCGCCTGAAGTTTCAAAGGTTGTTTCACCAGAATGAGACAGCAAAGCTGAGTCATGCATCTTTAACTCTTTAGTGTTCAGGGCAGACAAAATATTTGCATGTTTACAATGAGCAAACAAAAGAAACAAACAAAAACCACAAAACCAAAACAAAGCCTGCAAACTAAAAGTACAACAGTTTCCTGCAGCTGAAAATAAAATATCAGCATTTATCACAAGTGTGGTTTAGTGATTTGCATCTGGGCAGGGATCAGAAATGCTCAGTAAGGATCTCATTGCCATTACAGCTTTGTCTCACTGCATTCCATGTGGGAAGATTTAGATGCTATAATTCCTGGATTAAAGCAAAATGTGTAAGGATAGATCACAACAGAGGAAGGTAAATATGGAATTGTCTATATTTGGAGTAAGTAGAGGAACTTATGTCTGGAAAAAAACTAATTTCTGTTTCTCGTGTTCATTTATGTCATCCATTTCAATTCTGTTTGTGGTCATATTCAAATAAAAACCCTTTATAGCAAAAATTTCAAAATTATTTGAAAAAGAAAGGTATTGATTTTTGTGTCCTGAGTTTTCAGTCCTGTTTGGGATCTTTTCCTTCTGTTTGCAACTACTTTGCTATATAGCTGCTGAAAGTCAACTATGTATTTTTAACATTGAAATAGTAAAATGAACTTCCAAAAGTAGCAAAGAATTAATGGGAAATGTGCTTAAATCACAGTGTACGTAATATTAATTTTAAGGGCCAAACTTTCCCTAGTTTTCTGTGGGTAGTCAGCAAGAAGTGTTTCTGTTCTCCTAACTTCCACAGCGATTTGCTCCCTTCCTAGTGTAAGTGGACTCGGTGTATACAGCAACATCCCAAAGACTGGTGTGGAGTTGCAGGCCAAGAGTCACTCACACACTTATCATCAGCACAAGAATCCACTGAGGGCTATTCAACATAAATAGAAAGCAGTTACTCAAAGCTCAGGAACCTTCTCAGCAATACACAGCTATAGGGTGGAAAACTGTCCATGGAAATACCACTATAGGCTTGCCATGTTCTTTTGGTGCTGACATGGGATGTTGAAGTAGATGGACCTTTGATATAGAAATGGATAATCATAACATTTTATTACCTCAACTGTAGTAAATGACATGGATAGTGGTGAAAAGTGTTCAACTAGTGAAGTATTAAAATCACAGGAGTACATGGATCCCAACTTATGTCTGTAGTCCCTTGTTATCCACATAAATCCACAATAAAGACCAAAATGGAAAATCAGACCAAGATCCAATATTAAGTTTTGAAAGTATAAATAGAATGGAATTAAATAAAACTTTTATTATTAAAGAGATAGAACAAGTGGTTCCATTCCTCATACTCTAAATCCAGAAAGACAGTTGTTTTGCCTCTGAGGATGTTTTTAAAGAATGATGTATTCCTTCCTTCCAATCCCTGCATGTATTTCTAAAGAAGGCCATTCTGCAAAGAAATAACAGTTATGAATATACTGCACAGCAATCTTGTGTGACAGGTGGACAGAAAGTCAATTAACAAAAATTCATCTTTAAGATTTGAGAAGTGTTATTGTGCGTGTGTGTGTGAGTTTCATTAATGAAAAAGTTGTAAAGTGTGTTGAGGGACTTGATTTTTAAAACAAAATACAAGTTAAAAACTTGTCATGAATTTGGAAAGGCAGCAGCACGTGATCAAATGGGTCTGATTAATTCTACAAAGGCATGAGTTCTTTAATCTCTCTGAAATTCATTTCCTGGGAAAAAAGCTAAGCTTAGTAAGAAAAAAAGGAAGGACATTGCTGGTTGAAAGACCTAAAACCCTGCATGGAAAAAGAGGGCAACAGTGGAAACATTTATCTGTAATGGTAAGTGATCTGTTATTAAGCTCACATGATCTCAGTAATACGCTCTGACATCCTGTGTTGTAGGGGCAGATAACTAATTTGCTGCAAGGCAGTAAGATGGGCAAATTTGGACTTTTTTGACCTTGCTGATTAGTAAAAACAGTGTTATTATTTAATACAGGTAAAGTTCTGGTGCATCAGCTGCACTTTGTCATCTGGAGGAAAAGTGGTTCTGGTCAATCATTTCAGTTCAGAAAAAAAAACCCTGAAGCAATTATGACTTGCATAAACTTGGTTTCTCTGTGGACCCTAGCCAATAACTAGTAGTGTGATAGCAGCAAAATGTACTTGTCAAACTATTCCTTTAATTACAGGTTATTTGAGAAATTGATTAAATAACCCTTCCATTTTCTTTTAAGTGCTAACCAGCTCCAAAATTTTTGGTTTTATAAGAAAGTCTTTTCTAAATCTCTCAGAAAAATTACTTAGAGGCTTCCTCTAGTAACTGGGATCTCTGCTGTCTGCGAGTAACATGGGAGACAGTCTGTTGTCATGGTTAATGAAGAAAGGAATGTTTGCTTAGCCCCTGGGTATGTTTTTATAGCAATTGTGTAAACCTAAGTGGTCCCTTTCATGTGCAGGTCCAAGATTTTACAATTTAGTTCCTTTCTCAATCTGATTACCATCTCTAATTTAGAAAAGTATTATACTTGGTTCAAAGACTTTATCCCAGATTCTGACAGAATGTTTACCTAGGCATTTACTAAAAAATTAAGGACAGCAGGATCCATATAATTTAGACTTGATTATCCTCAGTCTAAGACAGCACTTATATCTGCCAAAACCTGCAGCCTTTGAACTGCATGTATATTCCACCAGTCCTCCTTAACAGGAGACTTAACAGGCTGTACATTTCGTCATCTTCTCCTTATAACTTTAGAAACCGTGAACATCACAAAAACCTTTAGCACATCATTGTATCTTTTCTCACTCCATGAAAAGAAAGGAGAAAGAATCTGGATATCTGAAACTTGGTTTCTAAATACACATCTCTACCCTTCAAAAATATATTTTACCTCTGCAAATCTTTCTAAGTAAGAGATGCTAAGTAATTAAGGGTGTAGGAGAAAAATAAAATTAAAAGGGACTTAAGTACTAAATCTGACACACTTGGATGATTCCCCAAGGAACATGTTATGTTTTTTATTTCATGTGAAATGAAGCCAAAGTTAATTATAGAACATAGCACTGGGCAAGCAAATAAATCAAGCTTTGCAGTGCTGAATTCTCACATCTGCAAATTAACAGTCTGTTAGTAGACTCCTCTGTTACAACAAAATGATATCAAATGTAATAGTTGTTTATCTTAGGATAAGAAGATGTAATAAAAAAAAAGTCCATTTCACAAGAATTCATAGCCAAGGGCCTAAATCACCACCCACAGAAGTGTGTATTAGAATGAGAGCATTAGCTCTATATGTAATACTGCAAATGCCCACTCACAGTATCTGTGCAAAACCAGTGCATACAGCATGATACAGCAGCACAGCAGTGCTTCAAGTATAATTTCTACTACAGAGGCTGGGGTATGCATTGTATCCTGTGTGTTATATCTGTAAATATAATGGGCATTTGGTAACCTATAGACATAGGAATCTTACAAAAAATAATATACAAATATACACATGATTGTGTGTGTGTGTGTGTATGTGTGACAGCAAAAGAAAGGCAGAGGCAAAAACATGCAAACAATCCTCTGAAGAGAAACCTCTCCAGAAGGTAATACTAAAATTTCCATGAACAGAAGCTGTGACAAAAGCCTATAGACCCAAAGCACACCCAAGAACCTATAGCATAGAAGTGGTTCAGTCATTTCCACATGTGCAAGCCAGGCTGATTGAACATTCACTTTGAAAGATTAGTTTCAACAATCACAGTGATCACCAGCTTGTACAGTTCATCCACTTAGAAAAATGGGTTTCCCACCAAATTGTTTTCTGTTGGCCAGCAGTAAGCATGTTCAAGCAGAAATGAAAAAAACCCACTACAACAACAAAGAAACATCCAATCTCTGTGGAGAGTGTTTCTGAGGCTAGACAGTACAGTATATATTTAAATGTTCATCGCAAGACTCTGCTGCAAATTTCATTTTCCCATTTTTAAAAGGCAGGTACTATTTACTTGCTGCTACTTCACTTAGGGGTTTGCAAGAATCACTCAATAATGGCAACACTTTGAACAAGTGAAATCCTCTATAATGACACCAGCACTATTAGTACAGGGAGAAAAAGGCACCACCTGAAAGTAAAATCGGGACCAGCTTTTCTTTCCCCGCTTTGTAGATTGGGAGCTCACATTTAATTTGCATTCTATTTTGTTGTTTAGCTTTGTTTCTCTCTACTTGGCTATTATCTCTCCAGATTAAGTAGGGTGACATCATAACTTTCAGGGAGGATTCTCATTACAAGGCATTGCAGGATTACTCCAGCTTTATTCAAATTAATGCATTTAGCCCCAGTTCAAAAAAACAAAACACTACCATCCCTTTCTCCCACCTGCAATCGTACTCAGGTGCTTCACTCCATTGATTTGGAGCTTTAAGTACCTTTCTGGATTTTTCTTTTTCCTATGTGTTTCATTTGACTACAGCACAGAGTGGCTTCCTCTAGACAGCCAGCTTCCCGTTTAGCAGAGGTCAGCTGTAAATACATATGTAGTGTTATCAACGGGATTTGTACAACACGCAAGGAAGTCTCTGCAGCCCAGATTCCATCAGTGTTTTTACCCGTATTAGGTAAGATTAAAGCCAGCCACGATAGCATGCAGAGGAGGTGCTGAATTGTGCAAGGGCGCCGCTTGACTCCTTTGTGGAAGCTCACTTAGCCACCTTTCTGTGCTCACTTAACAATTTAGCTGTGCTAAATCCGGACCTGGCTAAAGCCATTCATTACACAGCACTAAGGTACAGATAAAAGACAGCAGCTCGCTACAAGAAGAGTGTTCTCACTGAGATAATGCAGCAGTAAAGAATTAGAAAAACCCTCAGCATTGCTCCTTCACAGATCATTATAGTCCTGCTGCTAATACGAGTATTGCAGAATTAGGCCACCAGTGAACATCTTGAGTGAATAGCATACTGTGAATATCCACCGAATATCCTGAGTGCATGGATTAGCATATAGGAAAGCCACTGCCTGCTTTGGCACTGAATTCAGTTTGCTTAAGCATGCATAATGGACACTGTATCGCTGGAGATTTTTTCCCTTTTTTTTTTTTTTTTTTTTTCTTCTCCGATGAGCTGAATACTAACTGGATTGCATCAAAAAGATGAAAAAAAATGAAAAAAAATGAAAAAAGCCAGGATTTTTATATAAGGGCATTCTTTCAGCAGCAGGTCACACAAATTAGAACAAGAAGAATATAGACTGGTTTTGGTATATCCCCACTGATTTCCAAGGATCCCTTTGTGATTTTAAGGAGAAAATGAGAAACAAAACTAAGAAGGTAATCCTAGAGAAAATCCCACTAGATCAATACTAGGTACTCCTGTGCAGTAAGCCATCAGCATCTGTCAGTATGAAGTGAACTGTGCTTCTTATTAGCAGTGGCTGAGCTGCATGCAGAAATCATATTTTTCCCTAGGTGATCTGGATATACAGTTGATATATTTAACGTGAATTATGAGGTAAATAGATGTCTGTTTGAAAAAAAAGAAGAGAAAAAGAGGTAACAATCACATCTAAGAAAAGTGCTGCGCAATCCATTTATCAATTTGCTGTAATGTAAATGGGTCTCACATCATTAGCAAAAAGAGTTTTTATGAAACATTTCAACTTTGAAACACTGCATAAAAAGATCAACATGTGATCACTCTCTTATCTGGTTTCCATTATTCATCTACACATTAAAAAAATGTTTTGATACAAGACAAAATGCAGTTCCCAGCTGTATTTTGTCATGAAATGGCTTTCATAGCTCACAGCTCTATTATCAGGAAAATATTCTCAGCAGCTGGGTAAATACATTTTGCTTTGTTGATGCTGACTGTTAATTTTGCATCTAAAGCTTGCCAATGTTATAGAACTATAAAGCTTCAGAAAATGCCATTGATGGGAAGTGCAGTTGCTGTGCTATGGATAATTCACAGGCAATAGATGAAAAGGATCATGCTGGTTCCTCTCATGAAGTATTCCTGTTTCCAACATAGAGAGTCAGTGACCAAGAAGACAGGTAGGCCCTGAGGTGCTCAGGTAGATTTTATAGTATAAACATGTGTGCACATATGTATGGGCTGCTTGTGAGGTTGCAAGCATTTTTTAAATACTTTGATTTAAATAGTAAGTTTTAACTTCAGGAAAGGGTTGCCCGGAGAAATTGTGGATGCCCCATGCCCAGAAGTGTTCAAGGCTAGGTTGGATGGGCTTTGAGTTGCCTGGTCTGGTGGAAGTTGTCCTTGCCCACAGACAGGGCATTGCAACGAGCTGATCTTTCAAGTCCCTTCCAATCCAAACCATTCCAAGATTCTGTGATTCAGCATCAGCCACTGTCCCTTTAAAGTTTCAAGCATTGGAACTAAGAAAAAAATGAAAGGTGATGAAAGTTCATGTTACAAATTATCTTCCAGAATCGGTTTTAAAATAAATTTTTCAAGTATTACTCTTTTTCTGCAGTACTTCAGTGGGCTGGGTTTGTACCTAGACATGTTTGCATGCACCTCAGACATTCAGAACATATCTCAATGGCATGAGGTATTGGTGGCAAGGGATACCAGCACTATGGCTGAGTTTAGTTCAGGAATGGAAGCAGCACAGCTGTTAGTGTGTGATCCTACAGTCCTGAAGCTGAACAGCTCTCCTTCTCACTTCCCTAGATATCTTGGGTGGACCTATGTAACTGAAAATAATTTCACACTATGTGTGCATAAAATGTATTTAGAGGAGACACCATTCCTGAAGAGTGCACAGTCAAAAATACTCTGATACAAAAGCTCAGTTATCCCTTTTCACCCCTTTGCACTGTCTCCTCCTTACCATGTACAGCTCAGCTGCTTTCTGCACTAGGATGATGCCTCTTTCTCTCTGACTCCCTCCTGCACTGCACTAGAGTCCTTCTTGAGAGAGTTTGACACTCAGACCCTCTCCCACCCTTCACATGTTTCTGGCATGCCCATTAGCTTTTGTTTAGGATTTTCCTCTGACAAAACAGGCTGAAGAGCCCTGGCACAGAGAACCAATCTTAGGGTAGCTTTAGATAATCCCCCTAAACTGGTGACTAATCGATTAGAAAAGAAATAGGAAATGGAAAGAAAGATCACACAAAGCCCAGATTGGGGTTGATGACATTCGCTGCTAAACTGAAGCCAAGTCATCTCAGCAGCTGCAAAATCTCAACTCAGTTGCAAGGGCTATAAACTAAGTCACAAGACGGAAGGAAGGAAACATAGAGAACAAGAAAAGATGAACTGTTAAGCTTCCTTTGCAAATACAGAGTTTGCTTTAATGTTCCAGATTACTAACTTGGATTATTTGTTTCCAAGTGCTGGGATTAATCAACACTTTCCATTCACAAGTCTGAATGAAATGTTCTTTCCATAGCCCTTGCAGAGATGACATAAGAGTACACAGAAATATTAATAATGGGAAAGTCAATATAATCTTTAATCCACAATAAGAATATCGTAATGTATCATGGTCTCCATAGGAACTGCACAAAATCTGGAGTTTGTATTTTGCAGGTTTCTCCAGTGTGGAGCTCAACCTGCAGCCCTGGCCCTGAGCAGTGGATGTGCTGGATGGCCTAGAAAGGGGGAAAGTGTATGTAAGTGTGCTCCCTTACCACCACTCTCTTTAAAAGGAGCAGCTGAGTACAGTGAATCTGAAGATAAGGAAACTAGGGCTCCAATCTACAAGATAATAGTGACCTACCCATTTATGAGCTAAAGAAAAAATAGAAAATGCCCAACTAGATGCTACACTTTTCTATGTATTTGTTCAGGTGTGGGTCTGACGTTATAGCTTTTTCTGCTATGTTATCTTAGAATCTTACCTTGTTTCTAGTGTAAGCTGAAAAGAAAATGCTCTCCAACAGCTCTTTTACTAGAAAAAGAGAACCACAAATGGCAGCTGTTAGCAAATGCCTAAACCTTTTATCAAGCACTGAAATACCACTGATGCTCTTGAGATACTTCTGAGTCTTCTGCAAGACTGCCTCTAATGGGTACAAGTCATCATGTGATGTCTGAATTTTCTTCACTGGTTAAGGGTGTAAGTTAGTGCAAAACAGGCATGATAGAAATCCTCCACAGTTACACCACCATAGAATTTTTGCATGCCTTTGTGTCACTAGCACAGCTTCTGAGTCTTCTCTCTATATATACAAAATGGGAATAATAATTCTGTCTCAGTCTAGCGGGGAAAGCTGATAATTCCCTTCAAGACTAGGAAATGCTCAAGTATGGAAGGTTCTTATAGGTGTACTGATAGACAAATTAATACATTCAAAAGATATAAAAAGTATCTTATATGGTCAGTTTTAAATCTAAAAGATTAAGTGATACATTCAATGTGTTTCCAATGGGCCTTTATTTTGCTACACTGGAGTAAGGTAAGCATTAATCTTTACTTGCTGAAGCTATTTGCACTGTAAAGCTCTATCTTCATTAGGATAATGGTAGGAAAATCAGACCTGGCAGCTTTATTCTCCTTTAAATCTTCCTGCCATAGTGCAACTAGAATAGCACCAAAAATTAAAAGGAGACAAGGGAGGAATATAGATGTAAATAGCAGAAGAAGCCGTTTTTACTGTCAGTGAGAATTAGCCAGCCAATCTTTCTAACCACAAAACAATTTAACTTGGCCTTTTAGTGCATCCATTTTCTCTGATTAATTTTTATGATGTCAGACTTCTTGTCCCTTGGGGCTGGAAGTTTGCAGGACATTATTCAAGTCTTTAACCCAAGGTCCTGTGTCTGGCTCTCTGGTGATCCTTCAGGTGCCAGCAGCTTGGAGCCCTGACACTTCTGAAATGTGCAGGTGATAATCTGACAAGTGTGGTTCCTCTCTCTGTGAAATCTGCCACAGCATTAAAGTGAGTTACTGCTCAGCACTTAACAGCTGTTGGCTTCTCCTGACAGTATTAATACAACATTAGACAGAGAGATATTTCGAGAGTGAGAGATGTTTTTAAGTAATTGTAGGTCTGTGAGGTTTCTCTCAAAGGTGTTTATTTAACCGGAGCTCACAGCTGCAAGACTTTAAAAGAATGTATCCACATACAAGCAACAGCAGTAGCTTGAGTCATTTGCACACAAAATGACTCCACTTGATGTGAAAAGGTTTGCATTTTCTGACTCCCCTTACAGGAAGTCTAATCTGCTGCCACCAACACAAACAAGCTTTGTCTGTTTGAAAAGTTCATTGCCTTGTTACTATGACCAAGCACAACACCAAGACAGCTGTTTCATTCCTCTGTGTTCCACTGCTTTTCCTTAAAATCCCATCAAGTACTATTTACAAAAAAAAAGGCAGCTTAAAAAAAATAATGCCTAAAATAACTTTAAAAAGTCAAGGATACATTTTTTTTTCCTTTTGGGATATCTACCTCCATCTGCTACTTCTAAGTCTAATGCTCAGGAATAAATTAACCAGTCCAGAACACATGTATTCATAAACTGCCATTAAGTGATGTAGTTGTGAAATTATTCATCCTAGTTTATTCTTTCTTTGCTCCATTTTTTGCAGTCTGTTCCTTCAGTATCTATGTTTTTGTATGTATTAATTTTATCCAATTCAACTTCCCTGGCTGAATGCCTGAGAACAACAATCTACTAAGTCAAGGTTGCAATACCTTCTTACCCTGACAACATCTTCTCTATCTACTTAAAAGTCAGGTCAAGATGTAAAAGTGAGAGGTTGAATTTGATGACAATAGAGATTTCCATCTGATGCTCAAATTTGATTATATTTCTGGTTTTATTTCAAGATAAGCATAAGAAGAACAGTATATTTTGGCAGGACAGGCATAGCCCTGAAAAACGTGGCACATTGTTATAGACTATTTCATATAAACTGGGAGAAAAATTTCAGAATAATAATTTGTAATGTTTGTACTTATATGTCTGTGATTGTGACCCCTAAATAGAAGAGTTTTTTTGTTATTTAGAATTGAAGCTACTTGTTACTCTGCTAAAAAAATACATGTGCAAGGGCCAAGCGCCAGATGCACTTGTAGATGACATCTAATTCCCACTGATGTCAAGAACAGGAATGGTCATTTATGAGCTGAGACCCTGGCAACCAACACAAAAATCTCTTTCTACAGGGAAGTACACCAACTCAGAGATTTTGTCATGGCATTAAATTTCCTTTCAAGTGTAACTTTTCACTTTGGGAAGGAAAACCGAAGAAAGCAGAACAACATTTCCCTCCAGTAAGGGGTTTTATATATTTTTACTTGATCTATGTGTCATTTGTTCAGAAGGAATCCCAAAACCTGTCTTACAAACTCTAGACATATTGATAAAATAAACCACTTAAGGAAGTTGTTTATATGCATATAAGCTAGCCATCCAAAAACCTCATCATAATTGACTGCTTTCTGAATATAACATGATTCCTGCAGATGGTAATCACACTGCATCGTGATGCTTGTTTTAAAAAGTGCTTTTTTTAAGGCTCTGGGCACAGTGGAGACTCACACATATTTGGTCAGCAGAATAAAATGCTACTGCTAAATTATCCAAATTAATATAATTGCTGGGATCATTTAGAGCCTTATTCTCAATGCTCCATGTCTACTCAAAAGTTGTACAGTTTACATTTGTGATATATTAGTCAGTTACTAATTAAAAAGCAGATGTTAATGCTCATTTTCATACCATAAAATCTTCTGTTTTTTGTCCTCAATAAACCTCTGTGATTGGGGTTTTGGTTTTTTGGTTGGTCGGGGCTTGTATTTTGTTTGTGGTTTTTTATTCTTTTTTGTTGTTGTATGTGGGTTTTTTTTTTAAATTAAGTCTCTTATACCCAGAGCACTAGATTCATATTTAGGCTTAAGGCCCATCCACCTCAGTGGGTCTCGATGGGATTTTTGCCTCAGGTAAGACTAGAAGATGCAGACCTGATGCTCATGTGTTTTGACAAAAACATCTTCACACATTTTGAGTTCTTCAGTGCTGACAGTATTGATATTTTTTCCTGCATTCAACCAACTCAGTGCATTGAATATTTAATAATACAGGTGATATGAGGACTCGTTGTCTGACTCATGTAAATAACACAATAATTTAAACCAAATCTTCCTTTTCTACAGTGTATGCAATGCCAAATGAATATAGTCTCTCTCAATAAAAACCCCATAAACACTGCCAGTAATATAAAAGAAACTAGAATAAACTGGACATTTGGGAAAAAAGAACCAATTGTTCAATTTTAGAATATTTTGCTGCCACCTTTTGGAATTTAATAAAATGTGCATCTCAGTGGTTTGTAACAGGGATATATAATTTAGCCCTCAACAGCAATCACTAACATTATTAGAGAAAGAATATATGCATTTTTCCTTTCTTCCTTTTTAAATTCTTAACAAGTATATAGAGTTTCACCATTCACTTTCACAGAGAGATGGAATAGCACAGATTCAAATTTAAGGCTTTCACATGTGAAGAAAATATAGTAAAGAAATGTGTGCATCAAGCATAACTCTCAATAAATGCCATGATTAGTCAGCAGATCAAGCATTATTTGGCCATAAATAAATATAGGTAAACAAAGAAAGGAGCTGCTTACAGATGATACCTAAATATCAATCAATCATTTGCAAATAATTGTTAGTTTAAATCCAAGGTTACTTGTTAGAACTCAGGGCCTCTTTCCCCCCAGGTGCGTTGTGGCCTTTGCATAACTGCACTGCTTTTAAAATATAACTCTACATAAATAAACAAGAGGAAAACAAGTCCTAAGGCTCTGGGCTCTGTCCCACATATTCTCTCCCTGTTTCTGTCAGAGAGATTTTCTTCTGCACAACTTACAAAAATGCAATGCATTTTGGGGAACGTTAATATAAATAAATATAACACCAGTATAGAGAACATGTCAGAAGTTCTTTGTTATCACTAAGACAACTGGAGCACTAGTCTTATTTTAGAAAGGCAAGATCAGAAGCATTTAAACTGGAGGAAGAATAGAAATGTCTGTACCTGTAAATGGTCCCGAAGTGGACCAGCTTTCCTTTGATGCACAGGATTGGTGTTCCCAGGGCACCCTGGGATTCAGGTGCCTTCATCGTGGCCCACACAGGGGACAGATGACCTCTAGGACACCAGCTCTGGAGGGACATGTGCTGCTTGGCAAAGCGCCTGGTCACTGGAGGGCTGGTGCTCGCCAGGTGCATCGCACAACCACTCTCTGGGGAAATAACAATTGGAGTATTAGGTGTAAGCACCAGGCGATTAACTTCTATGCCAACTGTAATTTCTCCATGCCTAAATTCTAATTTAAACTAACACACAGGTGCTATGAGATCTGTATTCCAGAAAGCACTAAAGTGAGCATGTTTCTTATGGAAAGGGCTCACATCCCAAATAGGAAGGTTTTGGACAATTACCTGACTGCAAGAGTGGGGCTGACGAACGTGTGTCAGCCCTAGTACGAGTATCATGGTTGCATGGATGTGCTCCTTGTGGGAACGGGGTTATTTGCAGGATAGGGACATCGGTAATACATCCCGGCAGAGCACGGGCTTCGATAATAAATCCTGGCAGCGCGGCTTTGGCCCGGCTGAGGAAGTGGCGCTGCGGCGGCATGAGGCGATTCCCGACTCGTGAGGGCGATCGCCGGCGCGGCCGTTGCCGGGCNCGGGCGCTGCGAGGAAGCAGCGAGACACCTCCGGCATGGCGGCAGGAGGCACCGCCGACTGCGGGCTGCAGGTGAGCGGCGGCGGCCGGGGCAGGGCAGGGACGGGCAGGACAGGAGCAGAGGCAGGAGAAAGCCGGCGCTGGGGAACGGGGCCTGCGAGCAGGTTTCTGCCATTGGGAGTACGTTAATTCGCAAAATTACAAAAATTCACAAAAATCCGCGTTGCTTTGGCAATAAAAGCGGGCAAGCAGGCTGCCCGCGGTGAGGACACCGGGAGCTGCGCCCCGTGGCTAGGCTGGGAGCAGCCCTCTCCCTGTCAGCCGGGCTGTCAGAAGGAGCAGCTCGGCCACCCGCAGGTGCCTCGGAAGGCGCCCTAGGCCCGTGACGAGCCACTGCTGCTCGTCAGGGGGTCAGGGTCTGGAATCTGGAGATACTGGTGCATTTCTTTATGTGTTTACAGTCTATAATTAAGGCCAGTGTCCTTCACAATCATGTAAATGTATTGTGTCCGTGATGTCCTGCAGCAGAGAGTCCTAAATATATGAAGTTCTTCCATTGGTTTGGAGCTGCCACCTGCTTGAGGCTCCCCTCGTGTGGCAGTGCAGAGCTCGCCAGTGCTCACCTGCTCTCACAGAGCCTCCTCCTCTTGCGCTCTTGCATATCAAAACATACAAAAGAGAAGTGTCACATGATGATACATCATAAGTGCCCAAAAATGGAAAAGGGATTTGCAAGATACGTTTCTTACGAAGAAGAAATAGAAATAAATACATGGAGATTTTGGGACTTTCTGTGATGCAGATATCTTAGGGGAATGGAGATAGAATGGGTGCACTATGCTTCAGAATAATTGTCAACTAAATGGGCTTCTCTCTGTTGCTCAGTTTTACTTATGTATGTGTGGGACGGGAGAATTAGTGCTGAACTTGAACAAGTGAATCCTTCCTTTTTTGTAAAAGTTGTTTGTGAAGCCATTTCAGGATGAGCTACAGGAAGCAATTTCTGATTATGCAACAAGCAAGGAAAGACATGGATATTCAGACGACTTTGAAAGTGATGAAGATGGCATGTTAAATGGTAAAACAAAATTAAATATTTTTCCTTGTGTTCTTCCTTTCTTAACTCATTACTAGATCCTTGACAATCTTTGTGTCGATATGATTTAGTGTTCCAAGATTTCATATTTTAACAACTTCTAAAGCACTGTCCTCCTCTGCCAAGTTAGCAGCAGAATTCCCAATGAAATCAGCGGAGGTGCCAGTCTGCAAGACCACACACACTCTGTACTGGTCCCTCCCATTGTGGTGCCCAGTTCTCCTCCCTAGCCATCTTGTTTACTTGACACCTGGATGAGACAGCAGTGCACAGTACTGAAAATGAAAGTGGGCATGGGCAGAGAGAAAGGCAGTATTTTTTTTTCTTAGTGGTTTTCCATCTGGACAATCAGTGAATAAGGGCTGCAGGACACACTTCCCTGGCAGACTATATGAACCAGAAATAAGTTTGACCTGGCTGTTTTTCTTGGAGCAGGATGCATTTGATGTTTGCTAATGTTTATTCTTAGTCTTAACAAAATTGGCCAAATGACTCTTCTTCCTGCTGGTATGGCACTAAATGTTAAGGAAGGTAGGAATGTTAAATATGATCATATAATTTTAAAAGGACTTCCTCTGTGTCCTGTTTTTCATTCTCACCTGAAACATCTTTTAACAGTTTGTGGGATGTTTTGATTTCCCTTTGCAGACAAGATTTAGGGAAAAAAGCTCTCCAGCAGTAAATGCTTTACTCTACTATCATGACATTCTTTTGTCACCTTACTCAAGCATTTGAACTCTGAAGTAAGGTCAATTAGCAATAACAGGCTACAGGAAAATGAATATTTTTGTTAAACATGTGAACCTTAGTCTTGTAGAAGATACTTTTTGAGTATCTTCTAGTAGACTTTAAATGGGGCAGAAGTGAAGAGAAGGGAAGGGAGGATGGGTTCTAATACCAAATGTGCCCAGCTTTGTTGTTGATTATTTGCTTCCACTTCCTAGGACATTGAGACACTTTTTTTAGAGGGACTTTAAATTGCGTGGCAGAAAATAATTAATTTTTCTTTGGATTGGGTCCATGCAAATAGATGACAGAAAAGGAAGTAGAATAAGGCTGTAGTTTGGTGGCTTTGCAGAGATCAAAGGCACAGAAAGAGAAATGCTCAGAAACTTAAGTCAGGAGGGTGTTACATTAAAAATAGTAATAAGTTATAGAAGATACAAGTTCTGTGTTGCATTTTTTCCACTTTTATCAAATGCAAGTTGGTAATGTGCTCTTTGCAGATATTGGGAAAGAACTTGCTGAAAGTAATTCAGGTTCTGCAAGCACTGAGAGATCTGTTGCTGGGAGTCCTCTCTTGAATGACGATGCTTTACAAAAAGCTGTAGATTTGGAAGATGAAGCTGCTGATGACTTGAATTTATCCTTTCATGAAAATAAGCTTCAGCAAATAATGGTTTTAGAAGGTGAACATTTACAGAATGACAGAAAAGACAGCGAAGAAGGATGTTTGGAAGGTCAAAATGAGGATAATGACGGAAAAAATAATGACGAAATACTGCATGATAATAGTGAAAGTGATGACTTGCCTATTAATGAACTACATAAAAAAAAAAATCAAGAGGAAAACCAACCAGAAGCAAAGCCTCAGATGCACAAGAAAGGAAATGCTTCAGCATCAGGTGAAAAGAAAGTATTTTAATGTTGTTGCTGCTTAGCCATGTTACAGTATTTTAAAGCATTTTAATTTGGGTTATTTTCTATGTTAACAATCATCTGCTTTGCCTTGCAGTCATAGCTTCTAAAGATGCACAAACGCTGTCTGCCAGAGGGTAAACTGAACCAGTGTGGGCCAAGAGCAGGAGTTTCCTCTTTGCCTTTTCCTTTCAGAAGATTAAAAACAGCTGTTTAGGTTCCTGAAGTCCAGCTCTCCATCAGTGCGTGTGCATGGAAGGCGTGAGGGGGCTGCCAGGGTGCCTCCTCAGTGTGTGCATGGCACAGATGTGAAAGTGGTTCACATCGCGTCCACTGACACAGTTTGGGTGTATAATAAACACATAAACTCCCCCCAAACTTTAATGCTTCAGTATAAGAATAGCTAATTCATTTTTAATATGCAAATTAAATATACATTTAATATTCCAAATATTGGAATTCTGCTAATCAACTATATGTGTCAAAAGACTTACTATTTTTTATGGAATTCCTAATATGAGAGGAATTTGTCTTGTTTGATTTTGAGATAAGTTTATGGCTGGTTTATACGTTTATACCTGTGATGGAAGATTGTAACTTTGAAATTGGTAGAGCATGATTAAAGGTATCAGCTTCATTTTTTCTTTCCACATGATGGCACCAAAGTGCCATCAAAGGTATTTGAATGTGCAGACACCTCTCCTTCCTGGCTGGTGTGCCTATGTAGTTTTGGACTGGCAGAAAAAAAGTTGAACTACTCTTCTTCATGTGAATCAA
Source organism: Peucedramus taeniatus (assembly GCA_013400575.1). Lineage (NCBI taxonomy): Eukaryota > Metazoa > Chordata > Aves > Passeriformes > Fringillidae > Peucedramus > Peucedramus taeniatus. Next base: position 72,975 of record WBNO01008788.1, read on the forward strand.
AGTAGTGCAGTGACACACTGCAAATTGGTTACAATTCAGTAAATTCAGAATTCTTGTCACCTTGAACTTAACTTCATCACTGTAAATATAGGGTAAATTTATTTGATTATGGACATTAATGTTCCTTTCTTCAGGTAATTTGGAGGTAATTTGTCATCAAAAATTCTATTTTTTCTAAAGAATTCCATCAGAAATTTGTAAAATACTTCTAATTTGGTTTTACTCTGGCATTTTTTGGCTTTTGTCTGAATTGTTTTACAAATTATTCAATATTACTGGCAGTTGAAATCTGATGAAAATAGTTTTCAAGTCTTTTTAATAATGTATTTCATAAATAACAATTTCACCACTTAGGCGTACATTCAGATTGAGGTGATGTTTTCTTTAAATCTCCACTGCGGAACTTTTCAGTTATTCCCTCGTGTGTCCCACACCCCTGAGGAACACTACACAGTGAAAGCAGTATTTGTTACCCAGAGTGTTAACTGGCATACTTCATTAAAAGCCTGCTAGATGTCAGAAGAGCTCTTGCTGTGACTTCAATGACTCTTGCTTTTGGTTTCTGCACTAGAGCAGATGGAAAGATGGCGAATTTTGGAAGGATGGAGGCAGATGGAAAATTTTGCCTTTGTCTTTCTCTCACATCCTCTAACATTAGTTCAAGCTTCAGTTGCTGCTCCAGTCTTACATGAAAGTACAAGTGAATACTGCTCTTATTAGTATATAGTTCTTAGAAGGTTGCGTACAGAAAATACAGTATACTATGTAAAATTTAGTAACAACTTTCATATATGGATGGTTTTTCTAGAAATACATTTTATACAGAAAAAACAATACTCAAAAAAATGAAGTTCTTGTTAATGTGTCCTCTCAATCTTTTTTCTCCCTTTAGATCAAGATCAGAATACTGTCAGCACCAGTGACTTGAAACTGGAGGACAATGATAGGAAATCCCCTTCTGTTGACAGTTCAGATGGAATTATGAAAATAACAGAAGAGCAAGTAATAACTGATATAATGGAAGAGGTATCAGTGAATGATCAATCTGAGCATGAGGAGGCAAAAAACACACCCAAGAACTCTGTCAAGGTATTGCTCATACACAATTTACCATTGTTTGGAACAATGTCTAGAAGCACAATGTAGAGTTTTGTAAAGTTGCTGTTGGTATCTTAAGTACGTAGAAGACTGTGTGTAAAGCTGACAATTTATATCTGGTTTCTAGAGCCAAATCTCTTATAAATTCTGTATAGCTTTATAAAAGATGTAAGAAATATCTTTTCCACAAATTTAAGTCAGATAAAGGTATTGAAATGTATTTTCCAGCCTTAAGAAAGTACCCTTCTCAAAGTGAAAATGTCAAATGTCTGTTATGAGGATAGCAGAATAGCAGTGAGCAGTGTGTGTTGGCAGAGGATGGAATCCGTGTGTGACCTGAATAATGGATAGGATGCAAAGCACCCTATGCTTTATCCTAAAAAGAAAATATGTAGCTACCTGTAATTATTAAAGCTAAATATTCAAAAGACTTAAAAGAGTGTTTATAGAATAAACCAGCTGTGTTCTTTTTACTTTTTATTATTTCTAAACTATTGACTGTATTTTTGCATAATACAAATGAACATTCCTAGCTGCCATTCCAAAATGATACAGGCATTCTGAAAGTTTGGTTGGTTGGTTGGTTGGTTGGTTCGTTGGTTGGTTGGTTGATTGGTTAACTCGTTGGTTGGTTGGTTGGTTGGTTCGTTGGTTGGTTGGTTGATTGGTTAACTCGTTGGTTGGTTGGTTGGTTGGTTCGTTGGTTGGTTGGTTGATTGGTTAACTCGTTGGTTGGTTGGTTGGTTGGTTCGTTGGTTGGTTGGTTGATTGGTTAACTCGTTGGTTGGTTGGTTGGTTGGTTGGTTGGTTGGTTGGTTGGTTGGTTTGAGGGCTTGCTTTGGTTTTTTTTTGGGTTTTTTTTCTCTCCTTACTTTCTTAACCTGTACTATACCCTCTCTTTATTAGGGTGTCTTTCTTGCATGTTTTTGTAGCATCGTGAGACCATGGAATATCTTGACTTGGAAGGGACTCAAAAGGGCTGTCCAATTCTCAGTGTCCTTGTTAGCTTGTTTCATCCTGATCTGTTGATTAAGAGACTCTATAACTTTACTTCTTTGTGTTTCTTAGAAACTGAGTGAAACAAAGGAGAGAGTAATACAAAACCCAAAGACTTCTTTATGTGACAGGTAAGAGAAGAATGCCAAGCGTTGTTCTGAGCCATTTCAGATGCCTGTAAACACCCCAACAATGCTGCTCCCCTCTCATTTTCTGTCAGCATTGTCTTTTCTGCTGACAACCTCTGACCATCTGTGGAAAACAGTTTAGTGCATGTGGCATGTTGTTATGACCCTTGCTCAGGTTTATGTCAGATCAGACTCCCAGATCTTTTCCCAGTGTCTGTGATGAGTGTATTACTGGAATCTTTACAGGCTCTAAGCACTTTCTTAGATGAAAGTGTAAGTAATTTGTAAATTTACGATAGGTAAATTCTTTCTCCTTTTCCTTTCTCCAGTCCCCAGTCAAGTACATATTAAAAAAAAATTACAGTAACTTTTGGTATGCACTGAAATAAGAGGAACACTACTTGGTACGAGCTACAGTAAAAGGAAAGTTCATTACTGTGTTTGTGTCCTGGTATTTTCCTAGGTCTACAACTTTTGTGCATATAAAGAGAAAGGGGAAGGCTATTCCATCAACTTCACCTGTTTCATCTCAGTATCTGGGATCACTGAAGATGTTGGAGGATAAATGCATGCAGAAGAAAAGTCCAGAATTCAACAAAGTAGATAATTTAAGGGCAGCTGTTTATCAGGTAGGTTTTAAAAATGAACAAACCAACAAACAAAATTGTGCATATAAAGGTCCTGATACAGGGGTCAAGGCCTCATTTTTTCTTGAAATCAATATTTTTTACTATATTCCTTTCATTGGCTTACAGGTATAGTAATCCTTTGGTTCTGTTGGCTATGCCTTTTCCTCATATTATGAACAAAAAGCTCAGTGAAAGGGACATAATGTTTTTATGTGGTTCATAATTTACTGTTTCAGACTATTTTCAGGCGCATATTTTCTATTATTTCTACTTCATCCTTAACAAAAGTGTCTACTTACAGCTGTTTGGTTTTTTCTCTGATATGTTCTATTCAAATGGCATTCAGGAAAAGTGATAACAAATCCTGTACTCTTTCCAGAAGAATAATCTATGTAAATTCTTTGTAGAATTTCACAACAATTATTTTTTGAGTTTCAACAAATTTTTGCTAATCTGTTTGAGAACAACTCTCATTAACAGGCACCGTTCATATTGGTATGTGTTTTTAATACTTGTTATGGTCCTAAACCTAATTTTAGACCCTCAAATCCATATTTATATTTTCTTCACAGTTTCTGAAGGTAGAATAGTCTTCATTTAGGACACTTTTATCTTTGAGCTGCATACCAAATACACAGTTAATTCTTGAAATTTTAAGCCTGATTCTGCAGATGGCTCATAACCTTTTATGGCTGCCTGAAGTTTCACTTTTCCCAGTGGGATTTTATTCTCTTTAATTATAGGTATTTTCAAGAGAGACACAAATGTAAATAATATTCCTATATAACAAGTGATAAGAATCTTTATTCCATTCTTCTATTTAATTTTGATTAAAGCTTACATTTTTGTTGGTGTTTCTAGGAAGATGCGTTTTAAAAGGTCTTTAAGCTCTTTTAGATTCTGTAGCTGAGATTTTAGAACCTTACATTTTTTGATCACAATGTTTGTATGGTGACATCTTAGTTTTCCACATGGGATGCTTATTTAACTAGCACATGGAAGAACTGAGAGTAATTTTGGCGGTCATTATATTGCTGCTGCTCTTTACTTATACCTTAAAAGAACTTCAAAAATATTTTAATGATTCTTACAGAATTGGTTGGAAAGGAAAAAGCTCCTTCTGCTGGAATTAAAGAGAAGTGAAAAGGAAAAAGCTGAAATTCTAAGAAACAATACTGAAAAGGTTTGTTTACATTGTTGTTTAAAAAGAAGTTGACAGACTCAAAGTTGACTCTTGATGTGTTCTTCCTGCCTAAGTGCATCCCTCTGCTGTTGTAAGGTATCTGGTTTTCTCCAAATAGCACAAGGTGATGTGAAACAATAAATGACATGTCCTCCTTGTTAGGGTTGTGGTAAGCAGTGTCCATCCAATGCTTCCCTACACATTTACATAAGGTGTGTTAGAAATGTGCTTCCTAGATTAATTTTCAAGTTAATTTACAAAGACCTTGGGATGCTCAGCTTCTAAGGTGCTGAGTTTTGTTTTGTGCATGAGAACATGAGGCATTCATTCCCTGCCTCAGGAGATGCTTACCTAGAGAGAGGACTGTGTCTTGAATAGTATCATGCACATTCTTTGATTAGGCTTTTAACTATGTAATATGTTACACTTCTAAGCACTTAACATGCATTTCATATCCTTCTACACATATTTTATGGGAGTTAGTCTCATTCAAGTGAATTAAAAATGGGCATAGAAAATAACCCTATATATGCTTAAAATTTAATTGTAATACTTGGAATGTTGTCAACAAATCAATGTCTGTTTCTTTATTGCTCCATTTAGCAATAAGTTTAAAGCTTACTATTTCACTTAGAATTTTATCCTGAAATTGATTTAAATTTAGACTTTTATTTCCAATCTAGAAAGAAGCACTTAAAAGAGAAGAATCAATTGCATGTTATGAAGCCTGGAAAAAAAAGAAAGAGAAAGAAGCAAAGAAGTTAAGAGAAAAAAAAAAGCGTGAAGAACTGGAGGAGAAGAAACCAGCAGAACAGAATAAGGAAAAAACAGAAGCAGCGCAAGCGGTAATGTGAAATATGTGCATAATTGTGCATTTGAATGTGGTTCAGGAGATGGTAAAATTCATTTTGATTAATCCAGAAAGAGATGGAAATGAACTAGAATCTTAAATCTAGACATGCTTAGTTTTTGAAGGAATTTGTATTAGGTTTTGTTCTGTAAGAAATATGTCATGTTTACACTTGAAGACAAAAAGGCTTCTATATTTGGACTCTATTAACTGAGCATAAAATAAACTTCATACAAATATATTAGCAATTAACTATTACCTACTGGAAAAATAAGATTCTTATTAGGTGTAGTGATACCCACTTCTGAGCAATTTTCAAGCAAATATTCTAAAATTAGAATGTGTAGAAATTACAAAAAATAATAATGCAGATTAGACTAATGGAGTATTGATGGAAAGGTGAGAGGTAAGAGTTTTCATGGATCTGTGGTTATCTTTAGGCATTCAAAAAATGGAAAGAAAGAAAAGCGGAATATTTAAGAGAGCAAAGCAGGAAGGAAAAACAGTCTGAAAGAATGAGGAAGAAGATAGAAGAGGACCTAGATGCAGAGAAGAGAAGAATCAGTGTATCAGCAGTTGAAAAATGGTACCTCTTCACTGTGTTTGCTATATCATAGCTTCCAAAATCCTTGCTTATAAATGTAATATGTCTTCTGTGGATGCTTCATGTGCTTGTAATTGGAAGATAACAGAATGCTTGGGATCAGACTCTTCATTCCCAAGGGAGACAAAGTCTACCAGTGCAAACCAGCTGTGCAGCTCCCTTCAGTTTATTAATTTAGTTGCTTTCCTCCCCAAGAGGATATTAACTAAGCCCAGGCAGAGATACTGCAAATGATAAAATTCATTGAGTAGTAGTATTGTGTCTAACATGGTTATTTTCATGCTTCATTACTAAGCCATAAGGAAGGAAGGCAAATCTTTAAAAGTTTCATGGAATACAATGTAGGAATGCAGATGTAGGAAGAAAGAAATGAAATATATCTGCTGGAGATATTCTGTATTAGTTTTACAAGCCAAGCATTTTCACAGACAATGCATAACTTAAAGTTACCTACAGAAGTTCAGAATGTTTTTTTTTTTATACTAAGGGAGAACAAAGTACAGAAAAGTTGATGCCATAATAGATAGAGTCGTAGATTCATTTATACCTTCATGACATATAAAAATGGACATGGAAGATTTTAAATACATTTTCTCAATCTTTTATTAAAAGTGTAAAATATATATTTTGACTCACTTAATTGGTCACAGATGTAGCTTTTAGTCTGTACATTATGACCTCTTTCTCTTCCCTCTCACTATGCAGGAATGAAAAGAAGGAAGAATATATAAAAAAGAAAAAAGTAGAAAAGTTCCTAGAGAAAAGAAAGCGAGAAATGCAACAGGCGAAGAAGGAAGAAAAAAGTGAAAAGGCAATGGAGGAATATGAAAGATGGCTGGTATGTTTGGTTGGGTTTGTTTTGGGGTTTTTTGCCTTTTGTCAAAGCTGAAAGGTTTGATATAGTGTGAGCACTTGAGTATTGTAATACTCGTGAGGTGTTGTGCTGTTATGAGAGAGGCCAGACGGTGGCAACATTACATCACTGGTCCTCCTTGAATTTGTGAGCAAAATGTTGCTTAAGTACAGTGCACTTGATACCTGGCATACATGGAAAATATATTCTCCCTCCATACATGTCATAGAGTTTTCACTTTCCATTAGGCTTCATTTTTTTGCCATTCCATATCAGGAGCAACCATCTCTGAAGGGCCAATTAGCCAGAGCACAAAAACTGCAAAGCCAAACAGCATTGCCTGCTGCAGCAGTCAGTGCATGTACATTCAAGGAAGCGTTGAAAATGGAGACTTGGAGACCTCACAACTGATAAAAGCACTTGTAATGAGGTTCAAGATGATTTCTGTTTGTGAGAAAGGGTGGAAATCTGATGCTCCAAATTTTATTTTTCTCACAGCAATGTCCCTGTTGTAAAGCAGTTAATTAATCCAGTGCTCTAGTCCCAACAATGACAGGCTATTTTTCCTTGCTGCAGAAAGACAAACTAGAAGAGAAATCACTAATATTCTTAGAATGTTGTTTTCTTAAAGGTGTGTGACTTGCCAGGTAAAGAAGAACCTGTTTTAATTCCCCACTCTATGATGCAGTCTTTCTTCATACTGACTGTCAAGGTGTTTTTAGTTAGATAGTGTTTCTTCTGTTGTCTCTCTTCCGTGTAATTTCTGGCATGTCTTGTACATATGGTCTCTGTTGCCATTTTTAAGAATGGGATCTTGCAACCCAGCTGGATTCTGGTCCTTACAGGAATTCTTCTTTACTGTCAATAGCTCATTTTTTTTTTTTTTTTTAGGACGGGAGGCAGATGAGAACTGAGTCAGGCAGCTGTACAGTGTGAGACAGGTTTAGAGAGGACGATCATCCTTTATTTGGCTAACTCAAGAAATACGCAGTTGCACGAAACAGCAAGAGCCTGCATGTTTTCCTTTCTCTCTGTTTCCAAACTTTTTTAGTCTTAGGTTTAGATTTTTTAAGATGTTTGATCTGGTCCCCTCTTGAAATACCTCTAATTTCTTTAATCACTGATAAGAAGGTTTTTTTCTGGTCCTCATTGTCAAGAGATTTTCAGCTCAGTTTAGCAAATGATTAATCTTAAGTTATTTCTTGCTTAATCAATATTCCTGATGGCCAAGGTAGGGAGTGCTATGCTTTTAGCAGTAACTAATGCACTGCCCTGGTATGCTCTGCTCACTGAGAGTATCCTAATCAGCTTAGTTGTACCAAAGCAAGAATATTACTTCTCATTGTACATTTGACTTCCTTGTTGTCCCGGACTCTGTATGAAAGTAAAAAAATTATCCCTTTTTTTGGGAGTGAAAGATGCTGCCTAACACAGGCTCTCCCATTCAAATTGTGTGTGAATTCCTGAGGTGATCACTTCAGTGGGATGATTAATGAAGGTTTTAGTAGTTGGAGGAGTGACCAAATTTAACTAGAGACACATGTGCCTACATGAGAAATAAGCAAGCGTAGGATGGGATAAGTACTGAAGTGGTTGGCAGAGGTACCTCTAAAATGATCCCATTTTCAGTGTCTGTGTGCAAGTGTTGACTGATGTGTCTTGTGCCCAGGGTTCACATTTTTACTTTCAGAATTTGTGCTGTCTTTTTGCAGCTTACACACCTTTATTTGAGAAAGCATATTGGGAAATGGCTCTGTCATCATTTTTGGCCAGAATATTGCCTCACTTTGTACAGTTACAGAAAAAATACAGATCACTAGTGAACTCTAGGAGAGAAACACTGTAAAGTTGTCATTGCATTACCAAGGGAACTCAGATGACATCTGCCTGCAGGTAGATAGGCATGAGATCTGAGGGCAGAATTTGGAAGCCTTTTAAAAGTATTCTTTCAATTAACAGGAAATTTTTAGGGGAAGTAAAATAGGAGTGATAGTGGGAAGTATTCTAATATGTTTTCATTAACATTCAACAGAAAGAAATGTGTACATTCATCCTCAGCTTTCCTGAAGCAGGTGTTGACCATAATGCCTGGGTAAAACAGACATAAAAATATCTTTGTAGTTCTTCTAAAATAGAAGAAACATTCTGCTTTCATGTTAATGCAAATTCTGTTCCTTCTGCTTTTAGAGGTCATTGTGTGAATGTTTGATAGCATAAGTGCGTAGAGAAGATTACTTTATAAGCCTGGAAATAAATGCCCTGGAAAAGGCTATTAACACTTGTAAAATACTGACATAAAAAGGATAATCTTGAGGTGAGATGCTTTAATATTGCCTGGAAATTCAACCTTCTTATTATTTTGTTTCTTTCCTATCATTTGCTTCTTGCTACTCACCAAGAACTCTTCAAGCCAGTCTATCTTGATAAATGATCATTTTTTACTTACTGTATAATACCAGTGTCTGACAATTGTCATTGACATCCACCTATTCTGAGGAGTGGAATGTGGACAAGAATCACATAGAAAGTTTATAATGACAGATCAGTTTAGTTTCCATTATTTCTGAAATACTAATACTGATACCTGTTTACTGTGGATAGAAATCAGTATCATCTCTAGATAAGTTAATGTTGTCTATTTTCTATGATAAACATCAACCTATCATGAGCTTCTGAGAAGTAAGGCTGCTCTCAAATAGTTCTCAAAGACCAGCATAGTAATGTTGAAAGCCTTAGAAGAAATTTGACATTTTACCTTGAATTTGAGCAATATCTATTTTTGGCATTCTAAAGCTGTTTAAAAACATCAAGAAAGGATATACTGGATAAGTCCCATGTATTTGTTGCTTTTCTAGGTTAGAAATAGCTGAAGTGGGTTGTTAATTTCATGTATTCATTAATTTCATAAGATCTCTCTGAAAATACTTTATAATTGCAATTTTCATGACCTGTCATTGCAATAGGTTAGAAATAAGACTGCTGTTGTTACTCCTCTTAAATGTTGTCAGTCTTCTGTAATATCTAAAATTGAATTTCTGTGTGGCAGTCATACTGCTAAAGAATGTGCTCTTCCCAGAATTTCATAAGTGAAAAATATATTCATTTTACTAGTCTATTGTGCAGGAAACTTCCACAGAAATCAAGCCATACAGTTGACTTGATCTAGTGTAAGACAAGCTACAGTTACTGATTTAACCTTTCACTGTTTCTGTTACTCTACTTAATTAGTGCAAATAACATCTTGTTTATTATTCTATGGAATATTCATGTCAGTTATGTCTTGTGAGAATTTGCACTGTAGTTATGACAAGAACATAAAAACCTTTTGTGTGTTGAAGACAGAGAGGAGGCCAGTTCACTTTGAATTTAATCTTTTAAAAAACAGTTAAATTAAGACTCTTTCCTTGCCATTGGTATTCATTAATGCAAATTGGATCTCAAAGCCAAACATTCAAAACTGAAGCACAGTTAAATCCAAAGCAACTTTTTTTCCTTTCCTGGGAGGGTGTATGCTTTATTTTTGGTTGTGGTTTTTCATACTTGAGTCTGTTGTGTAACATGTATTCAGTAGAGAGTGCTTGATAAACATAAAATAGGCACATGTCTTTGTAGCATGCATTTTCTCTAATGCTTGCAATACTGCTGCAATAAGTGTTACTTTTAATGAGTTTTCACTTATCTGTCCTGATGGTTTACGTATCTTTGTACAATATATGATTATAGATACAGGAGCATGTATTATATATGTATTCCATTAGAGCATGTTCTTCCTAAGTTCATCTGTACCGCTTCACAAATCTTGATGTCTTTTTTGAAAAATATCACTTATAATGCAGACTACTCTTCTCTTAGGGTACTAAACAGTTCCCTTGAAGAATTTTAGAATATCTTGAATTTGTTCTAAAGACCCAAAGCCACTAGTTGTGTTCATCTGACGAAATCACTGTGGAGGGAGAAAGAAGGCAAAAGTGAGGGATGAGAAGAGTCAGAATGTCACAGTGCTGCAAGCCTAGTTTGCCTCCATGTGATCAGAAAGATACAGTTTTTACAGAGAGATAGTCTTTTTATTAGACTGTGATGAACTTTTGTATTGCTTATTTTAGAAAAGGGCTTTCCTTTTCCGTGCAAACCTTGCTTTGCTTTTAATCAGCCTTACTAGTAATGCCATGAAATTATTGTGTGTTTGTTTAGCCAGACCAGCTATTCCTTAATTGAATTGGATCTTCAGGTTTATGTTGACAAAGAGCTGAAGGGCACAGATTAAAATCATATTGATAGGCTTGATATTTCAGTGTGTTGCTTTGCTTTTTAGAATTTTTGGACACATATATGAGTAAAACAGGAGAAAACGTCACTCAAGCTCCCTTTTTTACAGTAATGCTTCCACACCTATTTTTCAGTCTCTTCCCTCAGCTACAGTTACTTCATTATTTCCCTGCTCACATATGAGTAACAGGCAAACACTGCCAGCATTTTGGGAATTTGTGGCTGTCCGGTGTCCATCAGAAGAACAGGATCATGGGTTGTATGAGAGTACTGGTTATCTTACAGCTGTCCTCAAGGAGCAGTACTTTCACTGCAGTGCGGTTCATACACGTGAAAATACAAAACTATGGATGCTACAGCATGCTGGCTGATGGGCTGCAAACGATGAAAGAACCAGGGCTGGATGTGGCACAGCTGATGATGGTTTCAAGTGGGCATATCCACATGGCATCTCTACTACCAGGGATTTGTTTGCCAGTTGTTGGTCTTGGGAGTGAATGTACTGTTGTTTATGTGTGAGAAAGGCAGCTGCTCAAGGACCTCTTATCCACCCATCACAGGGGGCACTGTAAATTGTGCTGTGGTCTATATGGTCAACCTTGGTTCCACCAAGAAAAAAACTGCGTTTAAGTCAGTATGAAATGTGCACCCGTATGCACCACAAACCTGCAAGGAAAACTTGCACTCACAGAGAGCTCACCAGTGTACTAAACTGCTAATGCAGATGCACCTTTAGATGCTGGTCCTCTTGAGGGTGAAATGGCAATCATCTTTGCAAAGAAGAATGCTTATTTTATGTAGAATAGAACTGATTAGAAATTAAAAAATAATCATAAATAATTGCGACTTAATTTTTGAATGACATGTCTCTTGAAAGTCATTAGTTAATGAGACACAAAAAGTGTTGCAACTATCTTGCTTATCCCTCATCATCCTAATTGCTCCATTGCTGTTTGAAACAATAGAAAATAGAATCAAAACCTTACAGTGCTTATAACATAAGTTAGATAGATCTTTGTTTAAAATTAAATTGTTTAATTACCAGTTTGTTCTAGTACATGGCAAGTGTGATTTAATAAGTACAGAAAGTTACAATGATGCATCAATGTTCTCATTATATGAGAAAAACAATTTTGCATCGTGATTTAGGTATCCTCTTAAAGACAAGAAGTAATTAATAAGAGACTAATTCCCTACAAGACCAATACAGTACCTAATCCAGTAGGCCTTCTGTTGGGCATTTCTTTATACAGTGCACAAACCCAGCCCATCCTTGAGAGAGCCACCCTAATTGTAAATGACACCCAATGTGCAGCCTCTTGTGTTGGTTGCGTTCTGCAAAGTCCGTGACTGAATCTCCGAAAGGGATGTGCCGAGCTCCAAAAGGCAAATTTCCATTGCATGTTTTCATTTTACACAAGAAAGGAATAACAGTAACTGTAACTTTTCTATTAGTAGAATTGTTGAGGGGCAGGGATCTGGTTTTGATTTGGGCTTTTTTTCACACATCTTTTTATTCTCAGGAAAACAAAATGAGGAGAGAACAGCTTGAGAAGAAGCAAAAGAAGTTGCAGGCTGTCCGTGGCAATGAAATGAGTCCTCCCTGGAGACCACCCGGCAAAGTCTCATATTCTAGTAATTACTAAGCAGTTTATTGCCTTCCAGAAGAACAGATTAATTTACAAAATTCTGTCAATAGCTAGTAGCTCTTTTGTTATGAGCTGATTTTCACTGAATCCATTATAGGTGTCAGATTCTTTCTTTTTAGTTTATTTGATATCTGCAGTTTAAATAAACCCGTTACTCATTCACATTGCTTTAGAAAATGTAAGATTTTTTCTGATTCCACATTTAAATTAGTTTTGCTAAATTCCATGTTATGTCATACCTTTTTGGTGAAAATTTATATTCAGGATATATAAGCTGGACTCCGGCATTTTTTTTCACCCAATAAGTAGCAGAATGGTTGGTTTTAAGTTATTAGACCACACTCTTGAGGAGTTAATTCTTGAAGAAATTATATGAGGAGGCTGTGGGATAAGGATGATGGGCAAGGAGATACTGGCTCTCTTGTGGTGGTAGATGACAAAATGCTAGGGGTATGGAAGCAGAATGTCATTTTCATACATTAATATACAAGATACAGAGAAAATATATATTGCAAATAGGTGAATACAGGGCTTTCATAAGCTCCAGGTCTGGCTCTAGCTGTTCCCTCAGGCAGGCCAGGCATTTTTTTTTCCAGCAGTAGTGGAGAAAAGAGAAAGAATCTACTGCCAGCAGAGAGTTTCAAGAAGCTGAAAAGATGCCCAGCCAGAGCAGCTTCATTGGCCCACATAAGAGGCAGAGTAAAATTACAGACAGCAGCAGGAAAAATGAGAAACTGCAGCCCTGGCAGAATGCAAAAGAATTGTCAATTCGACAGTGGATATTATGAGAAAATACTAAATTACTTGAGGCCCTCCGATTGGGATGGTGGAGCATCATTGGTGCGCTAGGCTTTTAGCACTTGGAGCCTTGAATATGGGGTTAGTTTGTTAAGAAACTCCAACTAAAGTATCATGGGAGGATGAAATTTGTAGCAGGCACCAGATTTATTGTACAACCTGAAGAGTCTGAGACAAGGCAGCCTGTGAGAAAGGGATCATCTGGATCTTTATTTTTGCAGTGTCCAGATAGAGGAAGCAAGGAAGGTCCCTATGCTGACTTGAGGGGTGGAAATGAAAAGTGTGGTAGAATTAGTGGCAGAGATCCAAGAGAGTTTGTCAGGTGCCTGTTCATGAACTGAATGCTGCATCCTTAGTGACTTTAAGCTTGTCTATAACTGGATAGAAGGTTTTGACAGAAGACAGAAGTGAGAAGATGTGGGTGACATCTTTCAGAGGAATGAGGAGAAGCTCACAAATTCACAACTTCTCAATTAGGAAAAGATGCTGAAGTCTATAGACAAGGGAAAACAGTTGATATGTTAAACTTTTATAATAAAATTTGGGGAGCTTCATTTAATGTTATATTGTAAAAATTTGCACATGTTACAGCATAACACAAATGTCATAGAAGAATTAGAGCTGAAAAATATAAACATGTACATTAATGTATAAGAATATACAAATATCTGTATAGATCCTATTATATGTTTATTTATGATAGAGGGAAAATATTTTGTATTAATAAAGTATATTTTAATACAATAGCCTCAATGTTTTCATTAGATTTTAGGACACAAATCTTTATTTAAAGCTTTAATACATGGAAATTAACTAGGCAGTGTCTCTCAGCACAAGGTACCTTTGTTACCATGACAAGTAGATAGGGAACTGTATCTCACGGAAGGCAAGCTTCTACAGCATTCCAGCTGTCTCCTCCAGCTCCCTGACACTTGCTGAGACACCAATGCAAACATTCATTTAAGGAGCATAGTTTCTAAACAGTAACTTAGAAGATGTTAGTATCTGTAATTTTTTTCCAAAGTATTTGATTTAGGCATTAAGTTGTTCCATTGGTGCACTAAAAGCGCAGGCTGATGATAAATGATTTTTTTCAAGTCTCTCATTCCGGGTAAGAAAAATTGTATGCTGTTTTCCATTGTATCTTTTTTTTCTTTTATATTCACAAAATATGAGATTGTCTTACCTGGTGTGTATATCATGGAGTGCTGTGTTTCACTTGTTATATTATGTGTTTAACTGAGTTATTTGACTCTAACTAATAGAGATAATTTTTTCTGGGCTGTGAACACTGATGGCAGCCTTGGTTCCACATCAAAACCTGGACTTGCTCCAGTTTGTCTGTATCTTTCTTGCACTGGGGAGCCCAAAACTGAACATGATGCCCCAGATGCTGTCTCACTCCCAGCTGCAGTGTCACACATGCCAAACAGAGGGGAACAATCCCTTCCATCAACCTGCTGAGCACACTCTTACTAATACAGCCCACAATGGCATTGGCATTCCCTGCTGTGAGAGCCTATGGCTCGCTTATGCTCTGCTGCTTTTCCTCTGTCACCCTGGGTACTTTCCTGCAGAGCTACTTTTTGACCACTGGACCTCATCTGTAAAAAGAAAAAAAAAAAAAAAGGCAAAAGAGAACATTAAGCACCTCAGCTTTTTCCATGATGTGTATCACTAAATCACCTGGCTCCTGAGGAGCAGGATCCCATTTTTCTTTCTGCCTGTGTACTTCCAGAAGCACCTTTGAGTCCCATATGAGCTTTAGTTCTTGCTGAGCTTTGGCTTTACTAAATGCTTCCATGTTTCACTCAGTGTAAAGTAATGTCTCTGTTTTGCTCCATGGTACAAGTACTCTCCACTATCTCTGTGCTTGCCTACTCTCTGAACTCCAGCAGGAGAGCCTGTTCCTGCCCCACTTGCCTGACTACACGTGTCAGAATGGACTGTTCTAGTTCTTTGATGGGGATGTCAATGAAGCTCAACTAGCATTCCTGGGTCGTTTTGCTTCCAAGGGCAGCCTCCTGTGAGATCCTGCCAAACAGATCCCTAAATAAGCCATCATCATCCCTCCTCAAGCCAAGGTTGTGGTTCTATTTTCTTTGCTGCTTTTTTACATGATTAAAATTAACTCATTCTCAGGCTTAGGGCAGCCAGGAGGTCATCAGCTTTCACAACCCAGACTAGTTCATCCCTGTAACCATCCATTAGCTAAGGTCAAGTAAGTCCCAAGTACCTCTTGGAGCATCAGCACTTCCACCTTCAAATTTCTACTGACCTGCTGGCTTTTAAAGAACGATTTCTGAGATTTTAATAACATTTATTAGTTAGATTTTCCCCTAATGGGCAATGAAGTAATTGCAAAATTCTTACCTGATTATTGCAACGTGGGGCATGGAGAAGTATGCTCTTATTAGCAGATTGCATTCAGGCAGTTGAGCTGTTTTCAACATAGCACATAATTTTAGCGCCTACACTCAGAGGAAAAGGTCCACTAAAAGTCTTTAGTACTGCAAGGTATTTTTCTCTTTTACTACTATTTCCTAAATTAATGAATTCTCTTTCTCTGTGATGCTTTTATTTCTGGATAGCTTCAGATTAGAACAATTGAACATTTTTTCATACAATTTTTCATTTAAGAAAGCAGCAAGAACTCCCATTATATGTTAATAATTTTTCATGAATAGGAATAAAAATGAATATGTATTCATGTTAATTAACTATAAACTGGCTTGTCTGGTCCTTGATGACAGGAAATGATAGAAGGATAACGCCAGTAACTTTCAGCATTTAATTGTTGTAATGCTCAGGTGGAGCATTGTATTAACAATACCCTTGTTAACTTCTATTTTCCTTTGCACCTTTTAACAGGCTGTAATACATTGAGCACCCATTCCCATATGCTGATTTCTAACCAAACCATGAAGGAAAAACAACAGGAAAAATAATTTAGAGAAAGGGGAAATATTTTAGCTATCCTCTATTTTACTTTCTTGAAGAAGCATCTGGAGAATCATTACAAATAAATGACACTTTGGGAAAAAAACTTTCTTAGCTACCCTGAATTCCTCTATGCTTCTTAGCACTTCTAATACTGAAGTATGTTGAGAATATGCACAGGTGATTTAGCACTGAGCCTAACTGCAGGACTATGATCTTTGTCGAAATGGGAGCCAGAAAGATTTGTTGCATGAGATCAGCAAGCAAAATGAATAGCTGTGAGAAAATAAAAGCAAACAGTACTGTCATTATTAAATTTATCATTGGTAGAAACATTAGTGGTTCTGAATGTGATGCTGGATGCTGCACAAACAAAATGTAAAGATGACTTGCCACAGAAGTCTCCCCATCCCAGCAAACATGCAAAGAGGTTTAGTCAAAAGCACAAGGAGAATGAGGAAGGCAGCACCACTTGCTGAACAGCAGCTGTTGTACAATTGTATCAACAGCTCCTGGCAGTTTGGTTTCACAGTCCACCAGCTACTGTCCTTGCTTGCTATCTTGCCTTCAGCAGGAAAGCCAATGTGATGATTTTCCCCTTGACTCTTCTGCTGACTATGTGGTTAAGCATCCTCTCTCTGGCTTCCTTTCTTCTCATGTACCAAATTTCCTGTCTTTCCTGCTTAAGAGATCAAATAATTCTGTCCATTCTTGCTGCTACACAGCATCTCCAAAAGAGATCAATCTGCTCAAAGGATGAATCTGCCGTCAGTATTGCTGTACAATTTAAAGAATTATTATGGCATTAAACCCTAACATCAGCTTGATTCTTATTTTCCCTTAAACAGATGGTAGTGCATCGAGCTGTTAAATTTCACTGCAACAGAATTGACATTCTGTTTAAAGTTTCTATTCCTCACATGAATCAATAAAATGTAGAAATGCTGCATTGGAGGAATATTCTTTGCAAATGGCTATGCATTTGTAACCTATCCAAAGCACGGGCTCTTGATAATGACCCCCAGTTTTCAAGGGTTTGGATCATGAAGCATCACTAGAAAGAGAGGTTATGGGCAAATAAATCGGGACAATTAGAGGAGGAAACAAACAGGATTAATTAACAGCAAATGCACATTAAGTTATTCTCAAAGGCTTTCTGCTGATTTGCAACTTAAATATCCTTTACACTCTCCTCTTTTTGATTCACTTTCACAGTTTCTCACACAGATTTTTTTTTTTAATAATCCTGCGTGCCATTTAGAGCACTCATAAGACAAAGAGTGGGGAGAGATTTTGTCTATATAAAATTCTTGCTCCCAGTCAGAGGTGCATTTAGAAGTACAATTATGGAATGGGAATGAATGCAAAACATAGGTTGCTTAATAAAATTGAACTAACAAGACTGTACCCCTCAAAAGTACTGCCATGAGGGAAGGGAGGGAAGTCTGCTAGACTGCAGTCCAGTCTCAGAGCCTCTGCACTGGATGCCACTGGGCCTGGTTCCCAGCTGCCATTTTCTGCACATCTTTGCCATCAGGTTTGTGCCAAAAACCCATCAGGTTTGTGGGGCCATGCCACAGGGCTACAATGACATCCCAAGCTCTTGCACTTTCTTGCCACTCATGGGTAAAACACAGCAGGGACAAGACTGGCCAGTGGCGTTTTGTGCAGATTTCAGTCTTTCACAGAGGCTGAGTGTCCCTGTTCTGACCTGACAATGTTTGGGAAGATGCCCTGAACAAGCTTCTGCCCACACATGCCAGAGCAGGATTTACTATGAGTAGAATGTATTATAGTCATAGCTGGCAAGGCTCTGTTTTCATCAGTTTAAATGTATAATTCCTTTAAAAATTAATAAGCTGTTGGCACAATAAAATACTCAATGGGCAATAAGTGACTCTTACTCATCTTTAGCAAAATTGGCAGCTAAGAATAAAGCACTCACATATTTGTGGTTTTTGTATGAGGCCTAGATTGCACTGGAATACAGAGAAGAATATTTAAGGGGGAAAGCAAGGGTTGCTGTTTTGGCGTCACTTAAAATCTTAGTAGCTGAAGGACAGATCTATTTTGCCACATGAATACTGAACTCTAGCTCTGTACAACAAATTAAGATTTTCAGGTGCTATGCATCTGAACTCCCCAGAGATTTCACTTGTGTTCAGGTCCAGCCATACCTGGAATAAATTAGAGCACACAGCTAGTGTGGCAGGGTAGTCATTAAAGAGATGCTCCCAATGTCCCATGGGAAGAGGTAAGACTTGATCCCCTGTGTTAGACAAATGTGGCTTCTCAATCCTGAGTCACGACCAAATCAGCAGTCAGAAAACACACTTTAACTCCCAGATCTGTATTGTCCCCTGAAGATGTTGCTGGTTTTCCTACAAAGTTTTAGCTGTGCAAAGGTCCTCGTAAAGGACCTTCAGCTTCTGCCACATTAGACTGTGTCCCCCTCACTCCATCCATCACGCATACTCTTTGGTTGTTGGGGAGAATGGGAACTTATATTTTAGATAATTATAGTGCAATACATTGAAGAGCTACATATGGGCATTGAACAAAGCTCAGCAACCATCCCAGTGTGCCTTGAAAGATGCTCTGAGCCCCAAATTCTGATAGTGTTGCCAGTAGCCTCTATCACCCATGTTTCGGAGAAAATTCAGTGCCTGAAAGTCAGCACATAGTGTGTTGCAGATCCACCAGAAGTGTTGTGCTCTACTAAGGCTCTCAACACCAGCTCATGGGAGTTTTCATGGAAAAGAAGTGTGAAGACAAACCTTAAACAGAGCAAGTACACAAACCCCAAAACTGTTCATTCCAATGGACTGTTGCCAGTGTGACTGGCTAGACAGACCCACACTGAGACTTGAAGGAAAAGTTGAGAAATAGAAAGTACCTGGACATGAGTAGAGGAGCCACCATGAACACATACTGTGTCTGAGTAATGCATTAAAGTGTTTGAGGAGAGGCAACAAGCTATAGCCACGAAGACATAGCCTGAAGGTTCCCTCCACCTAGTCACATGAGAACACACTGCCTTTTACAGCAGTGATTCATGAAGCCAACAAGCACAATCCCTTACCACAACTGTAGGATGAACATCAGGGTGTCTCCTGTAAACCAGCACCTGACGTGTCCCCAGTGCTGCACATAGGCAAAAGCTTTAGCAAAAAAACATTATCTTTTCATCTTTTCTATAGCCTTTAAGCTCCAGGTGGAGTAGGAACCTTTTGTCTGCCTGCTTTTGGAGTTCAGGCTGCTGGATGCGATGCCACAGCTGTGCCACCAGCTGTGTTCCTGCCTGGCCCTGCTCCCTACATCTCCCCACTGCCACTCTCCATAGCCCTTTTGTCTCTCCCACTGCCTACCAGCCACGTAAGATCACAGCACGGACTCACAAGCTGCACACCTGCTGGGGAGCTGTAAAAGCATTCATTACACATTTATAACTCTGCCCTGCTGCAGCTGCTGGTGTGCCTGTACCTCTGGGGTGGATGGGGATAGAGCAAACAATATTGCAGCAGGGAGACATGGCACGGGGCTCTGTAGAGCCTGGTGCCAACAGAGAGGCTTTCTGCTGATAAGCATTACTTCTGCTCAGTTACTTTTTTTTATGACTCCCATCAGACATGCTTGAGTATTTCTTGTGGCCACTGACCCCAGCAAACCAGGTTTTTTGTCTGGCTCCAAACTTTTTGAATGCTATTGAAAAACAGAAGCTCCAACAAAGTACACTACACATTATTTCACTTCTGCTACGGTATTCAGGCCTTCAGTCCCTCCTGGGAGCCAAGCCTCTTGTAAATATGATTATGATAAATATTTCAGTTGTGTGGCATGCGGTCCATTGCACAAAACCTTGCGTGACCGGGGACCAGGGCTGACAGGGCAGATAGGGCCAGCAGCTCTCCCAGGCGACTGCTCAAACAGGGCTAAGTGCTGCTGCCGGCTGGTGCTCAGACAGCAAGGAACAAAGCACTTTGGGCAGCTCAGTAAACCCAAATCCCATATTCAATTATGGGTAGAGAATGTCTGTTTTGACTGAAACTCTCAAAATAGCTTAGTTTACTTTTCTAAGTGAGAAAGCTTTGGAAATGTGTTATTTTTGTTGCCTTACAACAGTCTTTATCCCAATAAATGCTGCTCTCCTTCCTTCACTGCCCTTGGGAAGCTGATTTTCAGCTGAGATTCACTTTGCCAGCTACTGAAGGAGGCTGCATTAAATGGCAGTAGCAACAACAGGACAGAGAGGGTGCATTACCATGCCCCTGGAGAGCAGCCAGGAGGGATCCCGCTCAGCCTCATCTGCACCCGGCCAGCAGAGAATCACTCTTTGCCCTGAGGGTCTCCTTTACCAGCATGGTCCCTCAGGGACACCCTGCTCACTTACATTCAGCTCTCATTCTTGATTGACAGCAGTAACACACAGAGAAGTTGGCATGAATGTTTTACCAAAGGAGCTTTAGCATGGGTAGACCTTGGGAACTTAATCTCCTTTGAGCACAAGTGCACCCATATATTTGTCATTGAGTTTTTGTGGGGTATCAGGAACTGCTTATTTTTCTTCATTCATGCTTTATATTGATTTGTTGAAAAAATAGGCATTGCTGCAAAGAAACTTGCTGAAAACAGTAGGGAAACTAGAGACAGATCTTCTATTACTGCACTGAAAATATTCTAGCAGTGTGTCCAAAACGCTGACTCCCACACCTAACAGGCTTGTGGTGTAGCATATCCTTGCTAAAATGCTAGGAAGCACCAAGCTGGTTTCAAGTGCTTCTCTGAGTGGGAAGCAGGGGTTGTCAGCCAGGCCCACGTGTGATTTGCAGAGCAGCACTTGGGGGTCTGGAGCTGCCCTCTGGGTGCTGCTGAGAATGGTGGTGAAGCAGCTGGCACGCTGATGCTCAGCATCACTCCGGTGAACCCCTCGCGCCAAGCCCACACGCGCTCTGCCAGCTGCCTCTCCCGTGGGACCCTCACAGCCTGGCAGCAGCACAGGTTGGAGGGATCACCCAGATGTGCTTTATGGGGTCATGTGCACTCAAATTTGGCTGGAGGATTCACATATGTAAAGGAGGAGCAGGAACTTGGAAAGGAGGGTGTCACTAGAAAGAAAATTCAGAAGATAGGGAACCTGTGGCAGCTTCCTGACCAGTATCCCAGCTGTGGGAACTGTGAAATAGCAGGAGCTTTTCAAGTGTATTTTCAGGTGCACTCTGACCCTGAGTTCCACTCCTCATGCTTGGAGTTTTGTGGTGCAGATCCTGATCACTCCTGACTTGCCTCTGGGATGTTGCCTGATGTGGGAGGCACTGGGAGAGGAGGAAATCCAAATGGACAACACCCAGGGAAGTGTGGGTGATGCCAGTGCTGCACACAGGGAATGAGAAATGGAGGCTAACAGGAGAGGCTGCTAAGGAATGGGATAGGCAGCATCAGTGGAAAGAGTGGAGTGGCAGTCACAAGTCCTTTCTATCCACTCTCATCTGTATTCTTTTCTCCTGGACACTTTTGCCAGCATTAGGGCTGAGTGTTTGGCCATTGTAATTATCAACAGCCTTGGATTTCTACATAGGTTTCCCTGATGGGAAGTGATTGTTTATGTATTATTGCAGAAAGACAATGAGACTTAGATTGCCCCTGAATAAATATAATCATTTTTATTTCTGTTGTTGTTGCTGTTATTATTTATTATCTATTCAGTGCACTTCCAGTGTAATTCCTATGTTTCAAAAAAGGAAGCACACAGATGGGAAAGGGACAGACAATCCATGGTAAATACCTGGCACGTGCTAGGAAAGAAATATGGTGCAGTAACTCTTGCAGTAAGCCTTGCCAGAGGCAGTACTTGCCGTGAAAATTCAAAAGTTAAAAACAAATATGTAGCAACAAAGGAAGATTTAATTAAATGAAAATACAGAGCAAGTAAGAGAAAAGCTGAATTCTGGCACCTAAACAAAAGCATGAAGAAAAATTTAAGATAAAGACATTACTGTAATTAAAAGGTGACAGAAAAGGGACTAAACACAGCTATGAAAAGATTGGTTGGAGTTATCCACTCAAGAACAAAAAATCTTGGGGAAAATTTGGCTTGCTTATGCTTGCTGGAGGAGCTGTAGATAGTGGCTCTGAATGTTTATGTCTGCTCTCCAGAATCAGTATTATTGTAAGATTATTTTGCTAATTGTATGACATTCCATAATCTGTTTTTGCTAGACATGGTACAGCAACTGTGATGATATCAGGCAGTCATGATTTGATTGTGATGTTTAAATGTTCTCAAAAGCATGGCTCTTCAACTGTGTAACAGCAAACTCAGAGCATCTGTGGTGAAAGAGTCTTGTGGAAAAGGCAGCTCAAACTGCTAAAAGCATGCTTTAAAATTCAAGCTAGTACTTGGCACTGTTAAATTACAACATGGCACCCTAGAAACTAGCACTGCCACTTGAAAATAGATTCTCACTCACTGAAATGTTGTTTAATAGAAATCTTTAATATCAGAAAGGTTAAAAAATTTCACAGTCAGCGGAAATTATGTGCATCTGTGTAAAGTATTTTGTAAAACATGGCCCAAGAGACAGTGTCCTCTTTTGAAGTGCTCCAGTAGATACCTTACAAAACAGGGGTATCCTCTGAGAAAACGGTAACCCTCAAGGTCTTTGCTGGAGATGTGCCCTGGACCTCAGTTCTAAAATGGACCTTCATATTGAGGGGTAAGTTCTGGCTACATCAGTGAAGAGGCCAGAGCAGAGTCCTGTGGAATCAAGCATCTCTGCTCTCCTTTTCCTTCAGCTCTTCAAAGCAACTTGGAAGCTGCACACTGATCTTTAAATGTGTGAGCACATCAGTCATAATTGCACGGGCATCTCCCACTGTGTGGCTGCTGCATGTAAACACACTTTGGTATGGCAGCAAGATTGGAAATGATGCTGTGTAGGCATGGGGATGCAAACTGAGAATCTGCACTTTTCAAGGTGCCCCTCTCCCTCCTGCCCTGGATATTATTGGAGTTATTCGGTGTCAAAAACTGAACAGGCTGTTTTTCAGGTGGAAATTGCTAAGGCTCAGTGCACCTAAGCACTTTCCTTTCTGATGTTAAAGGTGTCAATTTAAGTCATGCTTTTCATTTAGAGCAGTAAATGAGTAAATTTTCTGCCAGTCTCTGCCAGCATCTTCACTAGGCTATATTCGTGTTGTTCTTGACTTTGTTATCATCTTCCCTGCCCATCACCCTCCTGCTGAGCACAGTTACAGGCTGGTAAGGTCACTGGTCCTGATGCTTAGCATGAAATAACATGTACCTCTTTGAATATTGCTGCACAACAACTTCTTGGTGCTTGCATTTTCTATGTTAAAGCAGCAGGAAGCCAAATTAATGCAAGTCTCAGTTCTCAGTGCAGCACAGGTGGGTGTGTGATGTCACCCTGCAAGGGCACCAAGGTATGTTCCTCACACCTTCCTACCTGTTATGCTGCTTGTTTGATATTAAAGGCACCAGGAGTGTGCAAGTAAAATACTAAAAGTATTTTCAATCTAGGTGAACTGGAAGCAATGCCAAAGGATGCCCCATCCTTGGAAATGTTCAAGGTCAGGTTGGATGGGGCCCTGAGAAACCTGACCAAGTGGTTGGTGTCCCAGGTAAGGGTATGGGGGCTGGAAGTAGATGGTTTTTTTTTAAGGTCCCTTCCAACGCAAGCAATTCTGTGATTCAGTGATTTACAAAAAGAGGAGTAATTGTGTCCAGTTTCCTGATAGAAAAGATATTGCCCAAGTATTTCTATACAGTGTAGCCAAATAATTGTATTCCTGGCTCAATTTAATGATTGAATAGTCCAGAACAGGAATTTTGTCCAAACATGTCTCTTCCCTTCAGTTCTCTTTTAGGGAGGCTTAGATGTAACTGACTGACTGACTGGAAGTTATTTATAAACCAGCAGGTTCATATTTGGGAGTTTGAGAGTAACTTGCCTTCTGTCAGCTGGAGAAGAAACGTACTTCCTTTGTAGCTCATGCCCTATTTGTTTCTAATCAGTCAAAAAAAGACAAGATTAAAGCTTGGAGTACAGTCATTAATTTTATGGAAAGCTGTTCAAACTGCAGTAGTAGAAATTGTAAAGAATGTGAGTCTAGAGAAAGGAGTAAGAATATGAAAAAATGGGGAAAATCTTGCTACAGGGCAACTTTAAATTTTTTTAACTTTGAAAAGAGTATCTATATTATTAGGGTGATGAACAGGAGAAGAATAAATCAGAAACAGATGCTGGGGTCTAGCTGCTTAAGTATGTTTCGTTCAAATGCAAATGCCATTGTAGCACAAAGCTGTCTATTTCTGCAGGCTGTTTAAAGCTACCCAGGATCTTCTGACTGAGAGAAGGTTACAATGAGCTTGTGCTTACGGCAAGGAATATTCCCTAATTCCTCTGCCTTGATGTTTCTTATTAGTGAATGTCTGAAGCTGGAGAGATTCTTGAATCCCCTTTTAAGTCAAAAGAGAATTGGGGTCTTTAAACTTATCTGCAGATTAGAGCCCATTGCTCTTAGGTTCAGGTCATTTGATATCCCTGGCACCTGCAGATAAGCACTCAGCAGTACTGATCAGCACGGACAAGCAATCCATAGAGCAGGCATCTTCTCAGAGCTTTCACAGGCTTTTCACATGGCACTGAATTATAAAGCTATGCAGATATTCAGGCTGCCCTCACAGTTGTTAGTGCTGTGGTTGGGAAGAGCCACAATGGCTTCTCTCCTGGTTTTGGTGCTGCCATTTCAATTTTTATTCATCTTCATTGTCTCTTTTACAGATACTTTTTTATTGTCAGGAGTTCATTTTTCACCAATTTGTTTTTTTTACTTATCAGCCACTGAAATTCCAGGAATCTGAATAGTTAAAACTCACATTCATGTTTATCTTGGGCTTCAGATTTTTTTTTTAACTAAGCAAGGAAGATTTTAACTGCAGTCATTTTTCAATCTATTTGTAGGAAAGTAGAGATACAGTAAGTTATACTCTATCTATATCTATAATTCTGACTTTAGACAGACTTGCATTTGCACTAGTGTGTGTTAAGCAGGTCATAAATGTTTCCTGGGAGATGGGAAGATTTAAAACATGTTCCAAGCCAAAGAATCTTTGTCTGAGACAGCCTTTCAGAACACCACAGCTCTGAATTTGGCTGCTGAATGGACTGCAATCATTATTATGGCATCTTTTAGTTATAGAGAGAGACACAATAAGTGAGTCATGACATTAAAATCAATGCCCACCAGTTACATGAAGGAAGCCTTTGGGCAGACCTTGCCCTCTGTAAGCTGCAGGCTGTAGCAGAGTCTAATTTTCTCCTGCAGACCATGCTGGGGCATGCCACCTCTCCCCCTCTTCCTTCCCTGTCTGGCAGGGAGCTTCATGTGCTCCCTGGGGCTTTGCAGAGCTGTAGCAGGGAGGTGAGGGGAAAAGGAGGAGATGGTAGAAGGGCAGGATCTCAAGGGTTTCCCTGTGGCTGTGGTGCTGGTCCTCATCTGCCTTTACTGGGGTGACTGGATGTGTCAGTGGTCCCCAAGTCGTGGCGCTGCCCCCAACTCCATGTGAGAGCACAGCCTTCCTTCCTGCGTGGCATACCTGGATGGAGAGGCAAGGCAAAGAGCTCTACCTCACTTTCCTCATTCATATGGAAACACCTCCATCCTTGTAAATAGAACCATTCAAATTTTCTTCAGTAAAATGCTGAAAATTAGATTCTCTTTATATTCAGGGTAATCGCATGAATCTTCATGAGTGTCCAAAATTTAATGTGGCTTGTTTTTCTTTCTCATATTTAGGGGGAAGCACATTATGTACATTGCAATAAAATGTAGCCATACAAAAGCAATCAAATTCTGAGTCAGGATAGGTAAAAAATATTCTTATTCACAGTTCTAGGATGATTGCATAAAATGATATTTGGTACTAGATTAAATATGAAAGAAAATACTAGATCACAAACCCTTTAAATAAGAATTTATTCTTTCTGTGAAAAAAAAAGAGCCCATTATTAGAAAAAGAATAAAACCTGAATCAAGTCTGAAAATTACTATGTATTGCTTTACTGTACGTAAAACTGACAGAGGGGCAATTTCTAAGCCTCTGATGA
This sequence comes from Peucedramus taeniatus, assembly GCA_013400575.1. NCBI lineage: Eukaryota > Metazoa > Chordata > Aves > Passeriformes > Fringillidae > Peucedramus > Peucedramus taeniatus. The sequence continues at coordinate 99,096 of WBNO01008788.1, forward strand.
ATAATCCTTTCTGACCTTCTGAAATGTTTCTCTTCTGAATAAACATTAGAAACTGTAGATAATTTATGAGAATTAGGATATATTGCCCAAGGTGCACTCATGAGTGATTAAATGATCTCTGTAAACTGATTTGCCATGCATCTGACTCGTGTGTGGGAGTAAGTAAATGGCTCGGTGCGCTGATAATGGGACTACATTTTTATTACAAATTCTGTTCAAATTAAAACAGGCTGCATTTAGCCAGATACCAAAGGACTTTAAACAAATTCCAGACAGAAACCAGGTTTTACCCTTGTACGTGTCCCAACTACTAAGCATCAACATTTTTTTGTTATGCTGCCTAAAACTTTCTTTCTAGTTAATGACTGTTTTGGCTCCTTTGGGTAGTTAAATTCTGTACTAAAGGCAGGCAGCTCCAGAAGGACCTCACAGGTCTAAGTGAAAAAATAAAAAAAAAGGCACACAGTCATCAATATAGATTACTCTGTTAAAGTGAAGTGCCTCTAGAGAAAAATATCTGTAGGTGTGGGATGCTGAGCTCAAAACCGGCACTTGCAGCTCCAGGAGGTGATGCTGAAGTTGCTGGTTCTGTGGAACCATGGGCAGCAAAGTGCCCTCAGAGTGCTGGGTGTTGGAAGTATGGTGGGAGGAGGCTTAATACTGGCCAGGTTTTCCCTGTCAGCATCCCATACTTCAGCTGTGTTTACTTACTGTTAAACAAGCAGACACTTCCAGCACTGTTGTTGAGCATTAGGATACACTGGAGTGGTTGCAAGATCTGTATTTCCCATAACCTGTAGATTTCCTTGCATCCTGATGACAATTTGCTCAGCATGATGTCTGTATAAAATCCCTGGGTGAGACACCAGCTAGCCATCATGTGTTGACCTAGGCTTCCATTACAGCTTGCAAACCCCACTGTATTAATTGTGAGTCTGAACATTAGATGTTATAGTGACTAACTCCTAGGTGCCCATATTCTTTCTGGTTATATTTCTTCATATTGGAAACATTCAGTGGTGTGTGTATATATATATATATATAATTTTTTTAAATATATATATATATGCACGGTCAGTTTTGTTTTCCTCAGTTTTGTGTCCTGCAGAGAGGTTTCCAGATGCTTATTGGGGTGTTTATTGGGATGGCTGGATGGTTTTACTGTGGTTTTGGTAAAGGGCTGAAACCCTGACTGTGCATGGAGACTGAACTTTTCCCATCCAGACAAATTCTCTTCTGCACTACCATAGCTGGACGTGAGTTACTAAAATTCTGTGTTCACATAAAATTTAATGCTTCTGGGGTATGGATTGGAGTGAACAGGAGAAGTGTTTTTAAATATATACTCCTGTGTGTTTTCCATAGCAATGTGAACAATTAGTTTGTCATATGCCATGTTTGGCATATTTCACAGTCAAAAATATAAAAATATCGAACTATCCATTAATAAAAAATCAAATTCTTTTAAGTTTTTAGGTAGAAATCTGTAAAGATAACATTTATTCCCAAGAAATTAGGGTTGAAAATATGTGCATCATTTAAAGCTACTGTCAAGTGATTTCTTGCTTAATTGACTGTAAAACATTAACTGAGTGTTCTACATTCAGCCTTCAGTAACAAAGCTGAACATGCATACTCTATATTATGCATAATATGTAACAAATAGTTATGTATGATCTATAGTATGCATAATTCGTTATGCATAACATGCATAATCTATATTAAGACAATCCATTACAACTGCATATCCAGATTATAGATACATCTCTCTTCATTCAATAGAAAACAGTTTTGTATCTTTAACCAAATATTCTTATTTCAGCGTCAGAGCAACACATTCCCCAGGTTTACAGGAGGATAGAAAAATATCAGCTTGCCTAAATCTGTGAATATTTCATATCAGTTCCAAGAAATGTCTATCCTCATTTATCCAGATATATACAGAGATCTGCAGAACATTAGGTACTTAGGCAACACTCCCATTCTGGTTATAGCTTTATCTGGTGAATCACAGAATTATGGAATATCCTGAGTCAGAAGAGACCCACAAGGATCACCAGGTCCACCTTTTGGCCTTGCACAGGACAGTCTCAAAAATCACAGTATGCTGACTTTGACCAGTGACTGTGTTGTCTTCCAGGTGTTTTTCAATACCTCCCAGAATAATCTTGTCCAGGATCTTACAAGACACTGAAGTGATACTGACAGACTGCAGTTACCAGGCTCAACTTTCTTGCCCTTCTTGAAAATTGTGACAATGTTTGCCAATCAAGAGGGACCTTTCCAGATTCCCAAAACTATTCAAAAATCATTGAGAGAGGTCTTGCAATGACTCAGACAGGTCTTTGAGTAGCCTGGGATTAATCCAATCAGGCCCAATAAACTCACAGAGATCCAGCTGGAGCAGCAAATCCCACAAGTTCAGGGTTGGCTGTGTGTTTATCATTCTTGCAGTCATGGTCCTGCTGCTTGAGGACCCCCTGGGCCTGTCATCAGTGTTGATGACTGAGCCAGAGAAAGAATTTGATGTCTCTGCTCTGTGTCCCTGTTTGTGAGATGACCATCCTCATCAAGTGAAAGGCCAATGTTTTTTCTGGTCTGCCCTTTGCCATTAATATATTTAAAAAACACTGAGTTAGATATCCAACCTCTTAAACTCTTCTTTTTCCTTGTCTTCTTTTTGTTCACCACCTGGCCTGATTTCTCATAATTTAACCACCTGTGATTTTAACTCCTAACTCCAGAAACAGAAAAAGGCTTTAGGAAATATGCTATTTGACATAAGTAGACATAACCACATTCTTTCAAGACAGAAATCAGAGATTTCTTGTGTCTTGATACCTAATAGCTTTAAACACATAATTACCTTAATGTAAGGAAAATAATCTCCTTCAGATGGTTCAGTTGGCACTCAACCATCAATCCATTTTTTGTTTACACTAATTCTTTATACTTGCCTGACACCTTTGTTTCATTTAAAGACAAATCTAGCAGCACACTTCCTAAATGCAGAAAGGATGATGCAGGGGAGGCATCACTAGCTGTTGGTAAGCATATGTTCTGTGACAAGAATGCAGTTGTATTATGTGGTTGCTCGGATCTGTTTTGAGGGATAATCCTAAACAAGGATCTTTCATGGTACATTGAGTCCAAGGACCTGTATTCCACTTGCACTAGTGGCTAGTACCTGGTGTGACAGAGAAAGATGAAAGGGGACAGATTATGGCAGCTAAATGAAGTGTAGCCTCCAAATTATTTACTTGATTTTTAATAGCAATCAGGTTTATTCAGCCTGAAGCATGATCTGAAAAAAGATCTAGAGGGGTCTTACTAAAGAGGAATTTTAGGATTAACACAAGTCTACTGTCAGATGTAGCTCTTTCACATTTTTAAAAAGTTAAATCAGAACTGTTTAGAAAACTACAAATTGCATTTCTGTCACATGTCCTCTTTTTCTGGCACTATGTGGGGCTGTGCTCTGTGTTGCTGTAATATCCAACATATGTAGCAATTTCAATCATTAGCATTTTTTTCTGCTGATTTCTAACATGGTGGAGTATTTTCATTGCTTGAGAAGTTATTTTGGTGGTATCACATCACACAGCTGTGTGATCATAGGAGGTATTAAATTAAATAGGATGTATTCCTTAATTTATCCAGCAGAGCTTTCAGAGCTTTGATGGAGCAGATGACATAATGTTATCTTTTGATGTCTGGAATAACATTTAAAATTCCAATTTTACATTCATTTCTAGAGACATACAGTGACTGTTGTTCCATCAAATGGAGATTCAGATAACTGTCAGATGTTTAGAACAGTCCAGATTTGTTGTTTGACACTCAACCACAGTTAGGAAAGTAAGTCAGAGATTATATATATTTCTGCCTCATTCCCATATTGCACAACACACTAATAAAATTGCAAATAGCATGACAAGATCTCTGCAGTCTATAAGTAAGATTGAACTTTGTGTGAAGTAAGGTATTTTGTTGGTTTTGAGACCAGTTTCTTCAAGCAAGAGGGTAACAACAAGATTTTGTTAGTAAATAATAAAGGGAAGTTGATTCCATCTTTGCAGACTTGGAATGACTGCAGGGTGTTATGCAATTTGGATTTGGAGTTTCAAAAGACTTGCTAAAGAAATAACAAAGTTGGAAGAGTCAGTGAAAGATGAGGTTTGCTATCTGTAAGGTTTGTCTGTGCATCTGTGATAGAATCTTCTGCTGCCGCATCTTTCTAAGCCAAATTCTTACGTTTTTTTCTGCAAGCAAAATGTAGGTAAATCAGTCGTTGACAACATTAATAAATATGAATAAGGTAAATGTGGCTTCTAGGAAAGCAGTAGAAAAATCTGTTAAGGAGGATGTTTGTGGCTACCTGCATGCTAATTACTTTCTTACCACAGAAGTTTATCTGCTTCAGAGAAAGGTGAAATAGAGAATTGATTATTTTCTTCAGATCTACTCCTTAATCACACCTTAATTGCTGCAATGCTGAATTCTATAAGTCTGAGAATCTTTCTGCTGGCTTTCACAAAGGGGGATGAAATGTGGAAAGTTCTGCCCTCAAGACCAGGACCATCATCCATCAGGATCACCTGTTTTGTAGGTGAGCTTTGCCAGAGCTGGGCTGAGCCTCACTGTGTCCAAACCCTGGTTCCTTTCCCTCACCTCTCCCAAGAGCCTCTCCCCTCAGCCCCGTTTTGGAGGCACCATTCCCCCACACACCAACCTGCCCTGTGGCCATCATCACTTCCAGCCTGGGTCTGTGGTGGCTCAGGGAGTCCAGAGCAGTGGTGGCCAGCACTGCTGTGGTGGTACCTGTGCTGAGACAGCAAAAAAAAAAACAGCCAAAGAATTACGCAGGTGCTGTCGCAACTTAGAGCCTGAAAAAAATACCAGAGTATACTCAAAAAAAGCAATTTGTGGGCACCTGGAAAATGATAAGGAGATGAGTAAGAACTGGCATAGATGTACCAGGAACAAGTCATGTCAAATAGATTTAATTTTCTTTTCTGAGTGAATAAGGGAGAAGCAATAGAAGTCCAATAATTTGACTTTTATGGGTTTTTATGCTCCTTCACTGTAAGAACCATGAAAATATGTAGTAGGTCTAGGATTTCCTGGTAGGAGACTATCAGGAAATGCAGAATTGGTAAGTAAAATCTACTCTAGAATAGAGAATTAGTGCTTTAATATGAAATCAAAAGGCAAAAAAAAAAAAAAAAAGCAAACACAATTCAGAAACCTTTCTCAAGTCTAGTACTATTTATTACTTTCATCAGTGATTTCAATGAAGGAATAATGTTTTACCTACGCAGAAGATATTTATTCAAAAGGCTGTAAACACATTGGGAGACATGATCAGGTTATCAGACTCTTGAGGAATTATCTAACAGTTCATTTGAAATGAATGCCAAGTTTAGAGGGGCAAGACTGCCTGAACAGCAGAATTGCAGGAAAGGATTTAAGCATTATAGAGGATTGCAAACTATATATGACTCAATATGTCATGCTACTGGACTGACACACACCAGAGTGGATGCATCATCAAAAACGGAGTCTTGAAATAGGAGTATCCAACCCTTTTTAGCACAGAATTCTGCAGATCAGGAGGAATGTACATCAAATGTCAGGATCCAGAGTGGTGAGGGAACAGTAATTTCAAATTTAGTGATGAGAATACTGAGGAGATCAAAGTCTTTAGTTACATCAAACAGTGTAATAAACAGAATTAAATTCCCTGCCACGTGCTGCAGTTGGGGCAAGTAGTAATGGACTTAAATGATAGCAAGGAGACTTAAGCCAGTCATTAGAAAAAGTAAGAAAAGTACTCTAACACTGATATGGGATGGGCAATGATGAGGTTAGGGCATTTCAGTCTGGGAAGTTTGTTTAAAAACAGACTCAAGGAGTAGGCACATAGTGTGATTCTTGGGGCTCCCCTGTGCAGGGCCAGGAGTTGGGCTTTGATGATGCTGATGGGTCCCTTCCAACTCAGAATATTCTGTGATTCTATGACTAATTTTAGGGACAACAGTTCTCCCTCTGGGCCAGAAGATAGGCTAACTAATACTGTGGTGTCCATTTCTGCCATTACCATTTCTGTGAGGCTTTTTCCATAGTAAAATATGTAAAAATGTTATCTAATTATGTGGACAAGTTGTGTGTTAGGTCCACTGATTTGTTCCCTGGGAAAATGGAAACAAGCCTGAAGCAAATTGAAAACAATGGACCTAAATATAGGTAAAACACTTCAAGAACCAAATACAAAAAGGGAGTTAGTGCTGTAAAGGGATATAATTGTGACACCATATTTCTGACAATGCCTGCTTGAAAGCTTAAATTCCAACAATTCCATACATGAATCACTTTGAATATTTAAGCAAACTTCTCCTTTCAAAATATACACGTATTGTATCAAGATCAAACACTGCTTAAGGTGATTGTGTTGCTCAGTCCTCACTAAGACTAAATCTGTATGCTCTACTTTTGTAGAAAAACTGGGTCATTATGAAAAACTGAAGAAATCTCTGTAGGTTTCTAAATGCCTTCTCATCCAGAGGTGCCACATTCCTGCATCCTACCCTGTGTCCAGTGACTAATGCAGTGAAGTAATTGCTCACTCTTTAAGTAATAAATAGTTTTTCAAAACATAGAATCTGCTGTTTTGGAGAAAGAGGGTCAGGGAATTGGTGACTTACTAACATTTTCTCTTCAGTTGTCTGTATTGTCTGTATTTAATACTGAGCTTTCATTTTGGGGTAACAGAAAAAAAACTCTAAGAAGTGCAAGGAAGGCCTGAATCAGGCAGCCCAAAAGGTTAGGAAGATTTCTACTGAGTGAGGAGTGGCACCAGTAATATAATGTCATACATTCAAGTGCTATAGCACATATTCACTCAATAACTGACTCGTGTGGAGGAGTGTTAATAAAGTAACTTGTTCAGTAGAATATTAGGAATCTTATCTCTAAATCTAAACTGCATCAATACCACAAGCTGCTTAAATTGCTCTTTCTCTTAACATAATATGAGGAATAGAAAGAAACATATTGCTGCTCAGATTTATCTGATTAAGTCTTTTGGATGTATGTATCTGTTAAGTGTACTATTTTTTACCTATGAGCACAGACAATTGTTTTGTGTGAATTTGCATTAAAAAAAAAAAAAAGCAGTAGCCATGAAGGCCAAGGCAAAGTGCTAAGTAAGGAAACAAAGCAATCACCCTAGCCTGAGATTTCCATAGGTGAGTGAATAGAACAAAATTATGAGGAATGTCTTTTCCAGCAATCTACAGTGTATTTGTTCTCAGGTGGTCTGAGAGCAACCACCAGTTTAAGGGGCATACACAGTAAAGTATGTGCAGCTATTTTAGCTTTTGGTTTATTGATGATTCTTTTTGTATTCTTACTGTGCTAACAGTCAGGAGTCTGTCTGATCCTGCTCTTGGAATGCTGGGTTTTGGCTACCCAGTGCCATTTGTCATCCTTTGCCATGTATTTGTACTGAATTCCTCCTGTAAAAGAACAGAAAACAAACCTTGGTTTTGTCATGAGCAAGTTCAGATAGAAATGAGGCTTCCACAGAGAATGCTGATGAAAATATTTTCAGCAATGTACCAAAATGGTAGACAGAAGGGGAAAACTATGTCTAAGAAATTTACTTTCTTGATTAAATCATCAGCAGGGAGTGATAGCAGAATTCTTATTGCAAAGCCAGCACTGGCTCATCAGATTCCTTTCCTTTTTAAGACTAGCAAACACCAAATCTTGACCTTTAGTGAAGGCCCAGTCACTATGGCATAACAATTCTAACTAGAAGTGTAGGTAATGACTAAAGCTGGTTAGATTCCCAGCTGATGTAACCAAGTGCAACACCGTGCTGGACTTCATCTGAACAGGACAGGTTTAAAACCTGAGTACCTTCCTAGAAAATCCCAGTGCCAAATCTTAAGCTCTTGCACATATTTAGGTACTTTCAGCATCTACTGGTGATTCAAACATTTTTAATGGTACCAAAGCTGGAAAATTTGGCCACAGACTGCTTTTAGGAAACATTATAGAATTACAGGATCAAAATGCACAGGCAGTTGAACTATTGGCAATGTGGCAGGTGAGCAGTTGTTTAAATAACTTAGGATCACTGTGCTATCTTCCAGAGCCACTAAGAGCGTATAAGCAGCTGCTCTGAATTTAAATATTTTCATGGATTGCATTAGAGTTGACCAGCCTATTGACTGTGCTTTGAAATTAACAGAAGAATGTTTTTGTTTCCAGTAGAGGTGCATCTGTAAAAACACCGAGATATCTGCTCATACTAATGAGTTGCTCTGTGCCTCCTCTCAGTATTTCTAACATTAGTAAAATACATAATCACAAACACTGCTGCAATCTCTGAAGCTTTCAAAGGGGAAAGTTAGACAGCTTTCTCCTGTCCTCTTCTACAAAGTATAACAAGAGCAATTAAAAGTTCCAAAAGTGAAGCTTTTTTTTTTCCGGCAGGGTAATGAATATTTTTTGTTGTTTTTTGAGGAGTTTATTAACAATGTTTTTCTTAAATGTTCTATGGGAAATGTCTAAGTGATTATGAAGCAACTGAGTCAGTGTTCTATCATAATCACATTATTTCTCCATGCTTCATTTCTAAGTTCATGTGGGGTAAAATATTTTACTGAGAGAAGTTTCTTGCTTGCAAGTAGCAACTTCTGTGATTTTCATTATTCCTTCTACAGTCAAGATTTATGTTTGAGAAGAGAAACCAGGGTCACCTGCTATTAGGTATTGCAGTAATTAATTACTTGAAACTAATATAAATCTTGCCTTTTTGAAGAGAGTAAATGGTTTAAAACCTGGGATTAATGACTCCAGAAAGTGAACTGTGCTTTTTCTCTCTTGAGAGAATATAAAGTTTAATGTTTCAAGTATGGATATAAATAAGTGGGAAAAGTGCATAAATACAACAGTGGCAGAGTAGTAAAATATATTTCTTAAAATGGGTGTAAGACAGTGATTTAGCCCTTTTGACTATTGGAACACATTTTCATGAAAGAATAGTGACATTATTGAATTCACATATAATAGTTTAATTTTATTTTTCTTAAAAAACAGACTGAAGGCTGGGAGATTCAAAATGGTAAATTCTCATGGGTCTTATCCTCCATGAGGTCGTGCTATTGAAATACCTCTAGTATTTTTTAGGTTTTAGTTAAAAACTCAAGAACTGATTCTCCTTGCCCCTTCATTTTAAAGGAAATTAATTGAATTCTGCATTTTTTTTTTCTTATGGTTCTAGGTCTTAATATTTTGATTTAAACTGAAAATATTCAAATCCTTTATTGCAGACAAATCTGCTCAGACCTATTGATAATTTAACTGTCAGAGCTGACAGTTAAAGAGATTTTTATTAGACGAGCAAGCGTGGGTTGCTGTGTTACTGAGAAAAAGCTTGCAGTTTCAAACAACAGCTACTTGGCTGCCTTCACTCCCACAGGTACTGGGCATCTTTCCTGGTATATTGCCAAGGAACAAAGTAATACAGGCATAATACAGATTTGAAGGACATTAATATGAAACGGGAACAAGTTTTCACCTAAATTATTTGTGAGCTGAGTTTAGGCTGGATAGGTGAACCAACAGTTCCTTGTTACCAGAAAGCTGCTTTTTAAACCCATGAGCTAAGTATAGCAAGTCAGAGTGGGCTGGCAAGGTGGCAGGTGTGAGTGGAGCAAGAGAGCTCTGGGTCTGAAGTCAGAGCAAGCTGCTTTGTGGCACCTGCACGCAGGGAGTGGAGCTAGAAATGTAGGCAGTGGCAGAGCACAGAGGGGTTTCTGGCCATCCAGAGGGGAGTGGGACAGCCTGTGAAAAGCCATTGGTCTGACTGGTCACATCAGGAGAACCTACAAAATCAGGGGAACTCTCAAAATGAGAGCAATATGTTCTGCACAGAGACATTTGGTTTCTGTGGTAAGTGCTTCTGGAGTCATTTGTGTGATGAGGTGAAGTTGGGCTTTTTTGTTGAGGGTTTTCTGGTTGCCCAAAGGCTCTTACAGGCAAGCTTTTGGCTTGAGGAGCACTATTCAGCCATGACTTTAAAGTGGAGTGAAATTGCTTAATGGACATCTAGTGAGTAACAATTGTCACGTTTTAACCTCACCCATGTAGCATATTTGCATGAATTCCACCAGTTCAGTGTTCAGGACTAGAGCATGACCGAGTTAATGTGACTGCAGGCCACTTGGTATCATGTCCTTAAATGGGGTTGGAGGCAAATAAAAAGAGAGCAGGAGTTACACACAGAGCCTAAACTGTGTTGGCTGAAACTTTATCATAATGATTATGCATCTGTACAAGCTCATCTTTTTCAGCGTGAAGAACCTGACTGTACAGAAAGTATTGTCAAGTGCACTGAGTAAATAAGCTGAAAAAAGAAACACTTTCTCTGATCACTTTCCCTCTCAGTTATCTTGGATTTCATTTGTAACAATAGCAGATAAAGCTCTTATGGTTTTATATCTTATGGTCTTATGCTTTAAATAATACAAAACCTGCGTCAACTCTATTAACATCACAGGCTGGGTCAAACATGTTTGGCACCCTGTTTATAATACTTGAATGGGTGTGTATTTATTTCTATCATCAGGTCAAATGTTCAGCAGTGGTAATATTTCAGAAGCATGTAATCTTTACTTAGCTTTTTTGGTTTTTAGTCTAATAGGCAAGAGAGCAGGAAACTATTTGTGTGGGAATGCCAGACAATAACAGAGGGTGGCTCTTGATCTTCAGTGAGATGCCTTTAATCCTTCCAAAAGTGTCTTGTATTGAGACTAAAATCAGACACTGTAGCAGTGCTGAGGCAGTGTTTTCTGCTCAGTACATGTGCATAGCTGAACTGCAGCGTGCTCTACTTCTGTCTAGACAGACACACCTTGCACAAAAGTAGGTCCAATGCCACTGCTACAGCTCTGTCAGTACAATCTGCTTTCTGCTTTCAGGTAAAGTCAGTCACACAATGGTCTCAGGCACAAATTTGTAACTAGAATGACAAGGTACTTAGTGTGAGCTAAACCATCTGGAGCTGTTTGAGAATAAGTTCACTAAGTTTTAGAAGCTTGTGTACACTCATGCACATCTTTTGAGGAATGTGAGCTTCTACTTAGCTGTCTCTGATATCTTGTTCTGCCCAAGATTACTGATGGGCTGTAGATTATGATGAATTTTACTTTGGCCTTTATCAAGGCAAGTCAGAGAAATAATCCCAAAAATGTTGAAGTCAAGGAAGGTGAGATCAATCATTGAAGTGATTCTAGAAAGTAAAAATGAAGTGCATGGTTTCAGTTACTCACAGATACTCAGTAGTACCAGCAGACTCTTTGGAGTGCTCACAGATCGCATGTGTTCTGGGGAAGAAATGTGCTACAAATGCTTTTCAAGAAAACATGAAGATAAAGGTCTTGCTACATAGCAAGACACCTACAATCTATATCATTGCAGCCAAGTTTCAGTTAGAGCCACAGTTTTCATACTGCTTTCTCACACATAGGTTTCCATTCTTGAAATATAAAGGAAACTTACACTTCAGGGTCTTGACAATAAATTACAGTGGAAAAAATGTCATATTCCTCCATTTCAACAGTTTAAAATACAGACATGTTATGTGACAGCTCTGTGTGCCTACGGATTTGAAAGGGACACAGGAAGAAGTCTGAAATGATCCATGGTCCTGTGGATATAAGGTAATTCCTCCTGCATGCACTGGTGTGGAATTGGTGAGGCTGTTGGCACCCTCAGGGATGCATCCTGTGCATCATGGTCACATGTGGAATGGTCAGTGCAAGGCTCTAGTGACAGTAGGGAGCAGGGAATGTGCCAATGTGTGCATTTATTCCCTGAGCACATAGGCACTCTGCACATCAGCAATCTGCTTTTCAGAGCTGAAGATATATTCCTTTGTAAGTGAAAAATAAATGTTTTCTTCTGCACTATAAGTACTGAAGACATAATCAACTCAGTACTTGGAGTTAGCCAGACTGCAAAGTATCTTTAGTGGGATTCAACTGGAGCTGCATATTTACACAAGAAGACCATTTTTTTTGTTATACAGACATTCTGGTCTCTTCTGCTATGGCTTGACATTTTATCTAGTGAGAAGAAGTTTTTCCAGCTTGTTACCTCTAGCTAGTTTTTGGTTTTTGAAATACTTCTCATTGTCTGGAAGAGTTTTCCTGCATGTCTCGACATGGCTTATAAAACCAGGCTCATTCTATTCTTTATTTTTCCAGGAGAAATGTAGCTAAGAAATTTGCAGAGTTTTGAATGATGAGAAGATATGTAGATCACTGAAGGTGAGATGAAAATAAAATGGTTCTGATTTTTAAAATAGAACATGAAACTGAAAATTTGCATTCCTCTATAGACACTTCAGAGATGTCTAAACTTTTACTGAACAGCACTTAATCTGTGTTTTTTCAGAGCAGGGAGGTACTCCACTGCTCTCAGCATGTCAGTTAACCTTGCTCTAGGAAACACAGTGTCATGGGAGAGAGTGGGAGCTTCAGAGAAAGTTTATTATAGAAGCCCTCCCTCTGAGTCACAAAGTGCAGAAAGGACCCCCTTGCTTTCTAAACACCTCAGAGAGGAGCCTAGGAGGGGCTGCATCCAATCTTAACCTCAGACTGTCAACAGTTCTAGTAAAGTATCTCAGGATAGTGCACATTATCAAAGCAATTATATTAAAGCAATTGTAATAGAGCAAGCAAAAGGAAACAATTATTAAAGTAGGGATTGATGTAACTCACCCATGCCAAAAGACATCTCTTCTGCTCAGCCTTGAGGGGAAACTTCAAGGGGCGTCCCCACCCAAAGGAGGAATCTTCACACACACCCCAAGAAGGGATCTGTTAGAAGAACCTGACCATATGAAAGTGGACTGGACTTGTATAGTGTAAAATGATTGACTGCCAGTCCTCTGTCTCCAGATCACCTTAGCAGTTTGTCTGCCAAATCTTTGCCTCACTGTCAGGATGTCAATTTGGGGTTGATGTGCCAGACTGATTTTAGAATAATTCAACACCAGAACCAGCGTGATGCCCCCCTGTCAGTCCACCTCTGATAGCCTTGTACATAGAGCATTGTCCAGCTTGCTTGCCCACAATCCAGGGCAGAGCATCCTGCTACACATACCTGACAATAAGAAACCTCTAATAAATTAGGATAATCGCTGAAATGTTCCTAATACTGGCCTTCATCTAAATTCATTTGAATACAGGAGCTAGAAGGCTCAAAAAATGTATCACTTATGAATATCAATTGGTTGTTCATGTTTGGAAATCTTACCTGTTTGTAGCATTTCCGTGGACATGAGCACAGTACTGGGAAAATCAAAATCTTAGTGTCCTTTTTCAGGGTTTTTAATTCAGTATAAAACCCTAACAATATACACTTATTTTTAATAGCCTGTTCTTTGTCACAGCCTTCCAAGTTAAAGATGAGAACAATGTGTGGAATTTCAGATGTCTTCCTGTGCAATGAAATGCTGTGTTTCTGTTTCATGTTCTTTGCTGTTACCTGGTCAGTCTTTCTGAACCATTTTCTGACTAGGCAGTGAATGTCAATTGACTTTTCATTTGGTGCAGCAGAATGCTCAGTAATATCATAACCTCCTACTGTGTACAGTCCTAGAGTTTTGGAAGTAGACCTCCTTACTTTCTGACCCTGCCTCAGGAAGTGAAAGAATCTTTCTGGACTGTTTCAAGCAAGTGGATTCAAGGCTTGCAGCTAGCATTGATAATGTGAAACTTAAAACCACAGTTTTGCATTCATGTTAACACTGCTTCTCCAGGGGATATTCTGCATTTCATATAGTAATCTATTTTTCTCAACTGTAAATTTAATTCAGCTCCAGGTTCACCAGATTACTTTTCTTTCAAACTGCTCTTACAACTGTTTAAGAGCAAAAAGGGAATACAAGAACAATGAACAAAATACAAGAACAATGAACTATTGTAAGTATTTCTATTACATTAACATCTCCCAAAACATGTACAGGTAAATTGCACATTCTTTGTGCAATTTATTCACATGAGTGTGTTCTTGAAAATTCCTGATCCAGTCTCAGCCATGAGCTCAGAGGTCAGAGCTCTGGATTTTTTTCGAACGAAATTCTATACTTAGGAAAGTAACTATTTCCTTATTAAAAGCAGCTGATACTATTTATGAATAGGAACCAAACAAAAAGAACAATATATCTATGGACACCATTGTAGAAGGGAAAATTCAGTAGGGCTGAGAGGGTTGTTCAGATGAAGACATGCAGGCTATATTTCTGACCAGAACTGAGTGTGTGTAGGAGTGCAATTGTTTGAGCAGCAGGTAAGGGCAGAAATGGAAACACACAGGTCACCCATTTCAGCTGTGACATGGTAGCACAGACCAACTGAAGTGGAGAGCAACTTTGAGGGACTTCTCAAGCAAGTGAGCAAGTCTTTTTTCGACCACTAATCCGCTATAAAAGCTCTCAACATACCATCTGAAATGATACTAACAAAAAATACCCTGTGCTAGCCATTAATTCTGAGTAAGTACCCAGTGTTGATCATTCCTGCTAAAAAAGTGTCTTTTTCATCCAGAATAAGTGTCATTCTCTACTCTTAGACCCTAGATATTCTGCTGAAGTGTTTTCTTCCTCTGCTGTGTGCTGTTGCCCATCTTCTCTTTATCTGCCCTGGATTGGTGTAAGTAAACATGCCTACAGTAATGAGTGGATATTGAAACTTCTCCCATGGAGATCTTATGGAGAGAGATAACATTTCTCTAGGCATAGTACAACAAAGATGCTTCTTTCCCCTGGCAGATCTTAACAAAAAGGATTTGTTGATTTGAGATTCACTAAAGGGTTTTGTTCTTGATCAAAAGAGCTGTAGTGGTATCTTCACTTAATGCTTCATCACATTCACAGGCATCTTCACAGTCTGGCGAAGTTTTGGACACGTTTTATCTCATTATCACTAGAAAATGTTGGTAAAACTTAGTGCTTTTGTACCACAGTTGTTCTCATTCAAAAAGGAAAAAAA
Organism: Peucedramus taeniatus; assembly: GCA_013400575.1. NCBI lineage: Eukaryota > Metazoa > Chordata > Aves > Passeriformes > Fringillidae > Peucedramus > Peucedramus taeniatus. The sequence goes on from WBNO01008788.1 coordinate 114,164, forward strand.
GAAATTAAAAGCATAAAATAGTTGCAACTACCTGATACTGGAAGTTAGGATGAATAAGTTCTCTACACTTCACTAAGAAGTTGGCTTATAAAAGTCATCCTCATGACAGCATTTGCAGGCATAGAAGGAATTGCTGTTCCTGCAGTTGTTCTAATTTGTTTACAAATAAAAACCACAAATGTTGTCACATAGGAAGACGTAACCTCCATTATTAGAAAAGATGCTGTTTAGAGCCTAGACACTGAAGAAAATCCTTGTAAAAATGAGATGGTCCTAATTTGTGCTCCTCTCTGATGCCTCAGGCAATCTTTGTCATTGGCAGCTAAACCACCTGGACTGCCTGTATAAGCATATAACAAATCAGGGGAAGGAAGGGAAGAAGCAGCCATAAAGCTTTTTTCTCACTCCCTAAGGTCTGCTATGCAGTCCTCTTGACAGACCCTATGATTAAACCAGTAACCCAGTCTGGCATCTGGTGATAAGAGGAAAGAGTTTCATTTTGTATACTGCAGTAATAATTACAGTTAATATAACTTTCCCAAAGGTCCTGGGCTGATGTCAGTTCTTCCCACACTGCTGCAAGTTACTGGAAGCTGATATATGATCAAGATGACCAGGAAAGCTGAAAGGTCACAGCAGCATTGCAAATATGCTCCTTTTCATGCTGCTGCTGTCAAATGTGGCCAGGCTTAAAGATTTAAGGGTGTGATTTGCATTTTTAGTACATGTGCACTACTTGTTCTTGATGCCCCACTACACATAAATAACTTTTTTTCCCTCAAAGATTCAGGGACTCACCCACAGAATTTTTATCTGTTTGGGTTTTGGGTTTTTTTCCTTATTCTGGAAATATCCATAACATCAAGCTGTGTCTTTAAGGAAGAGCTATCTGAAAGCTGTAGTTCACACTGATGCTCAGATGCCTTTCTTTTGGAAGCAATATCTTGTTCCTTGGACACACATCAGCCTCAGCTGCAATGCTGAACTGGTTCTAACTGCTGTATCTAAAGGCAGGACATCTATTGACTGAATTGAGCCCATTTTTACCATATTAAACTGAATCCTAGCTCTGACTGAGAAATCACTGAATTATGTTGATGACATTCTCAATCTTCTTTACCGCCGCATTTCTGCTAGTTCTTTTTCCATCAAATACACTTTTTCCATTTTTAGTGTTTTAAGACACATGTGATCTTTTTTATAATTACGTTATTTTAATATAATATCAGAAGTGTTACAGACACTTGTTTGCAAGGTAGAGTACACCTTGCATTGGTGACATAAATTTAGCTGCCTTGGGTCCCAGAATCTCAAAATGCTGCAGCATTCCAACCCTCAGTATCTTTTTCAGGAAGAGTTACCTTTAAAATAATATGTGAATTATCTTTTTAAAGGAAAAAAAGGCCAATGGAATCTGGTGGTCTTTAGTGGTCTTTTATGAAAAAAAAGAAAAATGCACTGAATATTTGGGAAAACTGCTGAAGATTTAAATTAATGGCTAAGATCATTAAAGGTCACTTAATGGAAACTGATGTGGTTCACCCTTAAGTTGGATGTCAGGACTTAGGTCTGAAATCTTGGAGAATTAATGAACTGTTTTCAGGAGGATCCAGGAATGAATGGGTCTTGTCAGTAGCAACCTTCAGGGAACTATTTTACTTCAGGGAACCATTTTACTATTTTACTGATACTAATCATTCATAGGTGCAGAACAGACTGCAGAACAAGCAGGTGGATAAAAGACAAGATTTATTGATCTGTTTTCCCGGTCTTATCAAAGTGAATTATAAAGTCACCTCATTATTAATCCCTCTAAATTAACTAGTAGGGAACCTGTTCATAGTTGGACTTTGAGATAGAGGTGGAAGCATAAGAGCAGGTCTTTAGTCTTTGAGGAGACCCTTGTATTTGGTTGCCTGGATTAATTTATGGATTAATCTCTTGTTCAGCTTCCTGTTTCAGTGGTGTTTAGGAAGGCAACTCACAGCTCAGCAACACTAACAAGTGTCAGTGATGTAGAGCATTGGACTGCAGTGCTATTAATTGTTTAGAGTTCTATGGAATGAATGCAAAAAATATATATCCATATGAAACAAATCTAGTCCTAGATTCTTCAGGAACTGTCAGATGTAAATTATGGGTCCTGTAATTCAGGCACAGTTGGTTTTTCAGGTTGAAGAGACTCTTTGGTGTGAAGTGTGAATCGTCCCTTCAGCAAGAGACAAAAAACCTTGAGAGAATAACTTCAGAAGACATTAAAACCACATATGAATTACAATGCCAGCAGACTTCAGAGTTATTTCTGTTCATCAAAGGCAAATTTATTTAACTGCAGTATAAAGGCAGAGTTCAAGCAATGTATTTCCCTTAAGGGTTAGAGACCTGCTAATTTAAGATAAGGCTTTAATGGTATGTGTATAATGCAAAACAGTTATAAGGTAAAAGTTGCATATCTATTATTTTCAGTCCATGCAAATGATACAGTTTGAGCAGAAACAAAACCTATATGGACAAGCTAAGTCTGCTTTGATCAGTAACTGATTGACATTGATTGACACTGATCCACAGTGTCATGAACTCTCCTGAGTTTATGCTGTCTAATGCATTAATCAAACACAGCAACACCAGATTATTCCCCTTTTCTGCTCCAGACACCTTAATGCTGTCTTTTACAGGCACATTTTGATGAGGTCCCTATAAACTGTTGTAAAGAGTGTGCAGTGGGTGCACTTGTACTCTGCTTGTCCTTTCTGTTTCTGCGGTCAGAAATCTAAGAAAAAAAGGAAAGCAGATGAACATAATACCTAACACTTTCATCTTGTTCAAATCATCACTGGTGGGGTTATCAAGGTCATCTGTTCCCATACTGCTTGTTGCAAACAACTGACTGAGCAGCGCTGTCACTGGGGCCATCGCGCTCACGCTCCTACAGTGGACCAGCAGGTCTACAGAAAAATGGCTTATACCTTGGGGAACAGATGGAGAGGAAATAGTCATGGTCAGAATGAAAGAAATCAGGATTTAGCACTACAGTTTCTACAGACAGTGCAGACACTGTCTCTTTATGCAATGGGCACTAATCCCAAGCATTCCTTTTTCTGGTGCCTGTGGCATCCAGCAAGGTGAGCTTGAATGGACACGCCATTTAGTGCTGCCTCCCACACACCCCAAGGGCCAGCTCCACTTTCCTGCAGGCAGTTCTGGTCTGCTGCCCTTGGCTGGCTGTGTCCCATACAGAGCTGTTGCTGCTGACAGACCCAGGGAACCTGCTGCCATGATAGCCTGTTCTGGGATGAAATTTCTTCTCCATCTGGAGCCTGCACATTGATGAGCCTGCTGCTGATGTTTGTTACTGCTTATCTCTGCCCCAGCATTTCCAGTGGGATTCTCCTCTTTCAGTGACACTTGAGCTTCCTTCTGAAGTGGCTTTGTAGCATAGAGATAGCCAGCTGGGTTGCAGGGGTCCCTCAATTGACCTTTGCCAAAACAAGACAAATGCATGAGGAATGTAATTAGTTTTCTGCCCAGAAAAGTGAATCTCAAAGCTGGAATCACCTCTGCAGGCTCACGAGAAAAGGCTGCCTTGTAAGCAGTCTTCCACCTTCCCCAGGCACACATTTGCCACCTTGCTTTGCTCACATCCTTCACTTTGTCCTCTCAAAAATTTTCTGTTTTCAGTAATTATGACTAATGTTGTCTTCTTTCACTCGCCTTCCTTTTTTCTCATGGACTAAAGGGTTTTTTTCCTATGCTCTGCAGTCTCCTCTGACATCATTCCCTGAGCAGTGCTGTGTAGAGATACAGGAGCAATCTCAACATCAGTTTGTTATGAAAACACTAAATACCAATCTCTTCTGGCATTATGTGTTGAGAGCATAAATTTGTGAACCTTGTTTTTCCCTCATAGGCAGAATGTTATTTTTACCTTGCACTCCACTTGCTGCATACTTCACCACATTGAATTTTTCCAAAGCTAATTAGATGTTGGAATGGAAAAGCCTTCATAACTTTTCTGAGAAAATGATTTAGTGGCTCCCTCCTGTTTCTGGCCAGTAAGACACTGAAGGAAGTTTTGCAAGGAGAAAATGTAGTAGACCTTCTGTGATTCACAGCATCTTTAAGTAAAAGACACAGGATTTAAGATACACTGTAGAATTGTTTTGGGTTAGACTATTTTGTTTTTCTGAGGGAAAGAAAATAAATGCATTCCTAGAACCTAATTGTAGACATGGGTTTTCCAGAGCTGTGTGGAAGTGCTGAGTGCTCTTTCCCATCAGACACTGAGTTCCTGTCAAAGCTGCCTCGAAAATGCTGTGTGTTCAGCCTGCCTGCACTGAACAAATTAGCCCAAAGTGTCTCCCTTTTTCCTGGAGGTTAGAACAGACCAAAAAGCGTTTCTAAACAAATTGATTTCACTAATCACTACAATAGTACTCTGGAGAAGAGGACAACAAGGTGCTTCTGAGAGAGTTGCTTTTTATTTTTGGAAAAATTTTGAGGCAGGTAAATTTATCCCAACTTGGAGTGCTTTTTGATATATTTGACTTCAGGCATTTGATTTATCTACAATGAGCACTGAAATCTGTTGTGGAGCCATGGTAGTCAGAAGAATTTCTTTCCTGAGTAGCAGTGCCTTCCTTACTTGTTTTGTAGAAAAACGAAATGTACCCTTACTTGTGGGAGATCATTGATTTTTCTGTGAGGAAACTCAAAGTGACTGTAGTTCATCTAAGGTTACTTTTTGAAAAATACCGATAATGACTGAGAAGAAAAATCTTTGAACAAAGACTGTTGGCTAATGGTTTCACAGTGTGCTTAAATGGAGTCTTGCTTCTGTACCTGCTGACATGAGGCTTCCCACTCTCAAGTGTGAGACACAACTATTCTGTTTGGCAATCACTTAGTGGCTCTGAAGAACCTGCTTTTTCTTTCACTTGTAACCTCCCTGTTATTGACATAGACATTGAGAAAGGAGGAGACATGCATGAATAAGTAAATAACATGCCAAACCAAAGCTTTGTGCACATTTGCTGAGTGTTAATGTAGCTGGGACCACCACAAGTGTCCTGCAAGTACATTATTTATTTGCATTTGAGTTTGCACTCTGGCTTTCCTGCCTCCCAGAATCTGTAGGCTGGTTTGACAAGTGTGCAGAGCTGTGAATGCAGCTGGTTGAAATTCCATTTTTCTTCCTTGTTTAAGTAAGGAAATAACATGATATTTTGTTTTGCCCAGCAATGGAGGAATCTCCCTGCCTTGAAGGAGATTTGCTAGGCTGTTACTTGCATGGAGTGATTAGATAAATGACTGTATCATCCTACTTTGATACCTGATTGGTTCCAGGATAAACCTACTCTCTCTTTGGGCAGAATCTACCAGCAAAATTATGGTAGGGACTGAGCCCCACGTTTCTCTTCACTGAAGTGTGCAGTTACACCCATGCATGCCCAAGATTCTACAGGGGTAGGATTCAGGGACCAGTTGTTGTGTTGTAGGATATCCTGTTTCTGCAGGATCAAGCAGCATGAAGGTAAGGCAAGATAATTTAAGGGTGCCTTTTTTAGGTAGCAAGGAGAATAATGTAATGTGCTTACTTTAAATAATTTTGCAAAGATTTTGAGAAACAGTATGAAATGAAATTGTTTTAAAAGACAGACTGGTTTGATCAGAGCATGGAAACAGAACGATGGCTGGGCAACCAGCATATTACCTGAGAATAAGCATATTCATCAGAATAAGATTTTATTCCTGTTCAAAGGTACTTGCCATTTGAAAAAAACCAAACCAATGCAACCAAAATTGTGTCTTTGTTGAATCAAGGTTGAACTTGATATTGTTCTTGTCTCCCCCTGGAAAGGAAAAATCTGTGAAATTATTTTCATCAGTTTGCTGAAGAGACTGAAGTTACTCTTTAGAATGGTCTGATACTATCGAGATAATCTTCATTACAGTAGCTGATGTGAGAAATCATTGTCCTGGATGTTATGGTCACATCTGTCAACCATTCATGGATTTCTTCTGTTCAGGAAACTTCAGTGATAGCTAAACACAGCTTCTCACCTTCTGCCTCTGACCTCTGCCACACAACAACCAAACTCTAGTGAGAAGGCCCAGTGGAAATTAAGTTGTTTGACTGAATCTTTTGAGCTACTTTAATTCAACTGCGGAGTTTGTGTTTGTTATTAAATGAATAGCTTTTTGGTTGAAAACAAATTTTCACTTGCAACTGTTTCTTTCAAAAAAACTTTTCTACAAAAAGTTGACTCTAGATGTGATCTTCTGAGTAACAGAAAAGATACTGAGGCCTTTTTTCCCCCATTTTTCTTCTCTGTAATTAGAGACCAAAGTAAATTGACATAAATTTCTTTACTGATTTTTTTGTTCAAAGAACATTTGCAACTGAATATTACTCTTTCATTTTTGTACTATTATAGATGTTTCCAAGCACTAGAAAAGTCTGTAAAACTTTCTCCTTACCAATTATTTTTCCTCAAGACCTTGGCATATATACACACATATATGGTCCAAATTCTGAAGGACTTCAAACTGAATTGTGCTTTCAGATCATTTTAGTGAAGTGAACATTTTCATAAACACCCTTTGACACTGACCTGGCTCTAATCAAGGTGCTGACACATTGTTAACATTAACAAGCCATAAGAAAAATGGTCATTTCAGAATATTTATGCATTAATGCCATAAAATATATTAATAGGCTTGGCAGCATTTTTATATTCTGTACAGAAAAAGTCAAGCCTTCACTATGTTCTTAGACCACCGAATTTTAAGTTTTATATTTAAGAGTAATCAATCTCAGCAAATTATGTTAACCACTTGGGAGTTTAGAATTATTCTATTTTTTTCCCCTTTTCAAGAGCAGCAAGTTTCAATAACTACTGAGACACAGCTTAAGGAGTGAAGGGAACACAGTAATTTCTTTTGATATATCATACAATTTGTGAGGAGTCCTATTTATTCTTCAAATTTGCTTTAAATTAGTAAGGGATGTTCTTAATATATGGTTCAGGGCATGTAAGAAAAATAGATTTATTTCTTCAATGGGTGGCCCACACAGAAATCTGATTCTAGTACCATTTTTTTACTTACCATGTCAGTTTAAGGGTCCCATGGGGACAGTTCCTCTTGCATTAGCAGCTGACTTACAAATAATCTGGCTGCTTGTTTCCACAGGGAGCCAGAGCTGTGAGCTCCAAGAGCAGGAGACCATTTCTTTCTCAGCCATTTGACTCGGAGAAGATGCACTTTTCAGCAGACTCAGAGTTCTCAGTTCTACCTGATAAAACATAGCTCTCAAGCCCAGCATTTCTCAACCTTTCAAAATTCAAAGGATGCCTCAGCATTGCTGAAACAATCAACAGACTGTATATCAAACACTGCTGCAGCAGCTTCCTTTAGTCAACTTCTGCAATCTTTGGCTACATTCAGGTGCTTTTCTGAACCACAGAATGTGGCAAAACCGCCCATTTTGAAGCCATCAGGAACACAGAACTTGTTCTTTTTGTCATTCCTTCATGCATTAGTACATCTCTATTAATATTTTTGGAAAATCACATTGTTCCTGCACTTCAGGATCTGTTCCTGGACTTTTTATTAAAGTCTCTAAATAAAAATTTACTATCAGTATTACTAAGAGCACTGCAAAAATTATGTGTTTTGCTCCTTTAGCACCACCATGAACTTTTAATGTGTACTAATCTATTTATCTAGACCATGTTCCTTTCAGTGAGGAAAATTAATGGCGAGGTTTTAATTTGGCTGCATTTCAATATTATGAAGTTGAAAGGGGAATTAAAGGATATTACAGGACCCTACAGAATAAAAGCACTGCTGGAATGAATAGCCCCCATTATAAGCACACCAAAGTGTACATGAATTTAAATCCTCACTTAGAGCTTCCCTAACATGAGGATACCCATCACCTGGTAGTCTTGCAACCCTTCTGAAAAACAGAGGATGTGCCTTAGGAACAGCATTGCCAGCAGATAAGGGAGGTGATCCCACCCCTCTTCTCAGCCCTACAACTCTTACTTTAAGACATGCTGTTATAGTAAGCATAAAGCTAGTTATGCTTTGTCTTTTGCATATAAAATAACTCAAGAAGGACAGGCCAAGTAAGGTTTCTATATTATTTCTAATTTCATGGAACAGCTTTTGGCAAGACTCAAAAAGAATCACTTCAGATGAGCATATTTTTCATGATAAAAACAAGGCAATAAAGTGACTGGGCTAAATGCATTATTGTTTTTCATCAATAAATAAAATGAAAGTGGAGAGAACATCTGTGACCACAGAAGAATTCAGATAATAGAAAATTTAACACATTTTACTTTTGAAGTCTTGTACTGCATCTAAAGAGATGCATCTTCCACTTGTCCTTTCTGCACTCATTTTACCATGAAAAATACATTGGATATTGCCTTTCTGTAGACAAAATGGTTATTATTCTGCTGAATGTTAGAATAATTTAGACTCCAAACCAGCTAGATTATGCATCTTGCCACAAAGATTTTATTTGAAAACAGGCAGTAGAAAAGCATCAGTTATGAAATATTTCACAACTGCTTCAGGTTTTAACTTTAGATCCAAAAAAAAGCTTACTTAGCAAAACAAGACATGAGTAGACTCTGCTATTAAAATCTAGTTTAGCACAGCTTTGTCATCCCAGCTTTGAAAAGGACATTTTCATGGTAACCTAACTGCTGGAAAGAAAAGGTGAGAGTTTGTGTTTAAGTATATTTTGGTCATCATAAATATCATTAGGGGATTTTGAAAATCTGCTTTTGATATGAGGGAACAGTGTTGTGCCTATTCAATAATAATTTTTGTTAGGAAATATTCCTATCACTTACTGGCATTTCAAGTCATAGATCTCACAGCAGATTCCCAGCCACCAGATGCAAATATGAAGTGAAAGACTGGATTTTATAGATTTACACATCCACTATGTTGTGTGTTCCTTTATTCTTAGAGTAATGCTGTGATCATTCTGTTGGAAACCTCCACCAGATAATTCTAAAATTTATTTTAGCTGCCTAACTGCTTGTTTAGACAGTGTTTGTCCTATTGAAGCTGTAGCTAGAGTGGAGAAATTTTGCTTCATTTTAAGACAGATTGTTTCACTGTTCCATTCCCTATTACTGATAAACCAAGCCAAAGTGAATGTAAAAAATTATCATAACTTTATAACAGACTTCACAATGACTGGAAAATTAGGTAAAACCATTAAATTATATCAATTTAAGTATATGAATTAAAGTGATCATGAATTAGATAGAGTTAACTGGTAAACTGCTGAAGCTAACTTGGTTTATCTTTGCACTGCATTAATAGCATAAAGTAACTATAGTCTAAATCTGAAAGAAAATTGTGATCCACCTAATGATTTAAAAATATAATGTACTTTTAAAAAAAGTCCCAATCTGTTTCTCACAGAGAGCTTCTGAGTTTCTGCAGGATCAACAAACGAGATAATCTTTAGGGGAGAGGATATTTGAGTTATGTGTGGCAGGTTTAATTTTGTTACGGAGATAGAGATATTTTTAATATATGTATATACTCTGCAAGGATGATGGTGTACAGTGTGCCATCTGCTCATTTCTACTCTTTCCATATTTATCACCAGGAGACACTGAAATTTTTAATTTTCCTCAGTGCGCTGAGTTTTTTATATGTTTAAATTTTTTCCCCTAAGAATTAGAAAAAAAACCCCATAGACAGAATGGAGTGGTCAGCAAATCCACATCCTCAAGGGAACAAAACAGACCAAGTATAACATTGGTTACTGCTCTCACACACCTGAAAAATCTGTCCAGAGGCAATGGCTGAGGATCCATATAAACTTATGTAAATGAAAGTGCTTCTTTGCATTAAGATAAGCCTTGTAAGCCTATTTTCTGGAGAGTATTTGTAGCACAGTTGCATCCTTAACTTCTACAATTCAATACAATTTTTGATTCATTGTTTTTTCCAACTAAGAAATCTTCTTATGAACTGTGTTTGGGGTTTTAAGCATAAAATAAATTTTAAAACAACACTGCTATTTTATTGTCCTGCCTTTATTTTTGCTGAATGTCCCAGCGATCTCTGATGCAATTTTTATGTGAATCCCTTGAGTGCTCCTGCTAAAGCAGCACAAAGCATTTGTCACCAGTTACATTTTTCCAACAATGTCCTTGTTTTACTGTGCTCCTGTGTCAATACCCAAACCAGACCCCTAAGTGTGTTCAGCCACGTGTTTCTTATGCTGTTTTTAAGTGTTCTTGTGGTGCTTCCTGGTCAAACTCTACATATGTCTTATTGCAGAGGTCTGCTACTGGAGTAACCTGATCCAAAGAAGAA
>WBNO01008791.1:0-12635 GCA_013400575.1 Peucedramus taeniatus
ACTGGGCACTGGTGAGGCCATACCTTAAATCCTGTGTTGAATTTTTGGCCTCTCACTACAAGAAAGATACTGAGGTGCTGGAGTGTGTCCAGAGAAGAGCAATGAAGAAGTCCTATGAGGAGCAGCTGAGGGAGCTGGAGGTGTTTAACCTGGAGAAAAGGAGGCTCAGGGGGGACCTTACTGCTCTCCACAGCTAACTGAAAGGAGGTTGTAGCAACATGTGGATCAGTTTCTTCTCCCATGTAACATGTGACAAGACGAAAAGAAACAGCTTTAAGTTGCGCCAGGGAAAGTTTAGATTGGATATTAGGGGGAAATTTCTTCATGGACAGTGTTATCAAGCTGTCCAGGGAAGTGGTGGAGTCACCATCCCTGGAGGTATTTTAAAAGCTGTGTAGATGTGGTGCTTAAGGACATGGTTTAGTGTTGGATTTGGCAGTGCTGGGTTAGTGGTAAGAGTCAATCTTAGAGGTCTTTTCCAACCTAAACATTTCAATGATTCTAAATAATGCTTGCCCACAGCTGTTTATTTAAAGTAGTGAGTATCAAGTGTTAGCTTTATTATTACAGTGCCAATGTTCAGTATGAAACTTGTGTGATGTCTGAAAGAGACTTGAACGCTCTATAAAATCATAGCTGTCCAGTGTGTCAGGTCACCCAGATTGTTTCATAAAGGGTAGAAGCATGAAGAGCAGAGTTCAATGCTTTAATTTTGATGTTTCTTTTTCCCAACACTGACCAGACTTGAAATCGCAGCCTCAACCATCCCCAGTTCTAATCCATCTGACCCAGCGACAGCAACAACAAACACAGACAGCCCCTGTTCCTCCTCCTGGGCTGGAGTCCTTCTCCTCCCAGGTAAAACTCCATGAGCCATTACCAGTAGACACCTCTACTGCTGTTAGCAAAATGTTACAGCTCCCCACTATATCTATGGATAACCAGGAAGTGACTGCCCACCAAACCCAGCAGAAGCAGATAAAACCACCAAAACGGAGGATAACTCCAGCATCCAAGGTGGGTAATTGAGTTTGTCCATAGTAAACATATAAGCATACAAAAGCTTGTATCAGCAATAGTATGGCCAGCAGGATCAGGGAAGCGATTGCCCCTCTGTACTTGGCACTGGTAAAGCCACACCTCAAGTCCTGTGTCGAATTCTGGGCCCCTCAATTCAGGAAGGAATACTGAGGTTCTGAAGCAAGTCCAGAGAAGGGTAATGAAACTGGTGAAGGGGCTGGAGTGCAAGACCTGTGAGGAGCAACTGAGCGAGCTGGGGGGGCTTAGCCTGGAGAAAAGGAGGCTCAGGGGCACCTTCTCCCTCTCTACTACTGACAGGAGGATGGAGCCAGGTGGGGGTTGGTCTCTTCTTCCAGGTGACAATTGACAAGACGAGGAAATGGCCGCAAGTTGTGCCCAGGGAGGTTTAGATAGGATATTAGAAAATATTTCTTTACAGAAAGGGTTGCCAAGCATTGGAACAGGCTGCCCAGGAAGGTGGTGGAGTCACCATCCTTGGAGGTATTTAAAAAACACATAGATGTAGTGCTTAGAGACATGGTTTAGCTGTGGACCTAGATTAATGGTAGGACTTGTTCTTAAGGGTCTTTTCCAACCTTAATGATTCTATATATAAGTTTCTAGGAAGAAGGAGAGCAAAGACCATGGTCTGTTTCTTGTTTATAAAGCAGGAAGTTCAAAGCTGAATAGTTTTTAGGTTCAAAATACAGTGATATCTTTTCCAAGCACATATCTAATTGTTCTGTGTGGAAAATGACTGTTACTATGTGATTTTTGGATTGACTTAGTAGCCACAAGATGAATATTGGCTGAGGGGGATGATCACAGATGACACTTTGATATTGTAGAATAGTATGGCTTACTCTTTCAGCTCCAGATCAGGGCACAGAATCAATGAATTAATTTCAGGTTACAAGAATGTAGTTAATTTATGTAAAGTGGGGGGTTGTCACAGATCTAGTTAGCAGCAAAGGCTGAGCCAGTAACTGAAGAAGCCTGTAGTTAAGGGACAAGACTGTCAGTTACTTCTATCTTTAATACAGATAGTGTATGCAAAGGAATTATGTTGGGTTTTTTCCTCCTTTAAGATTCCTGCCTCTGCAGTGGAGATGCCTGAATCAGCAGATGTGACCGGATTAAATATTCAGTTTGGAGCTTTGGAGTTTGGATCAGAGCCTACACTCACAGCATTTGGATCAACTTCAAGCAGTGAGAATACCAGCCAGGCAACCAACAATAGCTTGTACTCAAAATCTGTCAAGTATGTGTGAGTTCCCCTCCTGTATTCTTGCATGTCTTCTTTAAGGGGTCAAGTTTGTGCCAAAAATGTCAAGGCACAATTGCCATGTAATGAGAGGGAGAAATATGATGACATGTAAGGTGAACATGTGCCCAGGTGGCCAAGAAGGTCAATGGCATCCTGGCCTGTATCAGCAATAGTGTGGCCAGCAGGGCCAGGGAAATGATTCTTCCCCTGTACTTGGCACTGGTGAGGTCATACATCGAGTCCTGTGTCCAGCTCTGTGCCCCTCAATTCAGGAAGGACATTGAGGTGCTGGAGTGAGTCCAGAGAAGGGCAACAAAACTGGTGAAGGGTCTGGAGTGCATGTCCTATAAGGAGCAGCTGAGGGAGCTGGGGATGTTTAGCCTGGAGAAAAGGAGGCTCGGGGGGGACCTTCTCACTCTCTACAACTCCCTGACAGGCAGGTGGAGCCAGGTGGGGGTTGGGCTCTGCTCCCAGGGAACAAGGGACAGGACAAGAGGACACAGTCTTAAGCTGCAACCGGGGAGGTTCAGGTTGGACATTAGGAGGAATTTCTTCCCAGAAGGAGTGATTAGACATTGGAATGGGCTGCCCAGGATGGTGGTAGAGTCACCATCCCTGCAGGTGTTTAAGGAAAGACTGGATGTGGCACTTAGTGCCAAGGTCTGGTTGACAAGGTAGTATTTGGTTATAGGTTGGACTCGATCTCCGAGGTCTTTTTCAACTTAATTAATTCTGTGATTCTGTGAAGTGTTTTTTGTGGATGACATCTTAAAGAAGAAATTTATTTTCTAATTACAATCAAAATCTCCCTGTATGGGTCAGTGTGAAGCTGGAGATGGCATGAATGTATATAACCTTATAATTAAGCTACTCTATAAAATTGCTATTTTATGTTTAATTTTCCCAATTTTCAAATTTGTTTGAGGGTTTGCTCCTCACAACACAATTTTTTTTCTGCTTTTTGGTCCAGGAGAGATGACCTTTTTACCATACATGTGTATTAGTAGATTGGCACCAGATTACAAATTTGATGCTTCTATGGGATGAGAAAAAAAGCCAGTCTTTCATTATGCAGACCATCTTACTGAAATGCTAAAATGGCCAATGATAAATGATGATAAATGCCAACATGCTAGTAACCCTTTTTTTCTTCCTTATTCATTCAAAAATTGGTTTCAGTAAGAAGTTTCCCAAAGTTAAATCAGAAATATTATTAAAAATGAACTTTCACATTAATTTCTAGTTCTGTCAACTAAAAAAAAAAAAAAAAGCTGTTTGGAAAGTAAAACAATCCTGAATATTTTAAAGTATTTTTCCTCTTTTCATAGTTCTGTTAGACTACTACTTTAATGACAGAATTCTGTTGTTGAAAGAGACTGTGTGTTTCTCATCATATACCAGATTTTATGGATCTACTTGTTTAAAAAAGAGTTTATGTTCATTAATATATCCTTTGAGAAGGTGAAAATAACATGATCAAAAAAAGTGCTTGTGTGTAAACTCTTTGTTTTGGTTGGGCTGGCAAGAGGAAAATGAATGGTGCTTAGTGCAGCTGATGGTTTTGAAGCAATGATTATTGAGGACCAAAGTAAAATTATATATTTTTTCTCATTATTAGATTTTCTAGTGTAAATAATGTAGATTTGACTGCATGTTTAAGGTAGTTCTAGATAACTATATAGGAGCTGATATTTTCACAAAGGTATTTGAGATGTAGTTTGCCATGTTGATAAATAATTTTTACTTTTTCCAGTGATCCTTTGAATACCTCTCTGCCAATATCCAATACAGTACAGGAGTCCACCTACACAACCTCTGCTGTCAGCTCTTCCAGTCTGACCTGCTCATCCCACAGCACTAACCCAGTAACAACTTCCTCCTATGAACAGACTTCTGTGCTTAGTAGGATAGTGTACCAAAGCTCCATGGCTCCATCTGAACCAATCCCTGTTGCAGTTACAGTGAGTGAAATTCTGAAATAAGACTTTGAAAAAAGAGAAATATTTTTATCAGTGTTAGACTTGTATTACCCAGATATGTTAATATTTTAACCAAGCCAAGTGGTATTTTTGATTCCCAAGTCCATTCTGTTGTTTTTTCTTTTCCTATTTTGTAGCCATTTCTTGTATATGGGATATAAGTGCCTCTGCTTTTATGAGTTTTGACATCTTAAATTGCTGTTTGACCTTTATTCTTAGTAACACTCAACATTCTAGTTGAGTTTCCTTCCCTGAAGCTTAGTTTTTAAAAAAGGAATTATTTCTGGATGTAAATATCAGTCATGGTATTTTGCCATAACTTGACCATTTATATCCAAAGGTATATTATTTATTAAATTAATATGGCACCTAGAAAATGGATCCCAAACTGTTTGTGGCCCTTCCAGCATTACTCTTTTGTTGGATTTAACAACAGTTGGAATTAGTTTAATCTTTTATTTTAAAAAGCATAAGGAGAGATCTAATCTAGGACAGAGAGTCTCAGGAGATATTCAGAAGTACCTACTCTATTTGTATATGGAATGTAAGTTTAAGAGAATTTATTTTATCAACTATTTAAGGAACTTGTGAGAGTTTGTAAGTTTATTTACTCCTGGCCTTTGTTATATAATGGCTCAGTCACACTTGTCTTCTGCACTAGCTCGTATTTACTGGTGAGGATCAAGCATAGACTATCCACTTCTGTACTCCAGCGTTGTCCAAAAAACAACTGGTGCCTCTCAAGTCTTATCTTTCAATGGAAAAAAATTGGCGTCTCTGTGTAACTTGGATAGTTAAAATTGTGAGTTGCATTAGATCAAAACCACAACCATTTCTTATATGTTATAGCAATTCTTTCTTTCATATCAGTGTGAACCTGAAGTTTATGTTATATACAGTAGATGGGATGGTGTCCAGCTGATGGGTGTATTATGGACAGTATATGGGATTCTGTGTGTTCAGTACACCTCACACTTGAGACAACTTTATTATGTGGTTTTATTAAAGGCTATGAAAAAAGTTAATTTTCTGTCTTTTTGATCTTTCAATTTAGAATGAATATAGAAGTTTGCATGAAGCATGTTCTTTGTGTAGTTTGGTCTGAAAATGTAATATTCCTATTTGATAATTTATTCATCCATTTCTTCTTTGTTTACAGAACGGGTGCAGCAGTGTTAGAACACAGGCAACTCTTGACAGTAAGTTTACAAAGCTTGGTTGTGCAGAGAGCTTTCTGATCCTTTCTTATTACTTGCTGTGTGCACAACTGTAGCAGTGATGTCTGGTTTAAAGTTTTATATTGTTCTCACTATTTTATTACTGACTCTTTGAGTTTATTTTGTATTTCCATAGGATATACTACTTGCTACTTGACTAGAACTGAAGTGTGAAAGCAGCTCTATTAAATCTACAAACCTAAGCAGTCTTAGAATTAAAGAAGCTGATTTATTGCTGCTTTCTTTTGAATTTATCTGCCAAAATCAAGAGAAAATAAAAATAATAGAAAATTTAAAATTAATATAAAATTTATTAGTAACTCTTTCAGTTCTCAGTTGGGAAGCTGTGAATAGCATTTAGCTGTAATGACACAAAGTGACATTCTCAGAATGCACCTCTCATTGGGTGTAGTGCTACTTGTGCCCTATTAGAAGCCCATGGGGAATAAGGGTGACTAACATGCTCCCTCTACCAGGTACCTTGCTCCCTTGCAGTGGCGTAAGAATAACATAATACTGGCTCTGATACAGGCATTACTGTTATCTTCATCTTGGCCAGGTTCTAGTGTGGTATTTTACTTGTAGCATCCCTACATCTCTGTTCCTGTAGGTAAAAAAATTAAATTCTAGTATTCAATCTTCTGATTTGTGCTGCTCTGTGGAAATTTTCAAGGGCAGCAGTGTGAATTAACATTTTTTGGAATTCTAGCACTTTAAGTCTGTCTTCCTCTTAAGCATCTCTTCAGGTAAGTCACTAATAGGGCAGACTGGTTTTTTATACTTCTGAGTAGAAAGAAGTTGGGCATTCAAACCTATAAAGAATGTTTTGTTAGTGCTAAGTTAAATTTAAATGAGCAGGAGGAGTGTATATGCCCAAAGAGTTACCACTTGAAAGATTGTTATATATAAAACAACTTTTCAAGTTTCTTACTCTTGTGTACAGAATTAATGAATAAAGTATGAAATTCACTACAGAACTTGTTTTTTTTTTTTTTTTTTTTTTTTTTTTTTTTTTTGCTATGGAAAACATAGATCTGAGAATTCCTAATATTTTTGTAATTATTCTGTAACAGCTTTATTAGTCCCTTTTTCTGAGCCAGTTCCCCTTTGAGAACACTTTTGGTCTTTTCTGTATTTCAAGCACATAAACTGGAATCAGTCTTCTTCCATGTATCTATTTCATGAATCCAAACTATTATGTATTTTCTCTTTTTAACATTTGAAAGTACTGACATTTTCCCTTCTGCATGTGCTGATAATATTCTTAGTTCATAGGATGGTTTGGGTTGGAAGGGATTTCAATTTTAGTTCCAACCCCTTGCCATAAGCAGGGACACCTTCCACTAGACCAGGTTGCTCCAAGCCCCATCCAACCTGGCCCAGAACACTTCCAGAGATAAGACAGCCACAGCTTCTCTGAGCAACTTGTGCCAGTGCCTCACCACCCTCACAGGGAAGAATTTCTTCTTAATATCTAATCTAAACCTACACTCATTCAGTTTAAAACCATTCCCCTCTGTCCTGACACTCCATGCCCTTGTGAAAAGTTCCTTTCCAGCTCTCTTGGAATCCCTTTAGGTACTGGAAGGCTGCTACAAGGTCTCCCTGGAGCCTTTTCTTCAGGGTGAACAATCCCAACTCTCTCAGCCTGTCTTCACAAGAGAGGTGCTCCAGCCCTCTGATCATCATCTTGTCCCTACTCTGGACTCACTCTCTCAGGTCCACACAAGAGCAGAGTAGACGGGCAGAATCCCTTCCCTCAACCTACTGGTCACACTGCTTTTGATGCAGCCCAGGATACACTTGGCTTTCTGGGCTGCAAGTGCACACTGCTGGTTTATATTAATTTTTTAATTCACCAAGACCCCCAAGTCCTTCTCCCCAGGGTTGTTCTCAATCCATTCTCCACCCACCTTGTATTTGTGCTTGGGATTTCCCTGACCCAAGTGCAGGACCTTGCACTTGGACTTGTTGAACTACATGAAGTTTGCACAGGCCCACCTGTCAAGGTCACTCTGGATGACATCCTTTCCTTCCAGCGTGTCAACCGCACCACACAGCTTGGTCTCTTCAGGAAACTTGTTGAGGGTGCACTCAATGCCCCTGTCCATGTCACTGACAAAGATGTTAAACAGCACTGGTCCCAACACCAATCCCTGAGGAACACCACTCGTCACTAGTCTCCATTTGGACATTGAGCCCTTGACTGCAACTCTTTGAGTGTGACTGTCCAGCCAACTCCTTATGCAGTGTGGTGCACCCATCAAATTCATGTCTCTCCAGTTTAGAGACAAGGATGTTGTGCGGGACAGTGTCAAATGCTTTGCACAAGTCCAGGTAGATGATGTCAGTCACTCTTCTCTCATCTACCACATTCCCCTTTTCCTTTTTCAGTCAGTGGGAACTTCACTGGACTGCTATGACTTCTCAAATATGATGGATAGTGGTTTAGCCACTTCCTCTGCCAGTTCCTTCCAGACCCACAGATGTATCTCTTTAGGTCCCATGGATTTCAGGTTCCTTAAATGATCTTGAACCTGATCTTCTATAGAATTTCCTTCTCTGCTGTCAGTTACCTTCATGCTTATTGCCAAGGCCAAGACTTCTTGATTTCTGCTTGTATAGCAATCCAGCAACCTGACTTGGGTCATTTAGTGAGGAAAGCAAACCAGTAACTTGAACAAACTGTGATGTGTACCTTCTGAGTGTATATGTGAATTTTCTTCTGTGACCATTCTAAGATCGTCTTTACATGCATTGCAAGTTAGTGATGATCCACTGGCTAGTGGTCTCAGATGTGGTATGGAAGCATGGTCCAGCAGAAGGCAGGGCTCAACTCTCTCTTGCTTTTATTGGTGAATGAGGGCCTCTAACTCTGTGTATTCAGAGATCAAGAGATAAGTGTAGAAACATCTGGGTATTCTGCTGGACAGTAGAGTTGTTCAGTGTCTTAGTATAGTGATCCTTTGGAAAGGTACATCTGTGGTAAACAAGTTCTACTCTGTGTACCTGAAAAAGCACTATTCATGCTTAAAGCTTTTTGTTATCTAGGTCACATAAAGTTAGACAATATTTGACAACTCTTTAGCCATCAAAAGTGCTTAATGCTGTACCCAGTTGTTGTGGCCTTTTGTCATAGCTTCTTTTATTCTACTGCATTAAACATTTTACTCAGTTCTCTGAACTGATAAGTTGTATGTGCACTTGTACTCCAGCAATCCAAGTCTTAAACATCAATGGTGCTGTGTAGGTTGGAATGAAGAAGTAGAGCAGTAGGTAAAAGCAAATTTGTACAGCACAAATTACTTCTGTTTGTGAAACCAAATGCAAGGAATTTTAAAGTGAGTATTGACTTGTGAGCAAAAGGTAGTAATCCAGATAGTGGGAGGTGAAGTGCAGAAGACTAGTTTGCTACACACATAGCATTGAAAATTATAAATCTACTGTAGGTGAAGAGCCTAAAGGGAAAAAATGTTAGTTATGTTGCTGTTTGAATTTTCATTAATAGCCTGATTCTTGATACTGATATTGGTTCTTAATGGTCAGGTTTTTGTAAACCAAGGGGAAAACACTGTTGTGTTCCTGAATCCAGGCGAGGATGTCAAGTATGCTGGAATTTGTCTTTGAATGTCTCTTTTTAATTTGTTGCAGCTACTTCATCAGTTCCTGCACTTAAGACAGAGCCTTCTCCCTCACTACCTTCTGCTGGTTCTCTGCCCAGCATGGTGTCCACTACTGCTTCACTTCTGCCTTCAGCATCGCAGCATGCAGGAACTTTGCCCAGCTTGCCTCAGTCCAGTGATCTGGCCAGCAGCTCACTCTCACAGTTAAGCAGGTACAATAGGAGTTGTGTTAAACTGAAAGGGGTTCAATTGTCAGGAAAAGACAGACATAAGGGTGATTGTGTATGGGGCTGTCAGGCACCAGGGTCTCCTTTTCTGACATTAACTAGAATTAGGAGAGAGATTCAGAAGAGGCCAGGATGTTTCTGGTTGCAAAGTATGAGCTCTGGGCTGCCTCTTAATGATAGAGCAGCTGCTGCCCATGGTTGTCTTGGTTTAAGACAAGTTACGAGGTGGACACTGAAATAAGCTACCTCCCCTTTAGTTTTAACCAGTCCCTTTCCACCAATAAGGAAAGATTAATATTGTTATAGATGAGTAATGGGATGATTGGCTCTCACAATAAAGGATGAACACTGTGTGTATGTTATGAGAAGTTTTATTGATGCATAGTTATGTTATTGTAGTTTGTTGTTTAGACGTCTTCTGTTCTCCCCATAGTCCCCTTCCCCTCCCTCTGTATTGTTGCCACTGGACAGCCTGGGTTGTCAGGGTTGTCCAAGACATGTGAAGGGAGGGTGTGTACATGTGCCCCTTACATGGGGCAGTTGGGAATGGGAAAAGCTTGTTGCTAGGGGGGCGTGGCACGACAACACCTCACCTCCAATCAAGTTGCAAGAAAGTAGTGTCCACCAATGGACGGCGAAGAAGAGCTGACTGACAGACTTTAGGAGGGGCCAAGGTGCCTGATGCAACCCCAGGTGTATAAAAGGTAGAGCAGCCATTTCATAGACAAGCTCGTGGCAGATGGTCACATGCTCCCAGCGCACTGTCCTTTTTCCTTATTCAGTCCTTTGTTGTATTTTAAGGTTTAATAAACCTTTAAAATTTTAAAAGTGAGAGGTTGTTTCTCACAAATATGAGTAGATATAAGTGAAAAAAATAACAGTTTACTAAAAAACCAAAACAGAAACAGGTAAACATAGTAATAGTCACTAGTTACAAAATTGCTGAAATCTCGCAGACTCCCTGGGAACAAGGAGAAATTTAAAAATGGCAGAGTAATCCCTCCCCCAAGAGGGCACCCTCCACAAACAACCATGTGTGGAAAGACAAAGATAGCAGCAGCCCTTCCCCCTCTTTTCTCTCCAGAGGCAGCAGCAGGTCCACTGGTGAAGGTGGCTGGCACACTCTGGCAGCTGGAACTTGGTCAAGGGCTAGAACTCATGGAGGGACTTTGCCTTCCTCTTGGCAGAAGATGGCAAGGCAGCCAGCTGGGGCAACTTGGACTCTGCACCTTCCCATTTCCACTGGGCACTGCTGGTGGACTGGGGCGATTGTTTGGAGCGAGGCTGTTCTGTTCTTCTGGTTGCAATGCTGCAACTGCAGGCAGGCACTCAATTTGCCTTGGACCACCTCTACCTTAGGCAACCCTCTAGGAAAAAAAAAAACAAAAGAAACCTAAAGGAGAGCCTCTGCCCACTGGTGCCTTGGCTCTATCTCCCTGCAAGAACAAAGGGAAAAAAGCCAGAGCCATGAGGTAAGAGAGAGTTCTGCCTGAGTGCCTCAACCTCAAAAAACCTGGGCACCTCCCAGCCCTTGCACGGTTGTTTTCCTGCTGCAGGGTCTTAAAGAGACAGTAACAATGCTGGGCACAGATCGCTATGGAATACAATAACATTTTGGGTTACCCAGAACAGTGGTATGCAAACAACTTTGTGTTTCAAGTAGCTCTTGCTTCAGTCATGTCAGCTAAATTGATTCCTCTAGTTTGTTTTTCCTACTTTTTCTGCAGTGCTTGCTGTTCGTTAGTGTTGTATGTTTGAAATTATTCCCTAACAATTTACTTCCTGGCTAATTTTGAAATAGCGTGTTTTCATTTATATTTGTATTTCTTAAAATTAGCAAATGGAAATGATTCCACAGGGCAAGTGTGTGCCTTTTTCTAAGACATTTCCTTAAGATACTTTGAAATGTCAGATTAGTGTTCCTGGAAGTGCATTTAGCACAGCTTAGCTCATTCACACTGTCTGTCTGATATTTTAGTGCCCGTTACTTGAGCTTTGTCCTTGGACAGGTGACATCCTGAGGCTGTGCTGGTTATGTTTTAATACTCACCTTTGTACTGTATTTGCTAATATAAGAAACTAATTTTATGGGCAATCACAGTTTTTTTTGTGTTAGACAGCTAGGACATAGTCTCTTAATACACTAGTGTTTTCTGTTGAATAAAATGGTAAATGTGTCAAACAACAATAATTAATTCATTCACATTGAAAATATATCCCCACCTTTTATTGTTGAAAAGCTGTGTACACTGGTAGAAATTTTAGTTGGATTGATGCTGTTAGTCAGATACAAAGCACCATGAAAGATGATTCTTGAATTCCAAGCATGTCTGGCTTGGTCGTGCTGGTGGCTCTCATCTGTCTCTACCATAGGTCAGATAGTGGATTAAGGCCTTTAGAAGAGCTGGGGAGAGCGGGCAAGGGAGTGGTTTAAAAATGTATGTAGGACTGAACTGTTTTTTTCCTTGCCACTTGAAGTGGTGTCATTGTAATTTCTGCAGGCAGAGAACAGTTTTAAAGAGTCAAAGTAAAATTAATCTATGGAACTACCAAGATTTATTCTGGTCTCACACCTCAAAAGAGCTGCCAGAAGTGTTTGCCCTTTAATTAGAGCATATAATTTAGCCTGCAACTTTGCTATGAAAACTACTGTATTTTCTTGTGACTATTTCCATAGAGAACACTAAAATATTTGCTATGGTTAGGATCTCTCTTGCTTCTGATTTCACACGAGGAGGGTTTTTTTGAGCACCAAACCATACATAGTTTATGTTATAAATGGGAACACACTACCGGAGCTAAAGTAAGTTCAGCTTTTATTATAAGGCCTAAAGCTTGGAGGGCCCGTGGGTCAAGCAGGAGCGTTCCCAACGAGCAAGGATGCTGCAGAGATGGGGCTGGATCTTCTTCCTTTCTTGAGCAGAGATGTTCCCGATGTTCCAGGTGTAGCGGCACGGTCTCACTGGCTCGAATGTCCCCTTTTTATACTGTTTTTTGTTCCTTTGAATTGGTTTTGGTTGGGATCCTTCATTTGCATGAAGGTTTAAGGTGCTGTATTGGCCCTTACAGCTCTGTCCAGGCTGGCTCATTTTTACTTGGGGAGAGTGCACTTTACTTAGGTGTTATATGGTATGTTGAGTACCGTAGTTCTTATAACTACCCTTCTAACCCCTTTTACAGTATAATAACTAAACATTTATATGCTTAACAATTATTAACTATTTTACAACAGTTTCTAACCTATCTTTGACAATTCCCCCCTCTAACTATTTGATCAGGCTTCCAGCCTGCATCAACTTTTT
>WBNO01008802.1:0-29914 GCA_013400575.1 Peucedramus taeniatus
AGTTTTAAGTAGAACCACTGTAACTGCAAAAAGGTTTACTAATAAAAAACTTGGATACTCTCCAAGGTCTATTTTTGGACATTACAAGATACATAATAGGGTATTTCTGTAGTGAAATACTCCTGACAGCATGGCAGAAATACTCGGAAAGCATGTGAAAAACTTAGTATCAGATGTAAAAGTATCTCTAATGCCAGGAATTTAGATTTTTCAGAGCGTCTCACTGCAAGCATTTGTTTGACCTTACTACTGGAAGTAATTTATTTTGTATTGCAGCTGTGTCTGTGTCAAAACAGAAGTCAGGGGAAGCATGGGAGCCTCCTGACGTAGGAGAGAGATACTTAGTTGTCAGCACAGAGGTTGTGTGTCTGGTTTTGGTGTTTGTTTTGGGGTTTTTTTAAATGTGCTTTTGCAGTTTTAAGAAATAAAGAACAGCTTTATTTCAGTAAGTTACTCCTTTCACCATTCATATTATCTTTTTTTTTAAATCTTCCTATTTTTTGTTTGTTCATTTTGGTGCTAGTTGTGTCCTCCAGTATCACTGCTCTGTCAGTTGAAGGTGAAGATGAAAAGCAATGTGTTTCTTTATGCTAAACTTCAAGGGAATCAATTACCTTTCTTTTCACTTTCTTTCCCTTCCCCCCAGTCCTTACTGCATTATATAAAACTGTTTGAAAAATTTATGTATTTTTCATTATCTTACCTGCAGCAGGACATATTTTCTCACTTTTTGCAGAACTTACTCCTAAACTGAGTTAAATGTTTTTACTAGTCAGTAAATCTGTTTCATTAATTGTCCAAATTGGAGTATTATTTAAGTTGAACCTGCTGTTATCTCTTAGAGCTATGTTAATTTGTCGCATTCTCCCCTCTTGATTTTTCCTGTTGCTCCAAATAAGCTTAAATGTCTGGTTAGTTGGAATGACTGCATGTCCTTACTTAAGGATTGGAACAACTGGCATTTAGCCAGTCGTCTTGTAGCTCTCCTTGTTTGTTTTGTTGTCCCTGTCCCCAAGCTCTGATGGCATCCTGCTCAGATGTTTTCTCCTCTACTCTGGAAACTTTACCATTTTTGAATGTTTCACTTAGCTTGAATATCCTCATGTTACCAAGGTTCACTTGTGATATAGTTCGCTTTCAAGAGTGATTTGTTTATATAGTATGTTTATAATCTGATAGATTTAGCTGTTTTTCCAGGTATTTCTTTCATGTCTCCAGCAGCTGCTCATTGTCTGATGTTTAGTGTATGAAAAATTGCATTACATGTCTTCATGCACCATTCATCCCTGTTTACTTCAGGCAAATTATTTGCATTTCATGTTCTTGCACTACTTGAGGCCTCCTCTAGCTGTAGAGTTCCAAAATCCAAATATATGCAGTTCTTGTGCCTTACTTACTTCTCCAATTTTCTTCTTTATTTTGTGATTTTTTAAATTTTGTTGCCCAAATCCTTCTTTCTGTAAATTTAAATTTTTTTTCATTTACTGGACGTTTATCTTCTGAATCTTTCTCAGATAGTGTCCAGAGAGAGATCCTTATGCACTTAAATACCTGAAATACTTTTCAAAGAAAATCACTTTTCTTGTCTCTCAGACTGATCTTTCAAACTGACTTGACTCCAGTTGCTCTCGTATTTTTCTTGAACAATAAGTCATCATATCATTGGTACATTTTGTTTTGTGGACTCAAATCTCCATTGCTGTTATGAACAGTCATTTGGTTGATCTTATTTGCAGTGAATTCTGTATAATCCTTTGCAGTTTTTTCCAAAGGAACTTGGGTACTGACAGTGATCAGACTGTGAATGTGAATCAAGTTCTTTACTTTTGTCCATTATCTCTTATCGTCTGGATGTCATGTAGTTAAGCCCTGTTTGGTTGCTTCCAGGTTTTAGCTTTGTTTCTATTAGCAGTCCATGATTTAAATATATATGACATAACTAGTGATTAAGACCTTCACTTTTGCACTTCTGCACCGTCTTGTTTATTTCTGTTAATATGTAGTATTAAATTGCAGTTATCCTTCATAGTTGGGAATAAATAACTGCTTGTGATGCTGAACTGACTTTTTGTTGCTTTTGTGCTCTGTGTTTTTCAAGTGAATGCCCAGAAAGCTTCATTATTTCTTTCCACTTTTGCTGTTCCTTTGGGAAAAAAAAATTGTCTTGTTTCACCTGTTTCCTTGTAACAGAATTTTGCCTGCATGCCTTCGTCTTCTGTGGCTCTTGGTGATAGCTTCAGTATTAATTAGAAAAATCTGTTTGTCACAAACAGTAAGAAGTTAAGACTTTTTTCTAGCTGTTCTTGTCTTTGTTGAAATGAGGTAATACTCCTTTCTGTGCAAGTAAATCCTCTTTACTAAACAGTATTTGGACGCCATTTAGCAACATTGCAGTGAAAATAAAATTCTTTTCCTTCCAATTTAGAAAATCTGTAGTATTGTATTTGTCAAGAAAATAGTAGTGTCAAGCTTGGTATGAATGCTGTAATTTAGTAATTACATTTGCATAGCAAAATTTCTCCTGCTGTTCAGCTGGTTGTACTTCTCATCCTCCCCTTTTTATCCAGATTTATTGGTGGTTTTATTCTGTGATTATAGTAAAAGAGGAACAGTATTTCATTAGTGAGTCAAAGAAATGTACAAATTTTTATTAGTCAAAAGAAGGTTTATATCTTTGTTCACATATACACATTAGAATGCATATATCATTATATATTTTTAGATTATTATGCATCACACTATGTATTTCTCTTAGCTTGCAAACCTTAATTCCTTGATTAATTCTTGAATTTCAACAGGACTAGCAACAAAACAACCCTTTACAGACCAGGCTGTAAATTTGTAAAGTAATTTGAATACCAGTCTGCTGAAGTGTTCTGCTTTGGTTATATTTATAAAGGTTTTTTGTGGTGGTGGTGGTTGTTTCTCTCTTTTTATTGTGTTATGATGAAGTAGGAAACACAGCAGCAGCTTTAAAAAGTCTTTCCAAATAGCAGCTTATTGCAGGAGTCTTAAAATCTGCTGAGAGTGGGAGGAGTCGCCTTATTCTGCCTTAGGTCATCACCGTTTGTAGGAGATGAGGGAGGATGAGCTGTACTTTTTTTTCCATTTGCTGTATTTCCAATGATGTATGGAAAACTGCCCCATAGTTGCAGTATGTGCTTCAGCAAAGCACTTCTGTGGTAGTGTTGGTTGATCATGACCCCATCCTTCCGGTGCTTGAAGGGAAGAATTTCTTAGTGTAAAGTACTGAACATCTTGCATATCATCACTTCTGGTTACTATCAGATGAATCAAGGTACTAGGAAATTTTTAAAAAACAATTATTCTAATACTATTTCAATATTTTAACATAATAGAATTAAAAGTAATTAATATTTAAAGAAATAGCCCCTAGAAATTAAGTATTTTTAATTCTTTCTTCAGTTTTGGAAGGATATTGTTGAGGATATTGAAGTTCGTGATCTAATTTCTGACAGAAGCAAATCTCAAGGTGAGACATCTTGACTAATCTTAATATATGCATGTTGGTAAAGCAAGCAAAGGAAGGACTAATACTTATTTATTTACTTCATAGATATTCCATCAGAAGAATGGATTTGGGAATCCTTATTTCATCCACCTCGCAAATTGGGCATTAATGATATTGAAGGGCAGCGGGTACTTCAGATAGCAGTGATTTTACGAAATCTTTCTTTTGAAGAGGGAAATGTTAAACTTCTGGCAGCTAATCGTACTTGTCTTCGGTTCCTGCTACTCTCTGCTCACAGTCACTTTATTTCTCTACGGCAGTTGGGGCTTGACACACTGGGAAATATTGCAGCAGAGGTAATGTGCTTTCAATCAGAACAATTCAAATATAAATTGATAAAAGCAGTAGTGTTAATGAAATGAGTTTTTTTCCTTTATCATTGGATGGAGAAGGAAATAAATTATTCTCTGCATTTGTAATTGGCGATTTGACAACAACTGTTCGGAACTAAAACTAAACTACGACTGTCTGTGTCAGTTTGCTAAAATATAATCACATGAAGAAGACTGATGATGTAGGGAGATAAGAAGATAATCATATTGTGTAATTTTCAGTTTAGTTTCCCGGAGAGAAGAAAGGAATTAGTGAAGTTGTGCAGTCTGTATGCTAGCTTCTTCACTTTATAATTATAACCATTTTATGTCCTGTGTACTGTACTTTGTGTAAACTAGTCATATACCACTGGGTATGCTGCCAGAAACATGTGAGGCATCTTTTTTTTTTTTTTTTTTTTTTTTTTTTGGGGGGAGGTTGGAATGTTATAAAATACACAATTTCAGTATGTCATATTATCGTGCAGAAAATTATATGGGTTTTATAGGTGATATATTCAGATAGTCCTTATATTTTAAAATACAGCATATAAATTTAAATAAAATGGGTACTGCCAGGGAATAAGACTGGAAGTATTGGTCCACTACTAAATATTGAAAGAAAAGGTGGTGTTTTTAATTTGCCATGTACAAAACTTCTTTTGAATGAGAAAGAATGTTACTTATGTGTGATATTTCTACCTGAAAATCAGAAGTAGAGGCAAGATGAATGACTGGGATAGCATTTGGGAAGGAGTACTTTTTGTTACTCAAGTTCTGGTCTTTACTGGATACTAGAATCCGTTTGTGTATACTGTTGACTGCCTGAGAATAAAGTTATCTTCCTTATTCTGAGCACTGGAAAGTGTAAATTAGATTGCTGCTTCAGAGTAGAAAAAGAGGAGGGGGCTCAAAACGCTAGGTACTATCAAAAGTTCACAGGGTTCAGTTTTTATGAACATGAGCGTAATTTATGTGTGCTGCACTTAAACACTTCTGAACCTTGTATTTTGACAAGTAAATCTAAGTATTTGAGTCATTAGCACTATGTAGATAGTGTTAGTAATTTTTTTTTCCTTTCTCATCAGCTTCTTTTGGATCCTGTTGATTTCAAAACTACTCATCTAATGTTCCACACTGTTACAAAATGCCTCATGTCAAGGGATCGATTTTTAAAAATGAGAGGTAAGATCTCTAGCTATACTTCTTGTTGTATCAAAATTGTAATTACTGCTGTTTAAAACTATTTTGTATTTGTTCTTCAGGCATGGAAATCTTGGCAAATCTTTGTAAGGCTGAAGATAATGGTGTCTTAATTTGTGAATATGTGGATCAAGAATCCTATAAAGAGATCATATGTCATCTCACACTACCAGATGTGCTGCTTGTAATCTCAGCACTTGAGGTGCTATACATGCTCACAGAGATGGGAGAAGTGGCCTGTTCAAAGATTGCTAAAGTAGAGAAGAGCATAGGTAAGGGAGAAGCAAAATCTATTACTTCTCTTGCTTATGTAAGAAAAAACACTTAACCGCTGACCATGACATATTCTTAAAAATGTGGCTTGCTTGTGTGTGTATGAGCACACAGCATGGGGATGGAATTTACTAAATCTATTCACTGTGTCCTCAAGGAATTGATGATGCTAAAAATTCTTAAGTGTTATTTTTTTAATGCCACAAGATGTGTTTTAAAAAAAAAATGTACAGAACCATGCAAAGACTTGTTCCCTTTCAACACATGGCAATTTTAAAGCAAATCATTATGTTCCAACAGCATTCATCTTGTCCTAATGTCATTGTTGGTTTTACATTCAATACTTTAGATACATTAGTATGTCTGGTTTCTATGGACATCCAGATGTTTGGACCTGATGCTCTTACTGCTGTAAAGCTCATTGAACATCAGTGTGTTAGCCAGCAAGGAATACTTGATGTCAGACCACAGGTAATGGATCATGGTTCTTCACAGGCCCATGCAACAGGTGTCCCAGGTGAGTATCACTGCTAGAGAACTGTTCAATAAAATTTCCCATATGATCTATGATTCTTATCTTCTCTATATTTCAGATTAGTTTACATAAAAAGTGTAACATTGTGCATAACATATGTATCTTTTTTAAGCACTCATTCAAAGCAAATACGCTCTGTTAGCCAAAACTGTTGTGAAACAAGCTTTGAAAGAATTTTAATGGTTTTCAGTTGCTAATCTGAAAATTCTCTAAAAGTTGACACATTGCTTATTTTAACTTGTTCAGTGGAAAGAAAAATTATCTATTCTACATTGTTCCCACAATTTTTAGAGAATTAGAGATCCGTTTTATATTATGTTTTACACTGGGTATTATTTGACAGTAACATAAAGTATTTGGTAGAATTACAGAGATGGGATGAGATAGATTCACTCTTGAAGGTTCTAAACAGTTTATTGTTATGTGAACCAAATTGTAACTATTCTTAGGAAGTTAGCATTCCCGAAAGAACCATTGCAGCAGATACTGGTTTGCCTGTCTGAAGTGTGCTGGTTTAGGAATGGGTGTGGATGCCACAGCAAAAATGACTGGGAGAGAATGTAACCAAGGGGGTGAACAAGAGTGAATAGAATGAACTGATGTGATGTTGCCACAAGGTCCTTTGCATTATATTTGCATCCACTTAAGAACTGGAAAAATAATTGCGGTGTATTTGTGCCTGTTTTGGTGGAGTATTGTGCCACTTTAAAATCATGATCATGAATCAGGAAGCAGCCGTTCACTAGGTGCACACCTCGTGATTGCACTTCAGCAGTGACTCTGGCCCTGGCAAGCCCTGCTTCACTTGGGTAAACTGTAGTGCAGATCTGTGGGCACTTTTGTGACTTGCCTTAGCCGGATACATCCTTACTGACAAACATGGGAGAAACTGTACCAGTGGATGTCATGAAGTGCTTCGTTTAGGAGGACAAAAAACATTTCAGCAAGTTTTGGTTTTTTTTCTTCCCCACATTCCCTACAGCCTCCAGGACAGCACCACATGTTGCTCCACCTCCAGGAATAGTAGAAATAGACAGCGAGAAATTTGCATGTCAATGGTAAGTGTGTAGTTCTGTTCAAATACATTAATGAAGAAGAAAAACAAATAAAAATACTGAGTTAATGTGTCACAGAATTTTCTAGTTTGATTGTCTTTACTGTTAGACTAATTTTTCTGAAAAGTGTAAACCAAATCTATTTTTTCACTGCTTTGAAGAAGTATGGAAGCGAAAACTCAAGCAGAATATTCAGTCTTTGCCTGTTGATCCATGAAGTTAGTTGTTTTGTCTCTTAGGACACAGTTTGATTTGATTTTTAACTCTGATCTTGATTTAATTTATTTTTTAAATTGTCAAGCAGTGTTACCTGTTTCACAGGTATTTTTATCTGGTAATGTGTTGCTAAATTACTGAATCAGTATAAAAGTAATTATCAAATTGTGAAGCTAGGCACTGCCAAACTCTTGCATGATCATTGTGAACCTCAGGTTAAAGATCAAAGTCTTTGCCATTCAAATTCTGTTGCTTTCAACTAATATTATTGTCAGATATTTAGAGAGAAACTGTCTCTCCTGTGGTTCTTGTGGGTGATCTTTCTGAGCTCTTTGTCTTACATAAATCAACTCACATTCCAAGTATTTGTATTAATTGGTTCCTGATGGGCCCGTTCACCTCTGCTCCTTCACAGCTCTTAGTTCATCTTCTGTCATACTGAGGAGACAAGCGCCTTCCAGATAAAGTGGATGGAATTTACAAAGCTTAGTGTTTTAGGTTATCATGAAGTTATACTTCCAGCAGAGCTTTGGCTGTATGGGGGGAAATACTGTGTATTTTCATGGTCAGCTGATGTTACCATGCTTCTCTTTGCACACTGCAAAGTATTATTAACCATAATAATTAGCTGCTGAAAGATTGAGAAATTTCACATTTAGGAATTTAAACAGGGATACCTGGAACTGGACTCTCTCTACAGATCACATTAGTCAACTTAGATTAACGTACATTTTCATGGTATGCTTTAGTCATTACTTCCTACTTAGAGAAATGGGAAAATGAGTAAATCATAGCAGTAGAATTTAGTTGCTACCTCTTGAAAACAGCAAAAAGACAAGGTATTTAAGCTGATCTTCCTGGATGTATTACTAGCCAGCTTAGATTCAGTAGGAGGTGTTAAATGCAGTGACAGTAAAGTGCTGATCACAGATCACATTTCACAATTTTAAGTTGTGAACATCTCCCATTTGCTGGTACCAGTGTTAGTATGTCAGCCTAATATGACACATCCAACTGGACAGTCACTTGTCCAATATGCCAAATTTAATTAATACCTAAGCTTTCTGTTAATATAATGTAATCTCGGTTTTTGCAATAATAAAATTCTAACAACTGCAGGAGAAATGGTACTTATTCTTCATGAGAGAATACAATTTAAAGAATGTAGTCATAGGCTTTTCATCTAGTTACATTTGGAGTGTAGGGCTCTACAAAGAAGAACGCAGTGTAGTTTTCCAGAGTGTCAGCACCATATAATAAATGCTGACAACTAAAGTATTTCTTCTATTCTCATGTCAATATTTGAGCACTGAGTGTGAGTTGTTACTTGCCTCCGTTTGCTGCTGGGGATAATCAATTCCTTTGTCTCTGGGTTGCAGTAGTGGATCTAAGAGAAATAAAATTAAACTGATAGAAGATGTTTCCTTTTCTCACAGCTTCCTGTGAGGTTAGAGGTTAGGTAGTCTGTGGACTTGAGGAGAGTCTGTAGGAGATACAAATACTTTTCACTGCTAAGTGAATATTAGATGGTCAACAAACATTGACTTTATGATAAAAATGTGTGATGAAGAATTATTTAGCTTTCAGTCCATCTTTTGTGAAAGTAAAATCATTAAGGAATAAGAATAGAGCTGTGGGGAGGAGATGCCAACAAACCATGCATTTTCATTTGTTTTTTTTCAGAATATACAATAAAAAAGGCATAGGTAGAGACAATTTTGCTTAAATAGTACGTATATAAGTATGTAGATAAGATACTGCATGTAAAACTGACCACAAGTGTTAGGGCTCCAGTGTGTTGATTCATAAGCAGTGAAAAAGTGTGGAAGAGGCGTCTGACAGAACAATATACTAAAGTGCTATTTTCCATGTTGTTGGTAGATCTCAAAAGTGTCTGTGATACAGACTGAAGTGTTCTAACAACCCCTTTAAAAGTACTCTCTGTATTTTGCTTCATAGTTTATTTTTTCATCCTCAGGTTGAATGCCCATTTTGAAGTGAACCTTGATTGCTCAGTCTCTCGAGCAGAAATGTACTCTGAATACCTCTCTACTTGTAGTAAATTAGCTCGAGGTGGAATCCTAACATCAACTGGATTTTATAAATGCCTGCGGTAAG
The DNA here is from genome assembly GCA_013400575.1 of Peucedramus taeniatus. NCBI lineage: Eukaryota > Metazoa > Chordata > Aves > Passeriformes > Fringillidae > Peucedramus > Peucedramus taeniatus. The sequence goes on from WBNO01008802.1 coordinate 9,244, forward strand.
ACAAGAATTTATGCAGCACTAAAGAAGCAATTGTATGTTCTCGAAACTAAGCGGTAGTTTTAGATTTCTTTGAGAAAAGATCTACTGAGTTGAAAGACATCCAGTTTTGGAATTTTAATTGAAACAAATGTTTAGTGTTTGTTTAATTTTATTTCATTCTATTTCAAGATCTTTGAATGGGTTCCTTTTCTGCCTCTATTCCTTCTAGTTCTTTCTGAAGTAGTTTTTTGAGACTTTGCAATTTTCGCTTAGGTTCTATGACATCTCGGCCATCTGGGGGACCTGCTAGTCCTCAATGATAAGCACTCACATGCTATTGGAAAATCCTGCTTTGTTGTAAAAATGCAGGCATTCCTTCTATTACTCTGCACACAGGAGCAGTTAGGTAAAACAAAAACATTGTGGGAGTTGAGTTATTGTGTTTAACATGGATTTATGTTGTGTTTGGCAGAACTGTCTTTCCAAATCATACAGTGAAGAGAGTAGAAGATCCAAGTAACAATGGTCAAGCACATATACATGTGGTAGGAGTGAAAAGGAGAGCTATACCACTTCCCATTCAGATGTACTATCAGCAGCCACCAACTTCGTCTACCCCAGTTGTCCGGGTTGATTCAATTCCTGATGTGTCTTCGTCTCCTTTGCCAGCAGGTTTTTAACTTAATTATATATATAAAGTATTTTGCATTGATCCTGAAACCGTAAGAAAAGCCAGAAGTTTTTTAACATAGCTTGAAGGTGTAGAAGTTGAGGCCACATGTTTTGAGTTTATTCATTAATGTTGGGAATAGTATTGCAGTATTTCCTTGCATGCCATTCTAGTCTTTGACACGTAACCCATAAGCTTTCCAGTCAGCACACAAGCCATTGTTGCTGCATCATTAACTCAGACTCTATAGAGCTGAGAAAAGAAACTGTTTCATGTAGAATTGCAATTTCAGATCTTGGATTTTAAAAAATTTGTTAGTTAATGTGTTTGAAGTAATCTCTGCTTCCAAACTTTTGCTGTGTTTATTTCAACAGGAATCCCACATGGGCTACCAGGTGTAGGAAATCACTATCAGAGGACGCCTATTAACCAGTCTTCAACTTTGACAGCAACACAGATGTCTTTTCCAATTCAAGGTGTTCACACTGTGGCACAGACTGTTTCTAGAATTCCACAAAATCCTTCTATTCATACACAACAAAATGCTCCAATGACTGTTATACAGAATAAAGGTCCAATATCCTGTGAAGTAGTGAAGGCTGCAGTAATACAGAGCTCTGTTCCTCAGTCTGCAGTTCCTGTTCCTATTGCAGTAGGAGGAGCTTCTAATCAAAATCACAGCACCACAGGCCAGCAGCCGTCTGTTACAGTTGTGAGTTCTCAGATGCTTCACCACCAACCTGTAATTCAACAACAGTCCCCACTGCACGCAGTGGTACCAGGACAGATACCTTCAGGCACGCCTGTTACGGTAATTCAGCAAGCTGTACCTCAGGGTCATATATTTGGCAGAGTACAAAACCTACCAGCATGCAGTTCAGCAGTTTCACAGGGTCAACAGCTAATCAGCACATCATCACAACCTGGGCAGACATCATCTCAGCAGTCCTCTGCGGGTAACCAGCAACAAGATACAGTCATCATAGCACCACAGCAGTATGTCACAACCTCTGCATCTAACATTGTTTCTGCCACCACAGTTCAAAATTTCCAAGTAGCAGCTGGGCAGATGGTTACAATTGCAGGTGTTCAGAACCCACCAACATCTAGAGTAGGGTTTCAGAATATTGCACCAAAGCCTCTGCCGTCTCAGCAAGGTCCACCTGCTGTGGGGCAGCAGCCACAGCAGCAGCCTCCACCACCATCCCAGCAAAGTGTAGTGATAGTAAGCCAGCCAGCTCAGCAAGGTCAGACATATGCACCAGCCATTCATCAAATTGTGCTTGCTAACCCAGCTTCTATTCCTGCTGGCCAAACTGTCCAGTTGGCTGGACAGCCGAGCATTACTCCATCATCTTCACCATCCCCAGGTCCAGTTACAAATAATCAAGTCCCTACAGTTATGTCATCTTCATCTACCACTCCTCAGTCACAAGGACCCCCTCCTACTGTTAGCCAGATGCTTTCTGTAAAGAGGCAGCAGCAGCAGCAACATTCACCAGCATCATCGCAGCAGCAGGTACAGGTACAACAATCGATGCAAATGCAAGTTCAGTCACAACAAGCTAATACAGGAGTTGGCCAGCCCAACTCTGGTGAGTCTAGCCTGATAAAACAACTGCTTCTTCCAAAAAGAGGCCCCTCAACTCCAGGAGGGAAGCTTATACTCCCAGCTCCACAGATTCCTCCACCTAACAATGCAAGAGCTCCTAGCCCTCAGGTGGTTTATCAGATGGCCAATAACCAGACACCAGGTTTTGGAGTTCAAGGACAGTCTCCAGCTCAGCAGCTGCTAGTTGGACAGCAAAATGTTCAGCTGGTCCCGGGTGCAATCCCACCCCAAGGGGCAGTGCAAACAGTACCCATTTCTAATTTACAGATTTTGCCAGGCCAGTTGATCTCGAACAGCCCAGCAACTATTTTCCAAGGGACTACTGGCAACCAGGTTACGATAACAGTTGTGCCAAATACGAGTTTTGCTACTGCAACTGTGAGTCAGGGAAATGCAACTCAGATAATTGCTCCAGCAGGAATTTCAGTGAGTGGAGCACAGACAGGAGTTGGGCTACAGGTGCAAACCCTTCCAGCTACTCAAGCACCTTCAGCTGGACAATCACCGTGTACTGCTGCTCCCCCATTCAAAGGTGATAAAATAATTTGCCAAAAGGAGGAAGAAGCAAAGGAAGCAACAGGTTTACACATTCATGAACGTAAAATTGAAGTTATGGAGAATCCTTCCTGCCGAAGAGGATCTGCAAACACCAGCAATGGGGATGCAAAAGAAAATGAAATGCAGGTGGGAAGTCTTTTAAATGGGAGAAAGTATAGTGACTCCAGTCTACCTCCTTCTAACTCAGGGAAAACACAGAATGAGGCCAATCAGTGCTCACAAGTCAGTAATGGGCCATCATTAGAAATGGGTGAGAACGGAGCTCCTGGAAAGCAGAACTTTGAACAAATGGACACACAGGAAATTAAAAGTGATTTGAAGAAGCCCCTAGTTAATGGAATCTGTGATTTTGATAAAGGAGATTGTTCTCATTTGAGCAAAAACATTCCAAATCACAAAACTTCCAATCATGTAGGAAATGGTGAGATATCTTCAGTGGAACAACAAGGGAATTTGGATGCCACGCAGCAAGATACTGCCAAAGGTGATCAAGGGGAAAGAATTTCTAATGGGCCTGTATTAACTTTGAGTAGTTCACCTGTTGTAAGCGGTACACAGGAGGCTGCAAAACTGTTAACCCAGCAACTTAGTGGTACCAACACTGATTTACCTAATGGACCTCTAGCTTCAAGTTTGAATTCAGATGTGCCTCAGCAACGCCCAAGTGTAGTTGTCTCACCACAATCTACAGCCTCTGTTATACAGGGGCATCAAATCATAGCAGTTCCACACTCAGGACCTAGAGTGTCCCAGTCTACCCTGTCCTCCGAAGTTCGGTCTACTAATGGCACAGCAGAATGCAAAACTGCAAAGAGGCCAGCAGAGGATAATGACAGGGAAACTGTTCCAGGAATTCCAAATAAAGTAGGAGTTAGAATTGTTACAATCAGTGACCCCAACAATGCTGGTTGCAGTGCAACTATGGTTGCTGTGCCAGCTGGAGCGGATCCAAGCACTGTAGCGAAAGTAGCAATAGAAAGTGCTGTTCAACAAAAGCAGCAGCATCCAACCACGTATATACAAAGCATGGTCACACAGGTATGTTGCAGTGTTCTTTTTATGTTTATTCTGACTGTGATTCTGACTAAAACTGTGAAATAACATGACTGAAAATGTGAGCTTGGTCGATATCTCTTGCATAGTATTTCAGATATTCAGAAAAGGATACTTTCTCTTCTTCCACAGACTAAAGTTTTAACAGTTTACATATTTCTTCAGTGTCCGTGACAACAGTGGAATTCAAAATTTGTAGCTTGATAATACACAGTGAGGAAAGAACTTCTGCTCACTGTTTTCTTCCTTAAAAGAATTAACTGTTCTGAAAGCAACAATGATATGCTGGATGGTCTTGTAAAAACATCAAGGTTGTTCTGCATTTTGTTCTCATTCACTTCGGAGAGGTGAATATGTTTTTTTGGATAAAAACACACCTGCATCTGGATGGCTGAAATGAGTTGAAGTTCTTGCATTTGAAGTTGGTCTTCAAGGTCTTGCTTTGTGGGTTCACTACAGTTAGGCGAAAGTATTATTTTGTAAATTTGTTGAAATATTTATATTTATTCATTACAAGATGTTCACGTTTATCAATAAAACAAGCATTGGTTTGTTTTTTTTTTTTTTTTCTCTATTTGCCAAGCTTCGGTGAGAGTTTGTTGGGCTTTTTTGTCCCTTGACTGAATTTGTTGAACCTTATGAAAGTGGTTACTCACTAACACTTTACTAGAAATGAGGTATGGACATCAGGAGCATTTAATAAGTAAAATAATCATGTTAGAGATTATTCCGTTCCCTAGAATTTACTTTAATTTTATACGTAGACAGAAAATCACTCTCCAAAAAACCCATTCCTAACCTGAGTAGGAGCAAAGGGAATAGGATGGTAGGTCTGGCAGTCAAGAATTCTGACAGACCATAGAGAGGAAGTCCTGAGTGTATGTCAGTACACTTTGACCTTGGAGTAACAGGTCTTTAATTTCTTATGGTGGTTTGGTGTTTTTTTTGGTTTGGTTGGTTTGGTTTTTTTTTGGTTTTTTTTTTGGTTGGGGGTTTGTTTGCCTTTGACAAAGTAGAAGGCATAGACATGATGGGCTTATACAGACCTAGAACTCAAAATGTGACAAGTGCTGGCTAGATCTGCTTCATTTTCTGTGACAAGTTTGGTTGCTCTTGAAAACTCTTTTGACTTTTCTAGTTGACAAAAATCACGGTTAACAGTTAACAAGTTTCTTCCTTATTTACTTTCTCTACTTTTTGCTTCTAACTGTGAAAGTGCACAAAGTTAATTCTTAAAATGTATTTGAATGTCTTTGAACTCACTCCTAAATTTTCGCTTAGATTTTGTTGGGGGGAGATCTGTATTTTTCTGATTTGTTATTTATCTTTGTTCTTAATAGAAATAATTTGACCAAAATTAATAGCGTCTGTTAGCAGCATAAGGACAACATGCTAGATTTTCTGTAGTGCGGATATATTAGCTATGCCTTGCTTTATACACCGAGTGTCTTTATTACACAGTTTGAATTTCTGTTATAGCTTTACTAAGGATTTGGCTGAAGTACAAAATGGTGTGGCTGTCCTTATTCAATGAAATATGTTTGTTTATTTATTCCCTCAATATGTACCTGAAAATAATTTGCAGTTGTATGTCAAGCAGCTACTATATGATCAGATTTTAAGAATTTTGAGAAGGGAGTAATACATTTAACTATTTCATTTGATTTTGATAATGTATATCACGATACTAGAGGATAGAAAAAATAATTTCTGTGCTGATAGTTTCTTCTTTACACTCTCCCTAGTGTCACTATAATTAATAGTTACTACATTTTACATTACCTCTACAAACTGAAATGCTGCCTGCTGGGTATGCCATTTGGTAGAAATTTGCGTATCAGAAAAACTTGGTTTAATGTCTCCCTACCTGAAAGCTTGCTCATTCTGGTGTCTGTAGGATGCCCTTATTTTTTTCAAAATTATAGAAATGTGGGAGAAATTAGTTAATTAATTTTGAACTTGGTGAGAAATTTATTCATTAACTATTTGCCTTAGCCATATGTCTGTGTATTTACGAATCATATCTATCATAATATTGCGAGTACAGACTTAGAGTTGAACCCATTTTAGGCTACTCTGTTCAGATATAGTGATCATTGTAGTTTGGCTTAGGATTTGCAGAGATCTTTACCACTTCTTTAAAATTATCATGTTGGGTTATAAACTCTACCAAAATCACCCTGGCCAGCTTTTTCTGTAAAGCAACTGAGCAGCTGCAATAGCCATTGCTTTTCTGGAAGAGGAGATGCTAAGTATTTCCAATATTAAGTCTGCTTTTAGGAGTATTTTTAAATATCCAGAAATGTAGCCAAAGTCTCATGAACATGGTGTGAATTTTAGTGATGACTTCATTTAAGATTAGGCCTTGTGTTATCTTCTATTTTCTTCCTCACATTTTGAGTCTTTCTCATCTGATAAGCAGCTTCCTTGTCCCTGACTTTTTTGAAAGGCAGCAGCCGAGGAACATTTTTTCACTTGAGCATCTGCATTGTTTTATCCTCTATGAAATACCTAAGTATATATTGGCTGTCTTGCAGAGGAAAAAGGGAGAGCATGGTTTTTACTGCAAACATTGTGAAATTTATTAGAAATGCGATCCAATGGAGAAAAATGTCGAGGGACAGAGAATAAAGGGATATTAACTATGGCAAAATTACGTAGCTGCTGAAGCTTTTAGTGTGTGATTTCCTGTTTGCTTCTTAGCTTAAAATTTTATTTTAAGCTACAGCTTGTATTTCAGAGAATTGTGAAAGGGAGAGAAGAAAAAAAATTGCAATAAAAGTAAAACCAAACAGGAAGACTGAAAAATGAGGTTCAGGGGACAGAAAAGGAAGGAGAGTATTGGTTATGCAACTACAGTAGGATTAGCTGTCATGAACTACAGAGAGGAGAAGGAGAAGATGCTTGAAAATAAGGAAGGATTACAAAATAAGGCAGGAATGAAACAACAATCTGAAAACTAAGGAAAGCAAGAAAGCATTAAATAATCCTTAAGGCAGTATAGAAGTTAAGAGAAATTTGTTTCCTTTTATGAAAGGTAGTTTGAAATGGGATGATACAGTGTGCTTGGGGAAAAATGTTAATTTAAATGGCCTGTTACTTGTATACTGACTATGGGATAGCCCACATAAGTGTCATTAAGATCCAATTAGACAAATACAGATTGCTTATGTATATAATCTGAGATTATTCCCTATTAATTGTATACCTCAGCAAAACTTGTTGAGAAATAAGTGTATGTATACTGAATATTTAAAAATTTCTTTCCATATTTTGCATTATGATAAAAAGGGGGATCTGTTTGTTATGTCAGAACAGGTACACATGATACACAGGGTGTTGCAATTTTGTTCTTATATCGCCATCTATATTTTGTAAGCTCCTGAAATGTACTCTTGAGAGGAGACAGAACTGGTACTGTACTTTCTTGGCTTCCTTTTATTTTGGTGTTCTCTGTTCGTGGTTTGTTGCTTTCCTGAGGCATTGTGCTAGACTGGTGGTTGAAAAAGAAATGAGCAATTACCTATCTGTATGCTTTTCTTTGCCACATTTTCTTGTTCCTCTTCAGACGCCTCCAAAACATCTGTTGAACATAACCATGTTGGTTTGTCCCAATTGGTGTGTGTTTTAAAGGAATGCTCAGATATCATGCTAAGTTCTTAGAATTGGGCATATCTGTTTTAAATTGCCTCATCTGGCTTTTAAAGTAATGACTTTCTTGCTCATCACTGTCCTTCCCTCACAAACAATTGCACGCCTATTTCTCTTAAGGCTGCCCACTTGAAACATGCTTGTGTTGAAATTTAGATGGCAAAATTTGTGTGGCCTTGGCTGTTTGCTCCTGCTCTCTGTTGATTGGAAAGCTGAGAATTACCATGCACCAGAAAGCAGGTGTGTAGCTCCAGGAGGTGTAATTCATTCCTAGCCACAGAGCAAATGAGTTTCTCAGCTGGAAGTAGTGAAATACAGAATCTGTGTGCTTTTATTGCCCTTCACTTGTGAAGCACACTGTTGTTAGGAGACATAAACTTCTCAGTAATCTAACAAGAAAAGAACATTTATTTTGGTGCCTACTTATCCACTTGACCCCTTTCTCACACTCAAATTTTCCTCCATTTGTTTTCAGCTTATGCGTTTTTATAGATGTGTTCATTAGCCTGAATAAGATAAGCAAAATTTCATTATATCAAGCTGTAAATCCTATTATACTTTAAAAGTATTTTTACTAACAACTGTTTCTTTTTAAATTACATTTATTTACAGTGGTTGTGCACGTATTAGTGGTGGGGAAGAAATGCAACTTAATGCTTTTAAACTGCATATAGCTCTACATGTCAACAGAATCCCCAACACATTGGGATGCAGAGTGTTCTCTTGCTAGTGGCACAGCAGGCCTTTTAAATAGAATGTGCAGGTATCATTATAAAATAGTTATCTGTTCATGCATAAAGGGAATAGCATCGCTAGTTCTGTCAAGTGTAAGTGAAGGCCACATCTGGCCTCAACTCATAGGGTTTGTTATTCCTACCACATAGGGAGCTTCTATGCCCAAATGTAGGAGCTCTTGTGCATAAAATTAAATGAACATCTTAGTAAACAGTCCATTCTTGTTAGCAGAAAGTTCTTAGTTGTACTCTTGGTTATCATGACCAGGCTGAATTTCCTCCCCCTCTCCAATACCTCAGTCCAGATATAAAATTTCTACTTGTTTACTAAAAGTAGGCTTTAGTATCTGCTCTGTAAGTAGACTGTACAGGCATTAAGGGTTTGTATTTTTGTACTTCAGGGTTGAGTGTAAACCCTACTGAGATAGATGCTGCTGCTCTAGAGTTACCTTTCAGTTCCAAGATCCTGTGAGAAAAGGGCTAAGTGGTGGCAGTTGCAAATTGAATTATGGAGGGGTCTAATTTGATTATAAAAGGGTGTTGTGAAGCACTTTAAAGTGTAGCAGAGTACTGGGTATTTGTTTTCTTGGGAAACCTGGATTCATTGAATGTTTTTACTAGAGGAAGAAATTTTCTGGAATCTTTATGCCCCAGGGAAAGACTTCACAATGTTACTTTTCTTAGACTTAATTAGGGAAAAGTTAATGTCTGTCATCATTTAATAAGTGAATTAACATAATCATAGCATATGAGCACTGTAAAGTAGGTAGCACCTAGCAAGTATTTCTAGGTATATTTCTGGGAGAAAAAGGAGTTTAATTTCTGAAAAACGAAGGCTGTACCTAAATTGAGTGATATCCCATGTGTCATGCATTTATAAACTAATACATGACAATAGAGGGAAACAAGCAAAAATTTAGCATTGATCTTTATGAATTTTTCTGATCTCTTGAATGAAGAGAGGCAAGCTTTGTGATGTTTGACTGTAAAGCTTTCATTTCTGAAATAAAATAAAAAATGCTAGGAGCAAATGTAACTTTGCTTTACATGTCGATTTAAAAATATAATCAATAAAGCTGATAGGCAAGCAATGGATTTATCTTTAAAAATACATGGAAGTTGTGTCCAACAAGTTTGAGTGAAACTACTCCATAGTAGAGCAGTAAGAAGAGAATTTTAAACTTAACAGCAACGATTTTACATGTTTCTTTTCAATTTATTAGCTTTTTTAAAAAGTGGAAAAAAATGGGAGGGGACACTGAATGATAACTTTTTGTCCTGAAAATTTGTTTCTCTTGCTGAGCTCTTTCATTTTCAGCATGCAACATTTTGTGTTGTGTATCTCAGATCAACTTATTTAAAATAAACAATTTTTCAATGAGATGATATTAAAACCTTTGAATACCACTAGGAGAGCTTGCCAGAGAAACCCTTGAGAAAATTCATAATTCCAGATTAATTGCAGGGTTCGCTTTGAATGGAGTAAATAGTACATGAACCACACATTGAATGATGAGAATTAAACAAAATACTGAATTCATTCAGTAAGCTCATTTTCTCTTCAGCACATTAAATGAGACAGAAGTTCTACAGGGATAAAAAGTCACATAAAAGACCATCAGAATGTGTTGATACTAGGATGCCAAATGAGGGTTGCAAAACAAGCTGTACTGCAGACACTCCATTATTTTACTTGCAACTTCATTTTAAAAATGCCTTTTTAAGGGGAGGTTGATATTAAAAGACTCCACTTGTGTTTACCTTTTGTTAGAAGATACCTTGTGAAGGATTCATTACCCATTCTGTGAAATAGCTTAAAGGTCTTTAGGGGAATATCATTGCTGAGTTCAAAATAGTTTGTAGTTATGACTAAGGGACTCAAGTCTTTTCTTAGAACTTTTCATATATGTGGATGGATCACAGGCATCCTAAGTAGTTGTGCTGTACTCAGGAGTTTTGCAGAGTTTTTCCTTATTTTTATCATGTTTTATTGCTTGGATAGGGGATGTGTTTTGCTTTTGATCAGGCTTCTTTGCTGTCCCTTGGGTCATGTTAGTGTAGTAGTATACTAACATGTAGTATAATCTGTGATAGTTATTAACTCACTACCTTGTGTGACTGCTGTCCACAATGCCAACAGAGATCAGTGGGAAGAAAATGTAAGTCAATATAAAATGAAATGTTAGAAATTGAAGTTAGCAATTGGTTTCTTTGTAGTGAAAGTCTAAAGTTACTCAGTAACAGAGCTGTAAAGATCTAAATGTGTGAACCATTGGAAGGTGTTTGCTTATAATATTCTTACACAGAATTGGAAGTAATTTTATTCTATCTCTTTAGAGTGTGAATTTGTTTTCAAACAGTGGAGAAGAAAAGGATGTTAGGTCTTCATCTCTAAATAATATTCAAAAGCTTAATTTTTCTACTGTCATCATCCTTACAAACTTCTTGCTGACCATAGCCTTCCAGGAAAAAAAGAGAAACAATATTCTGACACAGACACTGTTTTGAAATGGGAAGTTCAGCATTCAGTATCCATTATTCAGAAAAATAAATAAAATTAGTTTGGGTTTATATATTTTTAGGTAATTTCAAAGATAATTTTAGTTGAGTGTTAAGTGTTTCGTTGTATTGCAGGGGAGCAAGGGGAACATAATTTTGCTTTTTGAAATGTTTCTCTTTTCGTTGTACACAAGTTGTGCAGCATCGTCAGGCATTCTGAGCATGTGGTGCTATTCCCTATGCTGATGATACTGCGGTGCCTTGAGTTTGCATGAATTTTTTTTCTTTTCTTAAATAACAACAAAGCATTTGAAAAATAATGTTAACCTTGGCTCCACTAGTGCCCTTGAGAAATTTCTTTGCAGTCATAATTCTGTATTTGAATTTGGGCATGAAGTTTATTATTTGAATATTAGGAAGTTCTGCATAAGTACTACAGTGTAAAAGTTGTATGTCCCTCATGTTACTGTGTCTTACTAATGCTTATTCAGAGTATTAAAAATTGAACATCTGTGGTGGATTAAGGTGTAAAACAGAAAGTCTTTCAACAAGCAGTAAACTGTATGTCAAGTCTAGAAATGAGCCCTGTTTAAAATTGTTTTAACTTTTTCTACAGAGCACACCTGCAACATCGATACCAACAGTTCAAGTACAGGGCCAGCAGATGAATTTGCAGCCACCTTCATACACTGCAGCAAGTCAACATGCAGAGCAAATGAAAAAACCTGGACAGAACTTCATGTGTCTGTGGCAATCTTGTAAAAAGTAAATGGCTCCTTTATTTACCTTTTACTGACATGTAACAGATGCTTGTATATAGAAGGTGATTCTACAAGTTCCTTCAATTCTGTTTCCATAAGTTACCTTACACTTTGTCAGTGGGGCAAAAAAAAAGTGAAAAGTGTTGAGGAAATTTAATGAGATGGGGGAAGGCAAGACACTTAACTGCTCTCAGTTATACTTCAGAGCATAAAATGAGTATTATGTGACTTTCTTGAAGTATATATTGATTCTTTAGTAACAAAAAATAGTTGTGTAGTTAAATTTAAAAGAATTCTGAGCTCTGAAGCTTGTTCTCTGTGTTGCAAGAAATATAAAAATATAAAGAAATATAAAAATAGTTCCTGTACTGCAGTTACAAATCATGTCTTGATATTTCCTTGTATTTCCAGTTTTTCAAGATCAGGGTGTTGAACTTCAGTGTCCTGGTCTTATTTAGCTTATGACTAATTTTGGTAATTATACCATTTGTGTTCAGAGGACGCCATTGTCTTGAAAGGAAGTAGTAAGAAACTGGGTCTTAAGACTAGACAGCCATGATTTAATTTTTTTTTTAAATTTGCTTCTGTTGTTCTTAGAGAGGAGTGAACTACCAGACATTTAAATGTAGGCTTATAAAAACTTGATACAACTCTCATGGAAAGTATCTTGACATTGATTTTTAAAATAACTTAGGTTTGTGAATATGCTTTGTTTCTGGGTAAGGGCAGAGAGTTGGTGAAAACAGGTAGTTGTCAAATAGCCACTTTGAAAATTGGAGACAAATTGTGAGTGAGAAAAATTGCGTAACATATAGGATGGTACAAAAAAGAGTGACAGCCTCATCACTGTAGGATGACAAAGGGAGCATAAAGCTGATTTAACAGAAAGCTGGTGGGAAATTCAAAGAATTGGGATGAAAAGGTGGAGAAGTTTAACTGTCTGGAATGGTTAGTGAAAATAAGGCATTTGAACAGAATTGTAGGAATAATGAGTGAGAGTTAGTGTGAAACCGCTGAAGGTGTAATTTCTGTTTCTTTCATTCCTTACAAACATAATTTAAGATCATGGAGTCAATGCAAGAGATCTTGCACTTTTTAAATCATTGTACTATTTTCACTTTACATGTGATTTTTCTTTCTTTGATAGGTGACACTTCTCTATGTAAGAAATATGTGTAAGGCTTTACTTACTCGGTAGTTTCCTCCCTTACTACTAGTAAATAGAACTGAAGAGCCATAGTCTGCTGGCTGCACAGTAGATGCATTAGCTTGTGCCTACATATGGGTGGGTTGCATTGAGGTTGAAGTGAAAGTCTGGGGCAGTGTCACAGCAGAAGCCTTGCCAGCTTATAGCATGTCAAAGAGTTTGCTGAACTACATTTTTAAAGTATAAGTCACCAGCTTCATTAAATGTCTAAGGTTACATAGGATAAGCTGTGTTAAAGCAGGAGGAGAAGCAGTAGTATTAAATTACCTTACATTATCAGTCTTTTTGTAGTCTGTCTTAAGATACAACTCCGGAAGGTTTACCTAAGAGTGAAGTTCAGGGCTACAAGGCCGTTGATCTCTGTATTTTGCTCCATGCCTAGTGTATTATTTCTGTTGCTTTAGTTCATCTGGCTATTACTTCCTGTACTGCTTTTCATTCAGGGTTAAATTGCATTATTTTCAAAAGCTTTCAGAGATTTTTGCATTTATAGATTTAGTTCATATGACACACAGCTCTGTTTTTATGCTGTCACCTTTAAAATAATTATTTCAGTCCCAGCCTAAAATCAGTTTAGATAAACATTACACTCAACCTTCTCTGTGGTGAAGAGAGAACCAAAATGTTGTTAGCATTTTCCTCAAATGTGTATTGTTTTTTCATATTCCTTGAACAGCTGATTAAAAACAGGTATATCGCATCTCCTGTAGGCTGCCTGGTTCTGTTAGACGTAAAGAAAAATCTGGAATTGCCACCTGTTCTTTTTTTGTTTCTAGCTCTCAATCTTAGCTGCTTTTATTGACTAGTTTAAGTGGGAAACAAGAAGATTCTTTTGAGCGGGTCATTAGTCTGTGTGAACTTCACATTCACTTCTTGGTTTCATTCTCAGTTGCTTACCAATTTTTTTTTCCTAGGATTAAGCAGGCAGTTTCATTACAGTAGAATGATAGAATACTGGGGTTTTTTTTTGGGATATTTGTAGCTAACTGGAAAGATACAACCAGAGGCACATTTGAAAAAATAATTTTCACCTCTTTCTCTATGTATGTTCTTCAGTTTAATTCTCAAAAAATACTAGCATTGTATTTTCCTTCAAAGGCCTTAAACATTTTATTGCAAAGCAGGATAAATATGAATAAATAAAATAGTATGTTCTTTTCCTACTGTCTAATTTGGCTGCTCCAGTCAGCAGCATTCCAGTGGTGTGTATTGATGGTTCAGTTTGGGTTTTTTTAGAACTGAATTAGGAAACATTAGACCAAGATTTGAAATGCCACAGATTTAGTAGTGTCTAAAGATGACAAAGAGATGAAATTGAATTATGCAAATAGTTGAAATGATCGGCCTCTGGCAGATGTGCTCACATTTAATATCTGAAGTGGAAGTAAAATTCTAAAAGGTGTCAGTCAGCACATTACTTTGCATTAAGTATGTAACAGAAAGTAGGTGTTTTCCTTTGAACTTCAGCTATCTGCAGGTACTGCTAATTGTATGCAGCTTAATTTAAAAGCTGCTGTTTTGTTTCACAGGTAGGCAGATGTCTGCTCTTGAATTGCTTTGTATTTAAAAAGTAAATTGAAAATGCTATTGAATCTCCAGTGCCTGTCAAGTCAGCTATTAATGTTCTGTTCAGCATTTGAACAGAACCATGGATGAATTAAATGTGTAAACAAGAGTCTAGACTGAACTGACCATATTGTCAGTACGTAAGCTTTTTTATTACAATAGTTATGTGTTTCTTTAAGGAAAAATAGTTTTAATCTGCAAAATGGTAGTAAGTTTGAATCTTTTTAGGTCAGTGATAGAAGTGTATAACACTGATTATATTAAACAGTGAATGAACCAACATAGCTGAAATAACTTTATTTTTCTGAAGCTTTGCCATGTTGAATGAAAAGTTTTGCACAGTGTTTTGGATTTCACTTAGGCCATGAAATTTGTTTCATCTGTGCCAGAAATTATTCATAAAATGGTTAGTGCCAGGCTTAAGCTAATTCCCCTTTATTGTGGAAAGATCTTTCTGTCCTCTGAAACACCCACTGTTGAGCCAGTGTAGAAGTAAAACATTTTATTTTCATTTCCTACTATGGGTTATCGGGACCAACAGCAAGAGGCAGATATTTCTCCTTCTCAGCTTCCCTTCAGTAAGGGGTAACTGGCATGTAAAAGATGAATGCTTTTAAAGAGAGTAGTATTTATTGCCAGTGCAGAAGGTAATTGCTGTATTACAGGTAGTTACTGCAGTAGCATTCAGTTTATAACTAAGACTTGTCTGTGGGTGAAATTAGCTCTTTGATGTCTTTACAGTGTTCAGGTATCAGTATCTGTACACTTAGGCTGAGGCATCTGTTGCAAGTATGTTTGCAGTATGGACACTGCTGAAATTAGTAGTGGGATGTGGAAGGAGGTGGCTGGATCAAAGCATTTGCTGATCTGCTGTTCATAAGCTGAGAGTGTGTGGGGGCAGCTGGTGGCAGTGACTTCCCAAATGGCAGCAGCTAGGTGTCTAGACCTCTTTGGTCCAAGCATTAAGTGGGTAATTGATGAGCTGGGTTAGTTGTATTGAAGTAAATTTTGAGCAGCTAAATCTTTAGTCCATTTTTTCTCTGTTGGAGTAAGTGGCTTAATTTGTAACATCTGAGATACATAAGGTGTATATATAAGCTAAAAAACCCCAATGCTTTGAGTCATTCACTATTTTCATGTCATGTATTTTGAGATACAGCGATTCTCCTTATATATGTTACAATAGCACATCATTTGTCTACGTGAGATTGGAGGTAGCCTAGGTTGCAGCAGTCATGCATTGGTGGAGCTTGCAGTCTTGAAAAATTCAGGTCAGGTAAGGAGTCAAGTTAGGCTCTTGAACTTAAGGCAGACTTCTAGCTGTTAGTGGAGGTTCTTGGGGACAAAGGAGTGGAACAGAGATGGCAGAACTGGAACTGAATCTGGCAGGGTATGCAGAAAATAACAGGAAGGGCTTGTACAGGTACATGAATCAGAAAAGGAGTGTCAAAGGAGGTTTACCCTTGCTGGTGAACAGGTAACAACAGACAAAGCCAGCATGGCTTCACCAAGGCAAAATCCTGTCTGATCAACCTAGTGGCTTTCTGTGATGGAGTAACTGCATCAGAGGGTAAGGGCAGGGCTACAGGTATCATTTATCTGGACTTCTGTAAAGCCTTTGATGTGGTCCCCCACAGCATCCTTCTTTCTAAATCGGAGGGAGATGGATTTGATAAGTGGACTTGGCAGATTAATTAGGAGTTGGTTGGACAGTCACATCCAGAGAGTGCTGATCAGTGTCTCAGAGTCTTGATGGACTTCAGTGACACATGGTGTCCCTCACAGGTCTGCACTGGGACCAGTGTTACTTAATATCTTCATTAATGACAGGGATGAAGGGGTCGAATGCACCCTCAGCACGTTTGCAGGTACACTGAGCTGAGTGGTGCAGTTGACACCTCTGGATGCCATCCAGAGGGACCTGGACAGGCCTGAGCAGTGGGCCCATGGGAATCTCATGGGGTTTGACAAGGTCAAGTGCAAGGTGCTGTACTTGGATTGGGGCAAACCCTGGTATCAGCACAGGCTGGGGATGAACAGATGGAGAGCATGGAATCCTTCCTGTGAGAAGGACTCAGGGGTGCTGGGTGAGGAGAGGCTGGACATGACCCAGCCATGTGTGCTTGCAGCACAGAGAGCCAGTCAAGGGAGATGATTCTGCCCATCTGCTCTGCTCCAGTGAGACCCCACCTGCAGTGCTACATCCAGCTCTGGGGTCCCCAGCACAGGAGGGACATGGACCTGCTGGAATGAGTCCAGAGGAGGGTCACCAAGTTGACCAGATTTAAATAAGTTCTGAATCTGACTGCCAGTGGAGAAGGAAAATAAGATATTATCTTCTATAAATATATTATATATTTTTATATATAAATATAAAAATATATAAACCTTATCAAGTTTAGCTGTTCATAGTTTGTTGCTGTATTTTGCTTGTATTGCAGAGAATGGGTCTGTTGGAATTAACATGCATTATTTCTTTGATGAAGTGTAAGTAGAAATAGAACCATGATATTTCAGTTAGATTTGGAAAAATCATGTTGACATTTATTGGTAGCTCACTGGTAATATGTGTACATATTTTTCCCTTCAAAAGTTTGCTAGTGTCCATTTATCAATGCATGTCTCAATTCAGAAAAAAATGGTTAACCACTATGAGTTGATGTTTGTTGTATTTGTACCTCACCATTCACTGGGGAAAAATAATAAAATTCAATTCTCTTCTCCTCTTTTTGTAGGTGGTTTCAGACACCATCACAGGTTTTCTATCATGCAGCAACCGAACATGGAGGAAAAGATGTCTACCCAGGGCAGTGCTTATGGGAGGGATGTGAACCTTTCCAGCGGCAGAGGTTTTCCTTCATTACCCATTTACAGGTACAGATTTTCTTCCACGTGTTACTTCAGAAAACAGTAGGAGTTTCATGGTAAATTTCCACACACCATTGCTACTGTCTTTCTGTTTTCCTCAAATAGGATAAGCACTGTTCCAGAGATGCTTTGCTTGCAGGATTAAAGCAAGATGAACATGGACAAGCAGGAAATCAGAAGCCTTCCAATAAGTAAGAGATTTGAGCCTCATTAACAATAGAAAAAATAAGAGAATTAGAAATTATTGAAAGAGTCTGTTTATAACTTGCCTTATGAGGTGAAACTCTGCATATGTAAGAATATGTAATCAAATTTGAGGTCCATTCTAGTAAGAAAAAAAGGGGAATAAATTCTGATGTAGTTGCAGCTACCTTAAAAAAACTCCAGGTAATTCTTTTTAAGTATGTGGGTCAAAACTCTGTGATGAACATTGTTCTCAGCATGTTCTCATGTTTTTTTGCCTGACTGGACAGCATTTTATAACTTTCCTTGTAACAGGGAAGTGCTTGTAATACAAATGGAAAGTTTTTTATTGTGTATGGTTCATGAGTCACACAGCTGAGATGGATTGTCTTGTAACTTGCTGTATTCCTTCCAGTTGTGGTCTAAATTTGGGCTGATTTGATCCAGGGACTGTTGTAATAAACTTTCCTTTAAACAAGCAAGCAAGATAAATGATAAAGACTCCTCAGAGTCTTCTGATTTTGTGTTGCTATCTGAAATCAGATTTGGCTCTTCTCTTTCCCAGAATGATTTTGACCATCTGGAATTAATATTGGAGAGTGTAGCCCCATTGGTGTGAGGTTTTGGGGCTGGCTGTGTTAATAGTGGAATTGTTCAAGGTTCAGTTACTTGTGTGTGTTAAGACCTGGCCTTTGTTAGTACCTGACTGGAACCACTTTAGATGTAATTACATGGTCCCAGGCAGATTTTTGCAGTTCTGTTCTGTGGCTTGTAAAACTGCTACCAAGCTGCTGGAGGCAGCAGAGAAAGTCAAGTTATGAAAACTGAGAAATTTAGTTTGAGAGTCCTTTTATTTTTTAATATAAAAAGCCATCTTAACACAGACTTGTAATTGCTTTATGTGGCCTTGTTTCATTAAACTGAGCAACACTCAGACATTGGAAAACCACAGAAAGAAGAATTATGGTAATGTAGTCTTAAATACTTGGTAAGTGGGAAGTGTAGGGCTTACACCATGTACTAGCATGATGTGTTCTTAACTCTGCCTTTTCATAATGTTCCATCACACAGATAACACATTCCAGTAGCTATGTGTCCTCACAAGCTTCTTTTAAATTGGCACAGGTACTCACAGGAGAAAAACTGTTCATACATCCCCTCTTCTGAGGCAGAATTCCCTAATTAGGTCAGATTCAGAAAGCAGGAATTGACACGCGTAACCAGTTCTTGCTAAAATACTGAGACTGCAATATCACAAGATAGTAAGGATGTGATTTCAGAACACAAATTGAAATGAAAACATCCCTCTACTCAAAATAGGATATTCTGTGTCTTGAAAAGGTGTGCAGATGTGGTGCATAGGGACATGGTTTAGTGGTGGATGTGGCAGTGGTTAATATTTAGACTTGGTGATCCTAGAAGTGTTTTCCAGCCTAAATGATGTTATGAGTCTGTTCTGACTCGCTGTGACATCCCTTATCGCTTCTCATGGTTGTGCATTGCTTGTGGTGAGGGAACTAGCTTTAGTTTTTTGGTAGATTGCATGGTAAATCAATTTGTTTATTAAAAAAAATGCTCATAGAACAAAGAGTGGGCTTGTCACATGAGTGGAATCTATTTGCCTTACTGTCAGTTGAACACCAGTACAGGAGGTGGGCTGAAACAAAAATAAGAGATGAGACCTTTCTTTGTCAGCACTCACAGCAGTTAATACACTTCCCTGTCATGTGAGGATGTAAAGGTTCCCTTTCTGTTACTTTCCTCTCTTAACAGACAGGAAGATTTTGGGTAAGTGTAGTGTGTCCCCCACATTACCTTACAGGGCTGCCCCACAGTTCTGTTAGCACAGCTGAAAAGAGCAGCCAGCAGCTACATGAGGGAGATAAGACTTGATAATTTGCTTTCCAGAATCAGTGACTTGTCAGATGAAACCCTAAGCTCACTCCAGCACCTCACCTCAAACTGTCCTACAGATTCATGTTTGAAAGCTGTCTTACAAGGTCTTGGCTTAGTTTACTTTTTACTGAGTCCTAGAAGTGTGTCAGATATATCAGCTCACAACTGATAGTCCATATCATTAAACTCTTGTATGGAACTCTGAAACAGCTGAAAAAAAACTGGTACTGAGACAAAGTAGGTTTAAGTCATCAGCTTTTAGGCATTTATTTTAGGCGAACTCTCTTCACTTAATCCCTCACTATTTAGTAAAAATTACACCTACTTCAGAGACTTGAGATCGCAAGTGTTACCAGTGCTGGAAGTAAAAGAGAGCACAATGTAACAGACAGGAGCCCACTCCCTAATCATCCTTTCTGTCTGTCATAACACCATTCCCACTTGAAAAAATCTGTACTGGCTTTTCTAGAACCAGTTAGGCAGTGTAAAGCTGTATTATGGAAATGGTTTTATACCTTAATTCTGTAATTCTTTGCATTTCAAGTTTTATTATTTTAACTCTTCAGGTTTTCAGAGGTAGCTGAGTATTACATTCTGAAAGGTCAGGTAGCACTAGCAATTTAACTATGTTGACTTAGCTTTATGCATTGGAATCCTTTTGCATGCACAGTGATTTTTTTTTTCCTTGTTGCCACTGAAGCAGAGGTGAGTATTCTTAATGCTCTGCAGGAGTGGGGCAGGAGATTACTTTAAATCACAACATAAATGGTAGGGTTTGAAGTTAAGTTGATAATACAGTTAAAGAAATTCAAGAAATCTAGATGTTTTGAGAGAGAGATCCTTGCCCACAGACACAAGTCAGTTCACTTGGTGTCTCAGTAACTTTTTACCAGTTTTTTTTTTCTTCAAGCTTAAGAAGAGAATTTTTAATATGTTCCTAATTTATTGTAGTTGTCCCTTTTTCAGTATTTCTAGAATAGTAATTCAGCTTTCAAAAATATGGTATGATAACTGTTGAAGAGAGACATTCAGAACAGCCTCTATTGATGAATCCTTGTGCTTCTCAATATGGGGAAAACAAAAATGTTCCAGAAATTAAAAATGAATACAATAATTCTTCTACTGGGGTACCCAGTCTTCTGTAAACATGTCATTGCCCACCAGTTTCTTAATTCAGCCCCTGCCATTCTCCGTTAACTTCGTAAAGCCTTTTATTTATTTAATATATTACATATTTCATTTTATATATTTTTATATTGTATATATTATTTCTATTTGGGGAGGATGACAGAGTGATTATGAGCTAAGGTGTTAGGGAGGGGTCTGTCTGTTACCACAGAAATCCAGTTTTTAGCTGGGTTTCGTTGCTGTTAGAACCTCAGATAACTAAGAAAGTCTCTCTAAATAGAAAATTCAAGTTTTATTCTTAGAATA
>WBNO01008809.1:3296-13563 GCA_013400575.1 Peucedramus taeniatus
AGCTATGGAGAAAGACTCTTTTTCCCTATAATGCATGAAGGTATGGGGAGATGAAAGTGTTCAAATTGTAGATATCCAATTGATACCTTGGGATTTAGCTTTCTATTTTTTTCCTTTCTTTTTTCTTCTTTTTGATTTTGTGCTGCTTTGGTGTGTGGGTCTGGGTTTCATATAAGGGGATAGTAAGCTCTCTTCACAGAGTAGGTAGACACAACAATGCCTTCTCTAGCCGGGGACCCAAGGACAGATGGGTCCGGATCTCAGGCCCAAGAGTATAAACAACGTGGACTGAAGAGAGAAAAAACAAGAAGGATGGGACTTCATGGGCTGGGGCTGTAATTGGACAATTAGCTCCAATATGCTAATGGACCAAAACTTATAAAAAGTTGAGATCTTGTGACCAAGCCCTCTTTTTTTGCTTCCGTCTTGGAGCGATCTGGGCAGAGCCAAAGCCGTGGCTCTGGTACTGCCAGGGTGTGGCCTTTGAAGGACCTTCAATAAATATCCTTTTATTTCCTTTAACTCTGTCTAGCCTCTGTTCCAGCTGTTTAAGGCATCATAACTTGAATCTGAAATCACCTCTGCAAGCAAACTACATGAGCCTTCACTAACCATGTTGGTCACAATGCTTGAAGAATGCTGCCAGAGGTCTCAAGCTATCCATCCACAGCCCATCTCGCTCTTCCCATAGCATCATAGAATGGTTTGGATTGGAAGAGACCTTTACAGATCATATTAGTCAAATCCCCCTGCCATGGACAGGGACATCTTTCTTTAGCCCAGGTTGTTCAGAGCCCCATCCAACCTGACCCTGAACACTTCCAGGGATGGTGGCCTTCTACCTTCACAGTAAAGAATTTCTTCCTAATATCTAATCTAAACTTGCCCTCTGTCAATTTGAAGCCATTCCTCCTTGTCCTATCACTGCACATCCTTGTCAAAAGTCCTTCCCCAACTCTCTTATAGCCCCTTTAGGTACTGAAAGGCTGCAATAAAATCTTCCCAGAGCCTTCTCTTCTCCAGGCTGAAGAATCCCATCTCAGCCTTTATTCATAGGAGAGATGCTCTAGCCCTCTGAGTATCTTCATGGTATGCTGGGACATTGATTACTTTGTCCAGCCAGTCTGCTGTGCTGCACCCTTAGAGGCAGATACTGAAACTGATGCATCTTGATTTTACCAGTGCTCTTTGCAGCTGGTTTGCTGCATCCAGAAACCGCAGAAAGCTGAAATTAAACTATATGCACCATATCTGCAGGTCATATTGGCCCTGACATCCTTGTGTTTATGTTCACACTCATTATGATACATGGAAAGACAGTGTGCAAAAAAAATTGGTCCCTGGGGAATAGTGATTTTCAAGCCAGTTAGTCTGCAAATAAAAGGCAGAGTGCTAGCAAGTAATGTCCGCAAAGTTGGATGCCTTGATTTCTGCCGTGTGGATCAATATTGACAGTAATATTGTATTTCCAGGGCACACTCAGCCAGCAGAACTATTGATTATTTGATATGTCGCAGTGTGTTGATACTTGATAGAAAACTGAGACATTAAAATAATAAATGTGCAGTTGTTAACAAGCAACAGAGGGCATTGAATTTCAGTGACACCACTGGAATATTGGTTTTTTTTTTTTTGTCTAAAATGGAACATCTTTAAGATGTCAAAAATATAATTTACTTATCTGACTTAATTAAATACCTGGAGAAAATACCTTCTTCCCTGAAACCTGCAGATTAAGGTCACGTTTCCAAATATGTGCCAAATTCAACCAGTAATTTCATCCCCACTGTGACCAAACACTTGAGATATTCTTGAAGGGAAAATGCTTTTTTTTATATGATTCAACAAGTCTTAGATCACTTTGTGCATGAACAGATTTCAATTAAAGGAAAGATAGTGAAACATTACATTTTGGTTGCAGCAGTTGAGCCAAAGTTTTTTTTTCACCAAGGTTTTTGATTTAGTGGGGAAAAAAAACTATATTTGGATAGGAGGGACTCAAAACTTTATCAAACAAAGGGTTTACTTATATTTGAAAGACATAGTGCTGAATCCTTCCATGAGCTGTTTTATTATGTATCCATAATACTACAATTGTGTCCAAAGGGCGCATTAACTATGAACCGTCAAACCGTTAAAAGAAAATTGTATAGAACACCATGGCTGGAACCTATTGAAAAAGGAACCTCCCTATGGTGAGGGAGAAATAAATACTTTCTGTGAAGAAAAATAATGGATGGCACTCACTGTTGCAGCAAAGAACACCTCAATGCCTTCATAGTCTTTTTATCTGAGCTTGGAGAGGCAGGGGAGGTGGCTAGTAAATATGCAGGAAATGGACCTGTACTATACATCACCTTTTTCAGTGATAATGCAGCTTTTTCTCTCCTATCAACCTGTTGAACCCTGTAGGCTTAGCTTCCTTAGCAACCATCTACATTTGGAGAAGTCAGGATCAAGGGAGGTTGAATCAGCCTCTGATAATGGCTCCCCTTTCACACTGCTGAGAAATGGAGTTTAGGATGATGAAGTCCAGTTTCTCAGTTGGACCTAAGCCTCTTCATCCACTAGTAAATTAAATGTCCCCAGAAATATTCCCAGGCATTAAGGCCAGCTAGCACAGAACACTTTGTATATCTTAACTTCCATAATGCAGCAGTTAAATGCAAACAGCTCACTAGGATGAACCCTGATTCATACTTAGGAATTACTTAGGATCTTTCTGGCTGTCATGGACCAAAAATGTGCCAATGACTGGTCTAGTAGTTTGAGTATACCCAGTCACACTCTCATGAACATTCCCAGACACTGCTTAACTTGCTCAGGACAGATGCAGCTTAAGACATTGGTATGACATATGTTGCTCTTCCTCTTTTCCTGCCTAATCTCTCTTTTCAGCCAGGAGAAGGGAAGTGTATTGCTTTAAATTTGGTTATAACAATAATCTTTTGCTGGTTTGTGGAATCACTGTTACTGGAGATTACTGCCATCTGCATCTAAGAATAATTGCAAAGAACCAGATGTAATGTTTTTAAAATGACAAAGATGTTGCATTTGGACAGCTTAACTTCATAAACAAACCACTGTTCTCCTTTTCCCATACCGCACCATTGTCATCTGCTTGATACTACATCTTCAGTGTTTGCAACTTTAAATTACACACCTGCAAAAAAGCATCCCACCTCAAGTACTTGCCATTTGCTCTAACCATGCTACATTGGAGGATCATAAGAAGTGCCTTAGGAACTTCTGTGCTGAGCTACCCAAGGCAAAGCAAGTTTGTTTTTCATGGACCCCTCTGAGCTACAAGAAGCTGAACACAAGCTCTTTACTTTGAGAAGAACTTATTATATCAGGGCAGAGACCATCTGGCAAAAGGCAAACAGGATTAATGCAATCCCACACCAAGAGGGAAGATCTTGGTATGGTGTCACCCATGTTTGGGCACCATTCCACAACCTGTAGGGTGTAGGAAAAAAGCACTATACAAGGCAGTGGAGGGAGGAAGAGGAAACATTTTGTACCTGAACTCTCTTTACCACACACATCAAAAAGCCTTCTCAGTGTAAAGGTTTTAAAGCTGCCATCGGAAACTCTTACTCTCAGATGGGAACTGTTCAGAAGAACCCATCGCTTTGAATCGTTTCACTCGTGATGCTTCTAATACTTAGCCATGGGCATCACCCATGCAGCAACTGACTCGTGGTTTGCAGATTGAGGGAGCTCCTTATCACGGTGAGCTGTCTGTATTTCAGCAATGTCACTTTCTTTGGGAACAGACAGCACCAAAGCTGTAATCCACCCTTTGCAGTGCCTGCTTTTCCCAAAGAAAAGATGATGGAGACTTGTGTCAGTTGCTTCCTCCCAGTTCCTATTTGGACACCTCTGTGGTCCTGGCAGCTAAAGATAAAAACACCATGTGGGCTTACAGCCTCAACATTTCACAGCAGCTCCCTGACTCAGGAAGCTATAATACCAGGAGGATGGTGGATGACTTGATGTCAGCAAAATCTAATACCTTATGATCCTCTGATCTAGTGCAAAAGGCAGGAGGAATGGAAAGTCCAGCAGGCACCTGATTGAAGAGGCTGGGGTAGATGAGGAGACAGTGTCCTGCTGTCCATTTCTTCCACCTCTGTAACCTACTTATTTTCAAAGAGTCTCCATAGGGCTGTAGTAACTATTGTTCTCCAGACCTGGTGCATCAGCATTCCCACTACACTGGCAGCAGTTTGAGATTCATACACTGCCAGCCCTTCTCCTTCTTCCTGTGATGAAAATGAGCAGCTTGTTAGTCTTCAAGAAAAAGCAAAACATGTACAATTTGGGTACCTCCACATTAACTGTGTACAGAGCTATGCTACATGCTCCGTAACCATCATGGGTTTCCTGGGCATGTGCTCACACTTGTATAGACCCAAATACATATACATCAGACTTCACTGAGACTGAGTCTGCTTTACATCAGACTGCACTTTGAATGCACCTTCAGTAAGTTCACAGATGATACTAAAATGTGTGTGAGTGTTGATCTGCTGGAGGGTAGGAAGGCTCTGCAGAGGAATCAGGACAGGCTGGTGTCCTAGTTTAGGGCAAATTTGGGAGAAAACCCCCCAAAGGGGCCACTTCAGAAAAGCCAACCCACATGGCCTCTCCCCCCAACCAGGGTTCGGAACAAAATTCCTCAGAGAGAGAAGTGGAAAGAACCTGTTTATTTAACAGGCAACGCACCCCACACACACAAATGAACAATACTGGATGACAAAACTCTTTCACCGTTCTGAAGAGATCTCAAATTCAGACAGTCTCTCTGGGGAGTGGTCGCTCTGTTATCGGCCTCTCCGGCGCTGGGAATGGCTGCTGCAGGGCAGGCCACAAAGTGCAGGGTCTTGGTGTTTTTCCAGGTCCCAGTCCAGAGCAGGTTCATATGGTTCCAAGGAAAAAGAAGAAAAAAAAAAAAGGAAGGGGAAAAAGAAAAAAAACAGTCCAGGAAAAAATTTGGATTGCCTTAGTAAACTAGCTAACAAGAAGCAAAAGCAAGAGAGAAAAGCAGAAGCCAGAGCAAAGCAAGGGCAAAAGCAAAAAGAGAGCAAGGAAAAACAAAAGCAGCCCTATGTACAGTCTGTGTCTCGCCGTCTGTGTGGGAGTGAGCAGGCTGATAACAAAACAAACTTCGTTTTTCAGAGCTGGTCTCGAAGGTACAGAGCATAATATCCAGTATAACAGAACAGATGATTGGGGATACAAACATCATAACGTCACCCTAGGACAGCTGGATGGATGTGCTGGGACCAATTGTATTAGGTTCCGCTAGGCCAAGTGCCAGGTCCTCTGCTTGGGTCACAACAACCCCATGCAGTGCTACAGGCTGGGGGCAGAGTGGTTGGAAAGCTGCCCAGCAGAGAAAGACCTGGGGGTGCTGGTTGACAGCCTGCTGAACATAAGCCAGCAGTGTGCCCAGGTTGCCAAGAAGGCCAGTGGCAACCTGACCTGTATCAAAAACAGTGTGGCCAGCAGGACCTGGGAAGTGATTCTTCCCCTGTACTTAGTACTGGTGAGGCTGCAACTCAAATTCTGTGTCCAGTTCTGGGCCCCTCATTACAAGAAAGACATTGAGGTGAAGGGAGACCTTACTACTCTCTGCAACTCCCTGAAAGGAGGTTGTAGCAAGATGGGAATCAACCTCTTCTCCCAGGCAACTAGTGGCAAGACAAGGGGAAATAGCCTCAAGCTATGCCGGGGAGGTTCAGGCTGGACATCAGGAAAAATTTTGTTACTGAAAGGGTTGTCAAACATTTGAACAGGCTGCCCTGGCAGCCCTGGAAGTGTTCAAGTGTTCACCTCCTGCTAGCCATTCAGGTGAGCAAGGGATGGTCACAAGACCATTTGAGGGTGATTTAAACGGCTCTGGGAAGTGAGGAAACAGGGGCATGGAACGGCAGTAAGGGCATGGCACATCAGTTTGCACAGGCAGGGTGAGCAGGAAGGGTGCAGCCACCTTCCCAGCTCCTGGTGGTGGGTTGGGTGTTAGATGGGTGTGTTTTGGTTGGTTTGGTTGGAGGATTTTTTTGGAGGGGGGTGTTATAATGGCTTGGGGTTTCGGAGTCTGTCCGACCCCGGCTGCCATTGGTGTCCGGGATAGTGCTGTCCCACTAAGCACAACCTGTCCAGGTACCTCCGGCAAGCTCCCAGCCACAGGCAATCTTAGCAAGCAGTTCAGCTCTTAAGTGAGATCAGCTCTTTGGTGAATTCAGCTCTTTAGTGATTTCAGCTCTTTGCTTGCTGAGTGCCTTGGCAGACACAGGGAGAGAGAGGAGAAGAGTTGTATGAGGTTCCACAGATGTGTCTTTATTGGCAGCTTCTGCGAAGGGTGTCAGTGACAGCTCTTCTGCCGAACTGGGCAGAAGTAGGGGTTTATATAGGCTATGTGGGTTTTGGGAAACAGTCAATAGTAAGGGTCAAGGTGAATATGACCTATGGTCTTACAGAGAGATAATGGGGGTCCGAAGGTAGAAGAGGGGTTTCTTTGGTCCAGTCATCATGACTAGGCATTTCTTATCTTAGGCAACTGACTGCCAGGGAGGCCTTTCAGGTCCTGTGGCTGCTACAGGGTGTTGTTGTTTCCCTCAACTTGACTAGATCCAGCAAGGGCTTACAAATGGTCAAAAGCCATTGCTGCTCGATGAGTGTGCTAACCCAAACAGAACCCCCCAAGGACGCAGCTGTCCAGGTCACTGGCTGCAGGGAGTGTCTGAGCCTGGTGGGTAGTACTAGAGGACAGTGCAAAAGACACTTGCATGTAGTGTGAGCAGGTGAATGATCTGCTCTGTCTAGTGGCAGAGCTCAAGGAAGTAGAAAAGCTAAGGAATATTAAGGAGAGTGAAAGAGAAATAGACTGGAGGAGATACACCCTTCCAACCCTGAGAGAAGCTCAGCAGGAATCAGAGGATCCCAACCCCTCTTGCCATCAGGTAGGAGGGCACCTATTAGGTGGGGGGAATGAAATGGGTCCCTGCTCAGGGGAGGTAAAAGAATCCCCTCCTGACCACCATTGCCTTCCCAGGTGCCTTTACAAAAGAGGTACAAGGCTCTGGACCTAGACGGTCAGGCAGATGACACTAGAGAAAAAAAATTTGTCTGGAGGGGTCTCCCAGTTGCACTTTGTCTGTCAGACAAATTACAACCTCAGGTATTAAGAAGGGTAGTTGTAGTGGCTGACTCCCTTCTGAGGGGAATTGAGGGCCCTGTGTGTTGACTGGACCCATCCCACAGGAAAGTCTGCTGCCTCCCTGGTGCCCAGGTTTGGGATATCACCAGGAAACTCCCTGAACTAATTCAGTCCTATGATTACTTCCCACTGCTGGTTGTCCAGGTTGGCAGAGATGAGGTTGACAAGAAGGGCACCAGGGCAATTAAAAGGGACTTCAAGGCTCTGGGATGATTGGTTGATGCGACAGGAGGGCAGGTGGTGTTCTGCTCAGTTCCTTCAGTTACAGGGATGAATGATGAAAAGAAGAGGAAAACCCATGTTATCAATAAGTGCTTTAAGGACTGGTGCCATCAGGGCAATTTTGGTTTTTTTGATCATGGGGCAATTTTTACGGCATCAGGCCTGCTAGTCAGATGGGCTCCATCTGTCTAGCAAGGGCAAAAGGATTCTAGCCCTTGCATTGGCAGGGATGACTGGGAGGGCTTTAAGCTAGGTTTGAAGGGGGAAGGGGATGAAACCAGGTGTCCTGGGTTGTAAGATGTGGTTTGGGGGTGTGTATTCTGTTTCCCATCTGTTAGAGGTAAGGCAGTTACCTTCTGTTAATTGGGCAGTTTTCTTTCTCTTCCACAACCAATCCTCCCTCTGGGAGATATCTTCTCTTAATGGGCCATTGAGTCTCATTGCATGACTGATAAAATTATATCATCCCATTGTGAGATGCTCTGCCCAGAGGGAGGAGCCAAGCGTTCCTACCTGGATATAATCTGATATTTGGAATACCACAGGCAGCCTTTTCCCACTGGATTCTCAGAGGAAGACCAGGCCCATCTACACCACCACTGGATCTCCAGAGGAAATCTACACCCTTCCACAGGATCACAGCTTCAACAGAACCACATCTGTCACTCCAGGAGGACTGCAGCCACCATTTAGACTGCTACCAACACCCTGACCACCAGGGTGTCCAGTCGTATTCTGACTCTGTCAGTATTGTTTTGTATTACTGCATTTTTTATTTTATTTTTATTTTCTTCCCTAATAAAGAACTGTTATTCCTACTCCCATATCTTTGCCTGAGAACCCCTTAATTTCAAAATTATAATAATTCATAGGGAGGGGGTTTACATTTTCCATTTCAGGGAAGGCTCCTGCCTTCCTTATCAGACACCTGTCTTTTCAAACCAAGACACCAGGCTCTCCAGAAATGAGACCAAGGGTGGTAAGCCAGAGTCAGGGGTGAAATCAGCAGCCCAGCTGAAGTGCATGTACACTAATGCACACAGCATGGGTAACAAACAAGAGGAGCTGGAAAGTCATGGTACAGCAGGAAAGCTATGACGTAGTCTCCCTCGTGGAAATGTGGTGGGATGACTCACATGACTGGAGTGCTGCAATGGATGGCTATGTGCTCTTCAGAAGAGACAGGTGGGGTAGGAGAGGTGGAGGGGTGGGTTGGTATATTAGGGAGGGTTTTGATGCTGTAGAACTTGAGGTTAATGATGGTAAGGTTGAGTGCTTATGGGTAAGAATCAGGGGTATGTAGGAATGTGCCTCCTGTTGACAGAGTGACCAAATTATCCTTTGTCTTCTTAAAAAGGAAAAAAAAGACCAGAAGTTTCTCTCCTCAATTTGGTAAAAAGACACCTCATAGGACCTTTGGGACTTCACCTCAAACTTAGGGCTACCCAATTGGACAGAGGCCAAAAGGTCCCACCTAGGTAATTCACTAGAAAAAGAAGAGAACAAAGGAAATAATCACTTTTGTGAAGTGTTTTAGCAGGAGCAAGAATGTCTTGCCCCTGGCTTGGATTTTCTCTGTAAGAGCTTTGTTATTTTGCCTTTTATTAAAACTTTTTCTGTTTCCAACACTACCTCAGAAGCCATCCTACTAATTTTATGCCATTCCAGGTAGCAGAGCTATCTCAGGTGTTATGGGTTTATCTGAGAGCTCATAAGACCTGGCTCAAGGAGAAAACCCATCAGAGGTAGGCCAACAAGGTTGACATCCTGGTGGGAATCTGTTATAGACCACCCAACCAGGATGAAGAGCTGGATGAATTATTCTAGAAGCAGCTGGAGGATGTTTCAAGATTGCCATCCCTTGTTCTTGTAGGAGACTTTAACCTGCCAGATGTCTACTGGGAACTCAACACAGTGGAGAAGAGGCAGTCTAGGAAGCTCTTAGAGTGTATGAAGGACAGCTTCTTGTCACAGCTGGTGAGCAAGCCTACCAGGGATGGAACTCTGCTAGACCTGCTGTTTACAAACAAAGAAGGACTGGTGGGAGATGTGGTGGTTGGAATCTGTCTGGGGTACAGTGACCATGAAATAATAGAGTTTTCAATATTTGGTCAAACAAGGAAGGGCATCAACAAAATTTCTACACTGGATTTCCAGAGGGCAGACTTTGGCCTATTCAAGAGGCTGATTCGAAGAATACCTTGGGAAACAGCCCTTAAAATCAAAGGGGTCCAGGAAGGATGGACATACTACAAGAAAGAAATCTTGAAGGTGCAGAAGCAGACTGTCCCTACGTGCTAAAAGCC
Organism: Peucedramus taeniatus; assembly: GCA_013400575.1. Classification (NCBI taxonomy): domain Eukaryota; kingdom Metazoa; phylum Chordata; class Aves; order Passeriformes; family Fringillidae; genus Peucedramus; species Peucedramus taeniatus. The sequence goes on from WBNO01008809.1 coordinate 13,053, forward strand.
AAGCGGACGGGGGAGATGATCTGCCTGGCTGCACAGGGAGCTTTTGTAGGAACTCAGGGAAAAAAAGAGGATGTATCACCTCTGGAAAAAGGGGCAGGCAACTCAGGAAATGGTTAAGGATGTCATTAGGTCATGCAGAAAGAAAATTAGAGAGGTGAAAGCTCAGCTAGAACTTAACCTGTCCGCTTCTGTGAAGGATAATAAAAAATGCTTTTATAAATACATTAACGGCAAAAGGAGGGGCAAGGAAAACCTCTATTCTTTATTGGACATGGGGAGGGAATATAGTCACCAATGATGAGGAAAAGGCTGAGGTACTTAACACTTTCTTTGCCTCAGTCTTCAGCAATAAGACAGTTTGTTCTCAGAATAACTGGCTTCCTGAGCTGGTAGACGGGCATGGGGAGCACAGTAGCCCCCCTGTAATCCAGGAGGAAGCAGTTAGTGACCTGCTGAGCCACTTAGATGTTTAGAAGTCTATGGGACCAGATGGGATCCATCCTAGAGTGAT
>WBNO01008811.1:0-10260 GCA_013400575.1 Peucedramus taeniatus
CTCGAGGAGATACATATATCACCCACATAGCTTACAAAACCTCCAAATATAACAAACTAATGTCACCCATTACCCTAAATTTAGTAGTTTCAAATATATTCACTCATCCATTAATACTTTTTAAAGTGCATTATTTGCATCATGCCACACAAGTAAAATTGCTAAAAATGTTGACTGCCATTTTTTAGCTTCTTTTGCAACTTTAGGGATTCCTCAGTAAATTAAAACAAATAATAGTCCTACTTACACTTCTAAACAACTTTCTTCTTTTTTCACCCTATTGGGGAATCTCTAATATCACTAACATCCCTCACTCCCTCACAAGTCAAACAATAATCAAACATATTCATTCAACACCTAAACACCTTTTAACTCAACAAAAAGGAAGAATGCTAAGATGTACTCCAATAGAACAGCTACACAAAACACTGTATGGTTTTGATTTTTTTAATTACTATACTAATAGCAAAGTTCGCCCATATTAAAACACTATTCTAGTTCTAAAAAAACATCATTAGAGATAAAAAAAAGAAAGCACAAGTTCTCGTAAAAGACCCAAAAAGTAAAAAAATCATAAGCTAATTTCCCCGTATTTCATAGGGAAGGGGTTATGCTTGTGTTTCCACAAATACCAGTCCTTGTTAAGTTCCAACCAAGAACATCGAACTCTTCATTAAACAGCCAGCCAATCAAAACACCCAAAAAATTTTAAAACAAATCCTCCATCATCAAAGAATCAGTCACATCCAAAAGTATTCACAAATGTTAACTTCTTTTCCCTACTTAACCTGTCACACAAGAAATCATCAAGCATAAACTCAAAGTGCCAAGTTATAAGTACTTTTAATGTTGTGCATCTCATAAAAAAAGATCTGACTGCCAACATTATAATCCTTTAAAAAGCAGTCAAAATAATATACAAATTAAACAACTAGTGTGTGGGCATCAATATAGTCTGCCCAAACATCAAAAATTATCAAGCAAGCAGTGGCTTGCCATTATTAATAAGTTTTATAGGGTTAATTTTAACTCCTCCTATAGTAGTAATAAAGAGTCCTCTATTACCATCACCTCAAAGTAATATTCAGCTTACACTAGCTGAAACTTTTTTAATATTAGTGCTTCCTCCTATTACTTTTACTTAACCTATTAATCAGCCAAAAACAAATATGTGAGTAACCTTAGCCAATTTAACAAAACAAAACACTTTATGCTTCACTATAGCCTCTCCTAAAAACCCATTCTCTACTTATCTTGTTAGTTTACCTTTAGATACATAGCCATATCCCCCTTCAGCTCATATCCTTCATTTTAAAAATCATGCCAAAACTTAAAATCAATAAATCCCATATCTCCCTCATACAACTCTTAAGACCCAAGAATTAAAATTTTTAAGATCTATAAAAATAGACTTCTGTGGTAAATTTAATTATTCTAAGATCAACCAATCCAAAGCATAAAATATTTCTTCAAGCCAGTCCATATTAGAAAATAAAAGTACCTAGTGTAATTATACTTCTACCACCATCTCTCACTCTACTAATGCTCCATTATCATTACTATCAAGAGTATATTTTATTTATAGACAGAGCTTAAGCTACTATTCCACCACATATTAAAAAAGCCCCTACAGTCTAAAGCAACTCTCACTGTTAACACCCAACACATCCATAATTTCACAATAGATTTCTACAGAGAAGAAAACACAGTATTCATGTGTTTACCCCTGATTGCAACAATCACCTCAACTTTTAGTCACTACCACAGCATAAAGCTGCCTTCTTCTTTGTTCCAAGAATAACGTCTACAGAAACACTAGTACTGTTTAACAGACTAAGCTGCTGGTTAACTCATCAAACTAATACTGCTTCGCTTGCTTTAACAAAATTGCTAACCAATGTTAATTCAGTTAGACATACTACATTACAAAATCAAGCTGCTATTAATTTTTTACTTTTAGCGCATAGACATAAATATAAAGATTTTAATAGAATATATTATATAAACATTTCTAATAATTCACAATCTTTTCATACAAGTATTAAAACTTTACAAAATAATACAGCTAAATTAAAAATAAAATATAAAACTAATTAGCTTAACAGCCTTTTTAGAAACTAAGAAATAACTAGGTAAGTAAAAATTTAATTAAAACAAAAATATCTATATTAAAAACGCTATTAGTTATAATAATATACCTGCATTACTTAATTCAGTGTATTCAGAAATTGATTAATAAATCAATAAAACAAATAATAATTGCAAAACAGAAAGGGGGAGATGTGGAAGATCGGACAGCTACAGAAGCTGAATCGGACAGTGCTGACGACCTTCTAGCCCTGGTACAGTGGAAGCCATGAGAGATATAAACTCAAGGCAAGAACAAAAGTGAAGACATCATGTCTAGTCACTCTAACCTTCTAATACTAATCACTTCAATGAAAGAAATAACAGAAGACATTACTAGTGCAAGAAGAATAATCAGAAGATTGTGTTTCTAAGGGGATCGGAACAAAAGAGTCAGAGTAAAAAATTTTGTACAAACGTAGTAACCTATAAGTACTAGCAACCTAGTATAATAAACTAGCTTTGCTTTGCTAGCGTAAGCAGAGTCCATGTCTTCAATCCCACAGACTGCTGCTTGTGAGATTGGAGCCATGCTGGAGAAGTTCGCAGAGAACTGTCTACCATGGGATGGGACCCACGGCGTAGCAGGGGAAGGACTCTTCTCCCTGAGCAGTGGAAGAAGACCTTGGGTGAAGAACTGACCAAAACCCCCATGCCCTGTCTCCCTGCACTGTCAATGGGAAGGAGGGAGGGGTTAAGGGAAAGAAAAAGTGTTTTTAAGGGCTTATTTTACTTCTCATTATCCTCCTCTGACCTTGTTAGTATTAAAATTCACTTTGTACCTCTAAGTTGGGCCTGTTTTGCCCTCGGAGTGTTTTCTCCTGGTCCTTATCTCAACTCATGAACCCATTGTTAATTTTTTTTCTCTCCTCTGCCTAGCTGTAGCAGAGGAGGATGAGTGACTTTCATGGGTGCCTGGTGTTTGGCCAGTGTCTGGAGCAATGTATCTGAATAACTTAGGCCACATTGTGCACCAGCCATACCGCTTGTAGTTCTTATCAGAGCCCTCTGGAATGCATCAAGGTTACTAAGACATAAACTGTTCTAAAATAAGAAACAAGAGGCTTAGAAACAGAATACCAAGACCGCAAGAACTAGATAACAGAGGGCTGTGAACCATCTGGACTGTAACAAATTACATACTCTGAGAAGTGTGTGCAGAACACGTGGACAAGACAAAGGCATCAATGAAGAAATGCGTGACTAGTGTGTGCAGTAGTTTTAGAATCTATAAATAAGTGCATAATGTAAACAATAAACGGCTTTTGCTTAATCATATTGGTTAGTCATCCAGGAGCCCTGACTTCCCACAAGTGTCAAACCATGACAGTTGGGTAATGAGTGATAGGGATTTCACATTGGTTAATAAGATGTGAGCTAGTTGTATTACAGTGCTCATCTTGATTTTTCCAGCCTTTTTAGGGGTGTCCCCAACAAATATACATATCCCTTAATAATGTTCTGACTCCACATAAAACCTGTGTTTCTAGAGCATCTCCTGGACCTTCTTTATATATTATAACTGTTACCAAATTGCCAAAAACTAGAATGAGACTCCTTAACACCATATTTTTTTTTGTGTTAAAGAAGGCATCATTTATTCATGTGCCTGGAAGGGCGTGTCATGGTTTGACACTGGCCAAACGCCAGGTACCCATGAAAGCCATTCGTTTACCTTCTGCTACAGTTGGGCAGAGAAGAGGGGTAAAAATTAATGAAGGGCTCATGAGTTTAGATAAGGACTGGGAAAAAATATTCTAAGGGCAAAACAGGTTCAAATTTAAAGGTATAAAGTAAATTTTTTATTAACAGAGTCAGAGGAGGATAATGAGAAGTAAAATAAGCTTTTAAAACACCTTTATTCCCCCACCCTGTCCCTCTTTCCTACTGACAACACAGGGAGACAGGGTGTGGGGATCTTGGTCAGTTTGTCATTTGAGATCTTTTTCTGTTCACTCAGGGAGAGGAGTCTTTTCTATGCCGTGAAGTTCCTCCCACAGGCAAACAGTCTTCCCAAAATTGCTGTGGCGTGGGTCACTTGTCCACGGGGTGCAGTCTCTTAAGGCTAGGGTGCTCTAGTTTGGAAGCAAGGGCCTTTTCGCTCTGTCTCTGGAAGCAGGGGCCCTCTCTCTCTATTTGGGTTTCCCACTAGATTACAGCTTTCTCTAGCATCCACCCGCTCTAGCGTGAGCACTTTTCTCATGGGCTGCGGGTGGATTTCTGCATCCCCCATGGACTTCGTGCATTACAGGGGGACAGTTTGTTGCACCATAGTCCTCACTACGGCTTGCAGAGGAATCTCAGCTCCGACGCTTGGAGCACCTCCTCCTCCTCTTTCTTTTCCATTGACCTTGGTGCTGCCATGTTGTTTTCCCTCACATATCCTCACTTCCTCCTCCTCTTCTCTGACTAGAAGAAAAACTGCTGCTCGTAGGTACCATTGCCAACAAGCTCCACTAATTCAAAGATTCCTGCAGGATCCTGCAGTGCTGAGAGGTTGATTTAATCCAGGTTCAGTACTGGGGAGTTGCTTGCCACGTTTTCGCTGTCAGCCATGCAGCCCTGCTGCCACCGTGCAGGCAGTGGTGGCCGCCGCGGCACTGGCACTATTTAACACCTCTCTTCATGCAGGGCACTGGGAAGGAGAAGCTCTAGCTGCTGCCCTAGCCCTTCCTGCCTGCAGCGCAGCTAGCTAGGGGCGGCCAGGTCAGCAAGGTTCCCCACCCCTGGGGGAAATCTGCATGCGCTCTTTTGATTTTCTTCCGAAATATGTCATCACAGTGGCGTTACCAACCTTTCTAATTGGGCTAGCAGCATGTCCATCTTTGGACACAGTGGGAGCTTCTAGAAGCTTCTCTCACATGCTACCCATGTGCCCCCCCCGCGGCTACCAAAAAACCAGGCTGTGCCAAATCAACACAGCATGGGGGATCACTCCTTCCTAACATGCCCCCTGATTTCAACAAACGTTGCTAATATACAGTCACTACATGCATATTATAATTTGCCCATTACCATAAAAACCCTCCCCATGTTCCCCAAGTTCCCAAACTCAGCCCTTGTTTTAGTTGCAGCTGCATTCCTAAAGCAGATATCTTCTCTTATCTTCCAACGTCTTTGCTTGGAGAACAATTTCTGCATGCCTTGCTTCTCTGCTAAAGGTCCACAGACACAGTGTCTTTCTACTAAAAGCTCACAGTTACAATAGAAATTGAATTAACCTTTTTGGTATCATAACCTTTGAGCAATTGAATAAAGGGCTATTGGGATACCGTAAATTTAGGCTCTACAACTTTAGCTTCTGCATACAAGGCAAATAATGTTTTTCTGGACCATGCCCATATTAAATTACTTCTGTCAATTGGCATTACATTTGTTATATTGAGGAGTTGCACACACCAATGACGGCTGAATACTGTAACATACTTGGCTTCATATTGATCTGATGTGTATAATGGATTAAACACTGGATCCAGTGGAAAAAATAGCATAGCTTGGTGTTGTTGCATTCCTCAAAAGTGATATTTTCTGGCCCAAGTTCACCTTCACTATCTTAAATGGCAGGATGAGGGGGTTTGATGCATGACAAAATTGTCACGTTTATCTTTGGGCATGTAAAGTTACAGGTCTTTTGATATAGTTATAAATTACGAGGTGCATTAGGGGAATGTCCATAGGTTTGGTAAGCTACATGCACCATGGGAGTGGCTTCCCAGTCTATCCAAATTCCTCTCTTCTCATTGGCCCAATGTCTAGCTAAGTATGTTGCAGAGGTTACATTGGTCATGCTAAAAATAAAGGATAAGTTCACTGGTATCATTAAAAAATTGTAAACTTTGCTCAGAAGACTAAGGTAAAGCAACACATACACCTTGGTCAAATGTGGTTCTGTATTTTCATGAACCCCATGAATAGTTCCCATGCAAGGTTCTGATGAGTCTCATTTCTAAACCACATCTTAAGAGCTTTTATGGTGTTTGCACCAGTTGCTTGAGAGAAGGCTTCTGCCTGCACTAATCCTGATCTAACTTCTACCCCTACTAACACCTATTGCTTTCCTTTAGATTTGTGAATAGATCCTATATAATTCACTTGCCATGTGTCCCATGGGCCTTTTCCATCACTTATATGTAAGGGAGGTTGCTCTAAGGGGTGACGCTCTAGTCTGATTCGACACTGTGTGCATGCAGATATACAGGTGTGGTACATTTAATGGGTTATTTGCCATCCTTTACCTACTGCTTCTTTATAGAGTTCTTGTACCCCTGTGAGCTGTCCTTTTGAATGCAACCATTCTAACAATTGGTCCCAAATTTCTATTGGAGTTTTTACGTTCAGTGGGGCTAACCTGACTAGTTAATCTGCTTTGTTGTTCCAGTGACTAGTTGGGGTTCCATCCTCTTGATGAGAGGCTACCCACCCCACTAGAAAGGTTCTCCCCCTTTGCTATGGAGACTATTTCCTGCCATTTTTTTTCTGCCAATCAGGGACTCTGTTCACTTCCTAATCATTTTTATCCCAGAAAGAGAGTCATTCAGTGCACAATTTAAATACTGAAACGGAGTCAGTAGAGATGTATAAGATGTATACAGGGATTGATGCTATGGATTCATGGTGAAACATGCTCCAAATTGCTATCAGCTCCCCTACTTGTGCACTGCCTTTTCCTTCTGTAATTATTTTGTCCCCTGGTTCATTTGTGTTGGGGGTTAGGTTTCTTAAGGGAATTTCCTTCCCATTTGTTGTCATGGAAATGGCAAATGGGCCTTGATTAAGCAACAAAAGATGTAGAGTGGGGGGGGGGGTGGAAGTGGTGTGGTTTTAGGCAGTTTCTTAGCTGGGGGTAGTGCAGTCTTTGCCCAGCTTGGAGGGCAGATGGTTGCAGGTGTTGGTGTTGGACTTCTGCCCAGAGGACTTGCTGCTACTGCTTAACGTCCTTGCTGTTTTGCCTTACCATTGTTATGCCACTGCTCTCAGGAGCGTCCATTGGACTGGGACTTTTCAATACCTGCCCTTGCTGGGTGAGACCCTCACCATCTGTGTGGGTGCCTCAGGGGCCCTCCACCTCTTCCCTCTCTCCAGAGGGAACACCTCCTGGCTGCTTACTGGAGCCTCAGCTGCTGCTGCCATTGCCAGGACACCACATGGGACACGTGAGAGCCAGGGTAAAACCAAAAAGCTCCCCCCTCCACCTTCTCTCTCTCCCTGAGGCTGCCATTACCCCCTGGGGAGGATCAGAGCTTGCTTTGGCTGCCCTCTGAAGCTGCCTGAGCCAACAGTCCACCCTGAAGCCGTGGGAGTCACTGCAGCCTCTGCCTTGACACAAGCCATCAGTGCCCCCTGCTGGTTGTGGTCATAACTACACCAAAGGGGAAAATGATTGACAGGGTAAAAAAAGGCTGATTTTGGGTTTTCTGGAGTGTTGGTGTTGGTGTTTGTCTGTCTTTATCCATATTCTAGCAAAGAACTGTTATTCTTTTTCCCATATCTTTGCTTGAAAGGCCCATAATTTCAAAGTTATAATAATTTAGGGGGAGGGGGTCATCTTTTCTTTCGAGGACGGTTTCCACCTTCCTTGTGTTATAGATGAGAAATGAGATGGTTGGCTCTCACAATTAAGGGGTGAATATTATATGTACGTTAAGAGAAGTTTTGTAGATGTATAGTTATGTTGCTGTAATATGTCCTCCCCCCCCGCATTGTTATCACAGGATGGCCCTGGTAGTTGGGACATTTGTAAAGGTTGGCTTGTTACTATGGCAACACCTGACCTCCAATCCAGGTGTAAGGAAGTGATCTCCACCACTGGACAGCAAAGGAGTCGACCAACAGGACTTTAGGAGGGGCTAGAGATATAAAAGGGGGAGCATCCATTTTGAAGACGAGCCACATGGCTGGTAGTCATGGGGGGCTCCCAGAGCTGTAATTTTTTCCTTATTTAGTCCTTTGTTGCAAATTTTGCTAAAGTTTAATAAAATTTTAAAAAGTGAGCACTCGTTTCTCACAATGGGAGATTGTCCCGGATAAAAACCTCGTCTCCATGGCTGTAGGAGATTTCGAAGGAGAAGAGCACCCTGCTGCAAGTTCGGCAGCTCTTTCGAGTTGTCCTGCGACCACTGGTGATTGCAGGTCAGCACCGGGGACAACAGAGGACGAAATAATGAAAAAGAAGAGGGGGAAGAAAAAAAAAGCAGACTAAAATTGTGAGTATTTGTGTGCGTGTGAGAGTCTGAGAGTGTGCTTGGAGTGTGTGTGAGGGTCACCGGACTTGGGGGGCTCAAGAACACCGGGGGATGCCAGGTTGAGAGCCACCGGACTCCGGGGGGATCGAGAACACCTGGGGGTGCCAGGCTGAGAGCCACCAGACTTAGGGGGGGTGTTTGACCACGCTTGTGGGAGCTGCAGGGTCTCGGAGACCTCAGATGGGAACCTGCTTGGGTGGCGGCTAGCGGGGACCTGGCGTGGTGGCTCCCAATGCTTGCCAGCCCAGCGGGAGTGGCAGCAGCACCAGGAGTGGCACCAGGAGCACAGCACGGCTTGGGCTTGGCGAGAGTATGGGCATGGCAGGGCTGGGAGGGGTGCGGGGCGCGGGCGCGGTGGGGCTGGGAGCAACAGCAGTGCCAGGAGCGGCACTGGGGTCGCGGCGTCGCTCAGGCTCGGCGGAGCAGGGCCACAAGAGCCCACGGGTGGGGGGGGCTTTCGGCAGTTGCCCCAGCACGCCAAAAACCACTGGGGTGTGAGACCCCGGTGGTGAAAGAGTAGGAGGGCTGACCCAGTTGCACAGGAGTTCCTGGACTACAGGTGAAGTTTTTTAATTTGTTCCAGCCTGCCTGGGAGAAAGTCAACTTTTTTTGTCCCCTTCTTCCTCTTTTCCTCTCTCTCGCACTCTTCTTCTACTTTCTTTTCCTCTTTCTAACCAATTGGAGAGGCAGGCTCTGTCAGGGGGAAGGCCTGTGATCGGCAGGTCAGGATGCAACTATGGGCAAGTAGGGAATGCCCAAGGGGAGAAGTAGAAATTGAAGAGGTACCAATAAGTATACCCCTAGATAGCCCACTGGGAAGGAAACTAACCTGGTGGAAATATGACCCCAATACCAGAGATAGACAAACTCAAAATGATTCAGTACTGCGTGGTAGAATGGACCAGAGGGGAAATTATTAGTGATCATGTATACTGGCCAAGATATGGATCAGAGGAAGGATGGCTATGTCAGGCATTAAATATCTATGTAAGAGCTAAGAGACCATTCAGCCAAGAAGAGAGTAACTATGCTGCCTGCTGGGAAGGAGAGACTTCACCCTCGAAAGTGAGTGTGTTTAAAGTATCAGAATATAAAGAATGGGACCCGTTAGAACACTTACCCCCTCCACCTCCAGTAGACCCAACCGCACCTCCCTTGCCCCCTGATGGACCTAGCCAAAACACTAGGAACAGAGTGACACAACAAGAGGAAAGCAGATCAGGGGATGGGAGCCAAGGAGTGGGATTATATCCTCTGAGAGAAGTACCACTGGGTGGGGTGCAGAGAAGAATTAGATTCGTAACCGTACCTCTCTGTTATAGGTAAATCAGTGATTCAGCCAAAATAATAATCAAAAATTAGAGATTTTATTTCGCGATCAAGATACAGTTTTGATAGCCACAATTAAAGAGACAGCGTCAAGCCCGGGATCGGCGCTGGGTGAACTCTGGTTTGACCTCTACCACATTAAACCTCCCATGTTCACAAATGCTGCCTCCATTGGTTTGGTTTTTACACAGGTTTTTTCGCCTGGGGCAGAGGTTCTCCTATTCCTTTGTTGCTTCACGTATTCATGAGGTCTCCTTTTCTCCATGCTGGACTGGACAAAGCCATTTCTGGGAAGCGATGAATTCGGATGCCGAGTTACAGGAACCTAGTATTCAGATGTGAGGGTCTAATGACCCTGGTTATCTCGATCGTGGGTACTTGTCAACCGATCATCACCCGGGTGTTCCCCAATCAGTCCCAGGAAGGGATTCATCTCTGCTGGAGCCACGTCTTTTAGTTTGTTAATTAGGTTTCCCCTCTGCTGCCATCCGTGGTTTCATAATTCTTTGAAGCAATCTCTCCCCGGCAGCTGCTTGTGGGTTTAAAACTTTCAGAGATTTTT
>WBNO01008812.1:5337-22908 GCA_013400575.1 Peucedramus taeniatus
ATATGAAAAGAAAAATCAGCACGTTGCAGGAAACCTTCAAATGAAGTTAAGTCTTGATTTTACACTTGAAATTTAAAATAAATTAGCATATAAATATCACTATTATAAATAATAAATGTATAATATATATAATAAATATATCACTAAAATAACAAATTCATATCTAATTATCTGATAAAGGTTGGAAAAACAAAGATCCAGACATAGCCAGCCATCTGTCTAGCTCCCAAACACTGTAAAAAAGCAGAATGGATGATAATAGATGGGAGAAGATCAATGATGTCACCTGACCCTCAAGTACTAAACCATTTTTCATTACACAGTCCACATTAAAGCAAAGGTTTGTTAATTTTTTATCAAAAGGGTCAGTGTACGGGCTTCAAGGTGATGATTTTATACTTACGATCTTGCTTAAGATAAGCCTTCACAGACTGTCCACTTCCCTGACCATCAGCATACAGAGGGTACACAGTTATCAAGTAACACTTGAAAGGCTTTATACCTAATAAAAGGAATAAAAATAAATATATACCTAATAAAAGGAATTTAAAAGGTGGTGTTTCACAGACAGTCAAATTGCTCACCATCTTTCTCATTTACTTCAGATATAGGTTTCCGAGTTTTCACTGTTTAACTAGGTGCACTTGTACCTAATGCAGCTGAGTATTTTCTAGACTCATTGATACACTATTCCAAAATATTAACTAAAGGAAAAATACTGCTTCAAAATATTAACTAAATGAACAATATAATGATTCACATTCAAATGCAAAATTTAAAAAGTAGACTTCTGAGAAGTCAGGGTTTTTTTAAAAAAATATTTTAAATAGAAAGTCTTTATTTATCTGTAACGTTAACTCCCTAAATTATTGATTTCAGATACTGATCATAATCACAAAAGAACAATAAAGCTGATCAAGTTTCACTGTTTGAGTAATCAAAGAATTTGATTTTGAAAGAACTCTGCCTTTTCACTCTTTTAATGGTTTCCAAGAATGACAATACTAAAACCAAAATGGAGATAAACCCCTTGTTGTTACATTATATAAACTTAAAAATTCAAGATCAGATACAGTTGTATATTTGACAAAAATATACAAATACTTCCATATACTCCCAATAAACTAATTGAAACCCTCAGCATTAAACCCCTGTTCTACCATAAAATTCTAATCACTGTGAGGATGTTTCTCATCTTCAGAATACTAAGAAGGTTTTTAGAGTGTCCTACAAATTATACATATTTATGAGCTAAATACCTTTTAAGTCAATTCCTTGAACATCTCCTAGTACAATCTGCCATTCTATGATGCAGTCTGAGCTGCTGGACACCAGACACCATTCGATGACATATTTAAGAACATAACTGTTAGGAGCAGTCCACCCTACCCACAACTTGTCATGTTTAGGCAATGTTCTAAGATTCTTCACAGGAGCTGTAATGAAAGAAAAAAGTGATCAATACTGACAGTGCTTTCATGACAGGCAAATCTTGACACTTTTGGGTAATGGCAGCAATTTGATAGAAGTGAAGTAAATGTAGAAGCCATTTTCTGAAACTGGGAGGTTTACACATGGATCTTTGTATCAGAGATCCAAAAGCAGTATCAGGCTATTTAGAAACTGGAAGTTAGACTCAACTTCTCTATTCTCATAGACACTACGTTTCTTCCGAAAAAATGCTCTATTTCAAGAGAGAAATCAGTCTTAGAATGGGAATTTACAAGTGTATCAAACAGTTACACTCAAGTACATTACCAAGTACTTATGCTTTATGTATAGTGTGTATATATAGAAGTAAATAGTATATAGAATGTCCAGCCTAGAGCTGGATAAACACATCCTGTGGTGGGGGAGCAACTAGCTCATGGGTCAGGCATAAAGGCTTACAGTGAATGGGGTGACATCAGACTGGGGACCTGTGACCTGTCACTAGGGCCATTCCCCAGGGCTCCATCATCAGCCTTGTGGCCTGATAATGACTTGGACTCAGGACTGGAAGGGACACTAAGCAAGTTCCCAGATGATATGTATCTGGCAGGAACTACTGACTCCCTCAAAGGCAGGGAGGCCCTTCAGAAAGACCCTGACAAAGCAGAGGGCCAGGCAATCACCAACCATCATTCAACAAGGGCTGGTGCCGAATTCTGCACCTGGGATGGGGCAGCCCTGGATGTACAGACAGACTGGGGAATGAGAGGCTGGACAGCAGTGCCATGGAAAGAGCCCTGGGGTTCTGGTCCATGGCAAGTTGAACACGAGCCAGCAGTGCCCTGACAGCCAGGAGGGCCAAGCGTGTCCTGGGGGCATCAGGGACAGCATCACCAGCCAGGCAAAGGAGGGGATTGTCCTGCTCTGCTCTGCACTGGGGCAGCCTCACCTNGTTGGGCACTGGAACAGGCTCTCCAAGGAAGTGGTCACAGCACCATGCCTGACAGAGTTCAAGTAGTGCTTGACACAGTGGGACAATGCTCTCAGGCACACAGTGTGACTCCTGGGGTGACCTGTGCAGGGTCAGGAGTTGGACTTTGAGATACCTGTGCATCCCTCTCAACTTAGCTTATTCTCTAATACATATTATATACTTATATACTATATATGTATACCTTACTAAGTACTTCCTCCTGCCTGCAATATTACTTTGTTTGAATTTATACCCTTAACTAATTAATCTAATAGCTTTATAATCAGTGGCTCTCCCTTGGTGTTTACCTGCATCTATCCATATACTTTTTTTTTTTTTGCTTCCTATCCTGGTAGTGTTTGGATTGTCTAAGAAAAGGCTGGAAATGATAAACAAACTGGTCCTTACTATTAGTGCATAATGAATAGAACATAAAAAAGAACATAAACAGTATGGAAATAGTAGAAGCAGATAACAAAACAACCAGGTAAGATACTGAAAATGTAGGAGAATGAGACTGGGACAAACAAGGAAAGGAGTGGGAGGGAGATCAGGAAATTAAACGAGGAACAATGACAGAATGGTATATATGTAAGTATATACCAACCCTTTGATTTTTTTTTAAGAAAGACACAAAAATGCCTGCTATGCTAAGAAAAGAAACAACAGGGAATATAGTACACATAAGCTCTAAGAATCAAAAGCCAGCAGAACAACACACATAGCTTCAAATGACACTGAGTACACAAATCCACATGTTCCCTGGCACACAAATGGCAGTATACACAAAAGACTGTAGATAATTCTGAAATACTTTAATTAGGTGCCCATGTAAAAGGTATTATTTTACAACACTGAAGATTTCTTATAAAGAGGGCCATGCAGATTTACTTGACAGAGACATTACTAGGACACTCACCTTTTGAATTACTTGCTGGGATAAGTAAAACTGATGGAGGAGATGCTCCAACACTGTTTCGGGCAATCAGAGTCACTTCGTAAGTTCCTTCCCGCAGCTGTAAGGTATGGTTGGTGCTGGTAACATTGTATTTCTTCACTGGACTGGAAAGACATGATTTATCTCTGACAGTCACTTCATATTGCAAGATTACTCCATTGGCTTCAAATGGCTTCAGTGCCTGTCAGAAACACATCTTTGATTAAGCTGATACTGAACAAATGTGATGTAACCATTACTGTCCTTATGGTACAATTAAAAAAATATGAGAACAAGGCATGTTACATAGATCAAACACCTGTACATTTAAGAAAAGCATAAACAACCTGTGCATATTTCTATAAAGCAATCACTTTCAAAGCCTATTTCTTGTTTAAATACTCTTTCTTTGATCATACCTAGTAATTTAATAAAAGCTATTCTGTAAGGATTGCAAAACTTGTTGATAAAACCTCCATTTTATGTGACTTTACAACACAATGACATAAAAGGAATCTCACTCCTTTGGTTGTGTTAATATGACAAATATGACACAGCTCATGGACCAAAAGAAAGCAGGGGCTGGGGAGTGACTGCAATTACATTCCCCTTCTCAGCCGGGCTAATCACCCAGTTGGACACAGCAGCCTTGCTGGACACAAATGCACAGTGCTGTTTTTAATAACCTTGGCCTCTGCAGTATCTCAAGGCTTAACGGATTCTGCAGCTGGGGTATCACTGTCCAGACAGCGTTGCCACGTTTTAGGTTACAGCAGAAGACATGACATTAAGCTAGGCTTTGTTCAAATGGCAGTTCCAAACCCACAGAAGGGCAGCAAATGAGAAATATGAGTACATTCTGTGTACTTTAGGTCACAGATGAGTGTCAGTTAAATGATGGCCTTTACATCTGTACATTTAATTTTTCATAACCATTATCATAAGAATACTAAAGTCACTTCTCATATCAAAAAACCCTATACTATCCCAGTCATCTCCCAAGGCTACTGGGTAGATTTTTCCACTAAAAACTCATGTTTTTAAAAGAAAGCTCAATTTTCTCAATTCGCTTTACCTTCCATATTAGATGCACAGTCCAGAAAGCTGGTGAGTGAGATGTATCAATGATCCTCCATATGGGTGGTCCTTTAGAGGGTTCTGATGAAACAAACAATGCTTGAGTGTAGAAGCATTTTTACTTAATCTGTTTTAATTCATCCTTTGATTATCATTATATGCTTACTTTCTTAAAAAAAAAAGTGCATATTAAAAAGCATTTCTTGCTTTCTCAATGAAAATAATGCTTGGCATTATTAAGAGGAAAATTTCCTGAAGAGATGAGCAAGACACCAGTTGTGCTTTAAGTGTACAGTATCAAAAGAAGTATGAGTCACAATGGTGGGCACCTGCAATATTAGACTAAAGGTGACAATGCTGAGAGAGGCATGATAACACCTACACTGTGCAGCCTGCACACCTGCACCCTGCAAACCTTGCTACACTCTGCATCCAACATTGTTCCTGCCCCTCAATATCAAGTTACCTGAAAAAATGAAAGTGTGCAAGAGTTAACAAGGAGACAAACTTCTCCCAGCAGTAAGACTCCTTGATTCTAAAAGGATAACAGAACTGCAGTACTTTTGTACAATACTACAGTATGTTTTGGCATCTGTATTACGAAAAAGTGGTACTTCCACAACAAATTCCATTTCGAAGTAAAATGAACCAACCAATACTACACTGTACAAAGCAATAAAAAATGGCCAATCTTTTGTAAGGATCTTAGCCCCAAGAAAAAGTTGATCTCAAAATGAATTACATCTTTAATCTTGTAAGACTATTTTTTCTTTCATAGCATTTAGTGTATTATGAGGTTTTGGCTTTTAACCTCAAACACCCCTCAGTACCAAGTGCACAGTGTGCGCCTCATCTTTTATGCTTTACATTGTGAGAGGAGAACTACGAATTGAGGCAAAGAGAGCTCTTTTACTCATTTGAGTACCCAAATTTGATTCACATGAAAGAGAAGCAATTGTACATCTTGCCTAATAGAGATCATGAATCTAACATGACCTGGCTGATGTTCATTTGCTACTGTAAAACTTTTGTTCTGAGGTTGAGGTAAGACATGGGTACTTAATATTAGCAATATTTTTGCAAATACCAGTCACCACAGCAGAACAGCAATGCAATCTAAATAGGAAGGCAGTCCTGAAATCATCATTGCTCAGATAGGAAACACAGAAAATGAAGTCATACTATCATTAGAAGTTGAAAAGCGGAGACTAGAATATTTACATATTTTACAGTATCTCCCCTAGAGAAAGTAAATTTTGCACAGAACTGAAGCAATGCAGTAATGGATACAAATTCCACTTGTTTTAAACAAAAACTACAATAATCCCTCTTATTTCTTATCAACGATGACAACTGAACTCAATCGAGATAAAGGAAAGATTTCCTAACTGTTTTAATAATGGAACTTGTATTGGTTTAACTTGATGTGCTCTGAAATGCTGCAGTGAACAGACTGCTCAGAAAAGACACGCCTTGGAAGATACTATGAGACATACAGGATATTACAGAAACAAGGTGCAAGCAGGAAAAGCTAAAGCACATTTAAAAACCAGAATACTGATCAGCTTGACACTGAAGCTAAATAGCTATCACAAATTATCTATAGCAATTAAGATGTAAGATTAGATTCCCTACTGAGTATTAAGTACACAACACTGACTCTCCATGGGGTAGCACCAGCATAAGCCAGAAGCAAAGCTAACCTTGCAGGCTACCAAGGTGGGAAAGAAATGAAGATGAATACTTTTTAAAAACTTAAAAGATGTATTATTTGGATGCTTTAGTGCAGAAGAGGCTACACTTACCACATGCACATTATTTTATATCATTGCTTTATTAAGTTTGTGAAGAAATCCATGCATCCTGTATGACTAAAATCTGCTTCTTAATGGTTGATGATTGTTCACCTATGACTTTTACTAGCCTCCTAAACATCAAGTTGTTCATAACCTAAGGCAGTTGGTCTTCTAAGGAAACCTTATCTAGGCAGGATAACTTCTGTTACAGAGAATAACATTCAGAATAAAAACCCAAGCATAAAGCCTAGATTTTTTCCAGAAGACTTTGAGAATACATTTTTCTGTGAAGGCTCTTCTCCCCTGCTGCTATTCTAGCTGTTTTCAGGGAGCAACTCTACACTAGCTTAACAGGAATCTAGTCTTATGCTCCTTGGAATGCATGGGGCAAGTCAGTCAGTGCTGAAAGTAACTCAGGAGAGCTTTGTTACTTATACAAGGAAGCAGCTCAAGCAAGGATACACTATTTCAGCTGGCCACCACCAAATTGCAGAACACTGACACACTTAAGAAGTCAGTGACCTACTTTTATACATTACTTACGGTCTTCCGTGGTAATCCCGGTCTTTTCTTCACTCCAGTCACTCCAGTAGCCCACTCCATCTTCCTTCATGCAACGAATGGAAAAGACATACTCTGTGTAGGGTCTGAGATCTTGAACGCTAAATGAAGTTCTTGGCGAACCTGTATCTTCAGAAGGAACCTGCAAATGTGACAAAGATTTTAAAAGCAGTGATCAAAATATTGTAGAGCTGAGTTCTGTGCTACTTCAGCTGTCATCCAAGAACATCCTCACCACACACACATAACACAAAAAAGCTTTCCTTCCCTCTCATTTCCAAAAACTTCAATTCTCAAACATTGTCTGGTAAAGGTTCAATCAGAGTTGTGTGTCTTTACCAGGTATAAGAACATACACACACTAGAACAGTTAGGCAGCTACCTCAGGACAATCTCATTATCTTTTTTTGAAAATTAGCTTACATCACTCTCCTTCCTTTCCACATAATTCAGCTGCTTACTGATCTGCAGTACCCTGCCTCACAATTCAGAACTTTGCTAGGTGACCTGCTTGATTATTGATTGCAAAATTACTGTTTACTAAAAATTAAAAGTCCAGGATCATTGCTTCCACTGATCCAGAACAGTGCTTCTTGAGTGAAACTGAAAATAGTTTTAGAGTAGTTTATAGTTTTATTAATAAATTATTTTCATAAGCTCTTTTATTTATCTTAAGTGAGCAACCAAATGCCAGAAAAGTATTTTTAGTATGCACATAGGGAAGCAGGGTGGAGTAGATAATGGACGCAAGTAGGTAACACACTGACTCTTCAAATTACTCCAATTGCAGCTAAGGACTTTTTCACTGAGGACTCCTACAAGGAATGACTACAGATTAAACACAAATGCAGGACACTTAGGAGGTTAATCCTGAGGGTAAAGAACTATCAAAATACTCCAATTTTACCATAGCTAAGCAAGTTCAGCTGATTTAAAAGCTATTTTATTTGTTTTGTGCATATGTTAAAAGGACAAGACAAGTTAGAAGAACTTGTCCTACTGTCCTTTACAGTATACAGTATATGTATACAACATACACACGATCCTGGAGTTGTAGACTAGATTGTGCAGGTCAGTGCTTTTTAAAATATCAATACAGGTAACCTTAATAAATAGTTTCTGCATCTAAAGCCACATTAGTCACAGAGAGCTGTGTTAGGCTACCTGCTCCAAATAGAGTATTTTGATAAAATCAAAAGCAGTCTTCCTTCCAAGAACTCACAGAATTCAGAATACATTTGGGTCTCTGCTGGAGTACTACTGCTCTGAGAGAAGGCTTAAAGTAAGGAAAAACTGAGGAGCTATTAAAAATATGTCGACAGATTGATGTATAAAGATTGATTTATAAAGAAAAAAAACCCACAGCTCTTGATGATAGGAAGATATCATAGTACATTACAGGTAAGGCTTACTCCTTACACTTTTCCTGTTCTTGACTGCCTCACACTTGAGGCATGGATACAGGGCAGGATTCAAGGTGTGGCTTCACCAGTGACAAATACAGGTAGACAAATGACTGCTCCTGCTGGCAACACTACTGCTGATCCAGGCCAGGATGCCACTGGACTTCTTGGCCACCTGGGCACACCGTGGCTCATGTTCAGTTGCCATCACCAGCACTGCCAGGTCCTTTTCCACTGGGCAGTTTTTCAGCCATTCTGACCCAGCTCATGGCCCTCCCTGGACCTTTTGTAGCCCAACTGCAGGTAGAGTAAGTTCTAAAAAGCATTCCAGCATGATACAGTATTTACCCAAGCTTTGAATGACATTTAGATCACTCATTTTGCACATGCATGGGAAGATATAAATTAATTAATGTTCTATATGTTGTGCAAAATAAAATTTAAAATAAATAATAAATAAATAATACACTGCACTGTAACAGGGAGGACAGCAGAAAAGTCCACGGAGATATGAAAAGGTCACCATACTCAGACTGTGCCAAAAAATACCTAGATCACAGCCTCCACAAATAGGCCAGGTAAACTTCCTTGGGTGGCCATGTAAGACATAATGAAATGAAACTGAATGCTCTGAAGTGCAACAGGGGCAACTCCAGTTTGACAGATGGCTGGATTATTGCAGAATCATGGCAAGGGACATTAGTGGTATTACCTCCATCCAGTTCGTGTCACCAACAATTCTGTAGCGGATGTTGAATTTCAGCGTCATCACAGCATCTGAGATCCAGTTCTCCCAGGAAAGCTTCAGAATAGTAGGTAGTAATCCTGAGCTGACTGATACATTCTGTGGAGACAGTGGTTTAACTAGAAGAGAAGAAGTTAAAAGTTAACTCCACAGTATACTTTACCACACCTTTAGAAGCTGTCACACCATATTGCAGCACTACTACTAAAGCCTTTCAGGACCTGAAATGGCTGCTACTTTACACTATCTTCCAAATAAGACTACTCAACACAAACTTGCTATCTGAATTGTGAAGAAATCTCTCACCATCTCTACCTTTGCCCAGCACAGTTAAAGCTCTAGTCAACAACACTTACATAGTGATAATGTCTCTTCACTATAAAAATTAACATACCAGTTCAGCAATATGCACAGAAGCAGCAGTAATGTTCTGTTAAAGCTTTAAGGGGCATATAGTTACCAATGTCAATGGGATCAATAACAAGGGGATCAGATTCAGCCTTCCCAAGTGCATTTGTTGCTTCCACCCAGATCTCCGTATTAACAAAGAACTGAATATCAGAAATGGTGCAAGAATTGTTTACGTCTTTTGGTATACAATCAGGAAAGATCTCTTCTGGCCTAAATACAAGAGAAAGAAAAAACAAGATACAAAGCAGTAAGTTTGGTTTCCTTTAGAGAATATTTTAAAGTAGATCAGAGTGAGCAATCAGTTTATCAGTAATGGCTTGTTCAGCCACAAATGTGTGATTGCATTAGAACTGAAACCAAAACAAAATCTCTTGACTTCCAGTCACATATCTTCAAAAGCACAAGCTAGAGCACTGTAAATAAATTTGTATTAAAAAATGACTTGGCTTAAAGAAGAAAAGAAGAACAAGAACTGATACAATTAATCAAAAGCAATATGGCTAGTAACTAGAACGCATTAGAAAATGTAGTCAGTGCTACTTGCATACCTTTCAAGACTACAGTGTTAGAGGTAAAACACAATTTCTGCTCACCATCTTCTGCTACACTAACACAAGATCTAGGGGCATCAGGAAATTTGCAAAGGATTAACATTTTCTATCTGTGCATACTTTCTACTACACCTGTTACCAATCATTCCTGTTTCCAGAGCAATGCAACAATCCTGTTCACTCCATTTTAAACTACAAGAGACCATCTAAAGAGTTTGAAAAGTAACTTAGTTTGCTTTCACAGGAGAAATACTTTGCTGAAGCTTTCATATTAGGATTAACTCAGAACAGTGCTTGTCCACAGCTCCTATGAAGTGCAGATAGATAATAACTTTATACAAAACTCAGTCATTTTATGTTAGTTTCTCTACTTAGAATCATAGAATGGTTTGGATTGAAACAGACCTTTAAAAGTCATGCAGTCATCCTCCTGCAATGAGCAGGGACAACTTCTGCTTGTTTAGAATGAGATAGAACTGTCAACCCAGAAAAGCGTAAAAGTTTGGGTACAGCCCCCTATTATGAGATGTACTGTACTCAAGCCACACTAATCATGTATTTGAAGAATAGAAAAATATGAGATTACTGTTACTCCAAAACAGGTTCAGCAGGTTCAACTTCAAGTCTGACTTCAAATTACTTGAATGCCAACTTCTTTAGCTCTTCCCTTCCCCTCACATCAGACAAACAGCAATGCTTCAGAAAACTAGACTTGTGTTAAGAATTCTTCCAAAGAATCAGGAATTTCAAGGACTGTTGGTTTAGCACAAAAATATTATTCAGAATTATTCAGATATTCTATTCAACAGATATTCTACTTACCAGCTGTATCTCAACCTGAACTGAGTATCCAGGAATGTATGCCGTCCAGGATTCCAGGTACAAGTCATAACATATGTGAATTTTGACATCTGATGCACAATGCAACTTAAGTTCTTGGGCTTCTCTGGAGCCACTGTACAGAAAGAGTTAGCAATAATTAATCTATATGCACATTTCCATCCAGCAAGAATCCTTTTAAATGTCCCACTAGAGTGATTTCTGTGAACATCAGAAGTATTTAATTAATTTTTTCTAAAGGATGTGGCAAAAAGTGCTGGATATCATCCTGCAATCAAAGTCAAGAAGCTTAAATAGCTGCTTTGACAAACAGTAGGCTGTATAAGGATTAAGCACCTGCTAGTAAGGAGCAACAAAGACTTCTCATTCTGAGGCAGAAAACCCTGTATTAACCATCTCTCATCTAAATATAGTTTAATTCACACAAAAGAAAAATAAATAACCACTACTGAATTGGCACATAGTGACTTTGCCAGTAACCTGAGCTCCAAAGGCAATTTGATAGGTCTGTTCTCTCACAGTTGAGGTATGGAAGAAGCTTGAGCTGCAAACCCATGCAAGAAAGCATAGCAATCTTTATCCACACACTGTAGTGTGTAAGGAACTTCTTCAGAATGCAGCAAAATTATTTTCTTTCTCTCTTAAACTCAAATTATAACATACAACAAGTTTGTTTCTACCTCCTATACTATCATTATTTACAACAGTATAATTACTTTACTTAGAGAAATTTATTTGCTTTCAAGCAAAGTACTAGTTTCAATAGAACAACCTTATGAAACTTATTGCTTTCTTCCTGAATAACTGTATTCTTCTCAAACCTGCTGCTAGTCTCATAATTTAGTTTTTTTTTTAATTGACAGTATTAATTTAAATAAATTAAGTATTAATTTAAAGCACAATTGCTTTAAATAAAAATGCAGCTCAAGACTTGTAACATGAATTACAAATGTGGAATGTCATCTTTACTGTCATTATGTTTATAATCTTAGAATAATTTATCTGTCCTCACTTTTCTATGTATTTTACCTTTTTAAAATATGTTCTATTTTATCTTTTCTGGTACAATATTTACTCCTCAGAAATTGAAATGGAAAACATTACTTTCCTGTGATAGCATTTTGTTAGTCATGCTAGAAGCATCTAATTTTAAATTGTGAACTCCAGCTGGCCTTTTGCATGCAGACCATTCACAGCTGCAGTACCTTTTGCCATCACTAGGAGACAACATAACTCATCAGCCATATCATGGGATATTTAGGACACTTTACAAAACTTGTCCTATTAGTAGACACCAAGTAATTAAGAAGTAGCATATTAAATTATTCACGTGACTTTCTCAAAACAGTCTTGCCTAAAAGCACTTGGTCTGAACCATGAAATGCAATCATTCTAGAATAAATGAAGTTTATAAGAGTTAAAAGTATTTTCTTCGGTATAGAGGTAAAGGAAGTTTCATCCTTATGGCAATACAGGTTTGCTTTAGTGATACAGATGGACTAAATGTCTCTCAGTCCACTAATGAAGAAAACATTATTTTCAAAATGTTAGTATGAAACCAGGACATATCACCTAAATGATATATCAGGACATATCCAACTCTGATACAGAATCAAGAAGTAAGGAAAGGTTAATTTCCTACTTCCTATTTCAGTTAAATTCACATCTTTATTCTGTAACTCAAATCTGCTACCTTTTCTTCCATTTTTTTTCCTATTTCAACACTGAAATACTCCAGAGTATTTTCTACTTTTTAGAAAACTTTATTCAGTGCATATTGAGCAGCTGTGGTGGCATATAATTTGACAATATTTTCACTCAATTATCCAGGAAGTGAGGGAATAAAAATTAAGTGCCTGAAGATATGCACACTTTCTATTTTTTGCATTTTCTTATTTCTCAGAAACAATTTTAAGACCAGAATAAAATGTAAAAAGAAATGGTACTCACAGCCTACTGTAACTGTAATTCCATAAATGTTCTGTTCAATCTGTCCATCTGCTAAAATGTTGCATGTCAGAGGAGTAGCTAGTGAAGAAGTGTCATTGAATGTGACACTGGAAACTGTTCTGTTTATTTCACGATACTGTTCTTTAGGTACCACTCTATTTTTAATCTTCCAGATAATCTGACTGGCATAGATATTGCCAAAGTCAAGACAACTCTCATTCAGAATGCATAATGCTGTGAAATTGGAACCAAGGGCCAGTACAGGTGACTCTGGGATGATGTGACCACATGATTGCACAAGTCCACCTGAAGCTAAAAAGAAAACACATTTCACATTTATTAAAAACTACACAATATTCCCAAACCAATATTGCTGATACATCACTAGTGCAATGTTAAAAACACCACATACTTCTAAGCAGCAAGCTAAGTAGTTACTTGACAATAATAAAACTGAAATGCATTAGTAGACCACCATGAAGATTTAAGGGCAAAAACCAGCATAGTGTTCCTTAAGCTTTGCAAAAGCATTTTACCAAACTAGGAAAGCTCTATGAATAAATAGAGGCTCTTATAAACATGCAACCCTTGACTCTCCTCTCTTTTTATCTTTTGAAGGAGGAAGTTATTATATTTGAGGTTACTCTTTTGATAAAAAAAGTATTTTCTTTTAAGAAAGCTACCATAAGAAAATCGGGGTAAGTGTGCACCTGTGTTGTGCTGAACTGTGTTAGACTAGGTGTGTCTACCCTAACACACCTTGCTTTCTGTCCCCATCCAACAAGTATCTAGACAAAAAGCACACAGGTTCTTCAAACATTCAGTGTAACTAGTTCTATATCCTCTTGTATTTGAGACACAGAACTCTTACCATCAGGAGAACAAATATTCAACACCAGATAGAAGCCACAGGCTACCCAGCTCCACCTAGAAAACATGCTGCACAGAATTTCTGTAACAAGAGAAAGATATATATTTTAAAATTCAAACTATTACTCTTTACTTTAGATCAATGTCAAAATCAGATTTGTATTTGCTCTAAGATAATTTCTCACATATACACATTTATTTTTTCACATTAGAATAGGCAAACTGTTTCCATTTTCCTCATTGCTAAAACAAAATCAACTGTTTACCTAAAAACAGAGGCTGTTTAAAGCTGATTTAATTACAAGTTTAAGAAATGTATCAGCTTTAGGTTTTCGCACTGTATATGAAAACAAACTTCACTGGTAACTCTGTAGGAGGTTCAGTCAGAATACAGGGTGTAACACTGTTGTTCAGGTTTTAAAATATAACCCTAGGAATTTGATTATGGTTATCAGATTTACCTACTTTCAAGGGCACTGATACAAAATCTTCAGACAAGGTTCAGAACAACTCACCACAAAACCACGTGTCTCATCCACAAGAGTGACTTAAAATACACTGAGGAATTACAAAGCACAATGCTTCCATATCAAGAACTGTTGTCTACTATAGAAAAAGCACTAATTAATTCTTCAAAACTTTACAAGGGAGCTTGCAATTCCCAAAAAGCTGGACTACATTTCATAACACCGTATTTATTTCTGTATTGCAACAGAGCCCACTCATTCTCAAGTTCTGACATTTCTAGAAAACACTTTAGAGATACTGAAGCATTCACACAGTAGCTTCCACCCCCACTGTTATGAAGCCACTAAGTGTGTTCTGGTTTTCTCAACCTACAGCTTTAAAGCAGCCCTAAATGACTAAAAGCAAGTAACCACTCTCTACTAAGCATATAAGCTACATTATTTATAGCTACATTTACACATCTTTACAGGAACAGGTAGATTGGCTTAGTGAAATAAGGCATTTAGTTCACAAGCTGATTTCTAGAAGCAGACTTCATACTATTCTTACACCTAGAAACTAAAGATAGGTTCTTTAGGTTTACTAAGATTTGAGGCGAGATGGTCTACAGTAACATTGTTTCTCAAGTCTTATTTTCCACTAACCTGATACAACTTCTTTGGAAACTAGTATTCTGAGCTTTACCCCGCAAAAGGAAACTTGCTAAAAATTGTAAGGAATTCCACAGTATGCCCGAGACAGGAAAATGAATAAGCTACATTTACTATTATCAGAAGAAACTGCAATTTATGACAGTAAGCATCCCTTTGCTTTGATTGCATGTAATTTACTTTATAATAGTGACAGACACAAGGTACTTCACACATATAACTAAAATTAGACACATATTTAAGCATGGATCACCGCCAAGCCAGAATCTCATTCCTTACATATCAACAAAACTAAGCCATTTTTTCTTTACAAATCAAGATAAACAGTGTAATATAAAGAAAATCTCTATTCACAGGAAAAACTAAATGAAAGCAGATCTCAAATATTTATAGCAGGGTCTTCATAGGGTTTGCCAACCTAGATGTCTTTCAGTTAGAACTAAAATAAAAGGCATCAGAATCACCCAGCAGTATTTTTATTTGGTTCTATACTTGTGAGTTTGTTACTCAAAGCCCACAAAAATCTCCTATATAGAAACTTTACAGTAGAAACATTGCTGATTGAAAGACTTGACAAATCTATAACCAAGCATCTGTTTGTCACTGGAAGTTTCCTGGTTCGTTTTTTGACTAAATAACAAGTAGTTTGTCATCAGACTGAAGCTATATGGCATTAAAAACTAAAAAGCTATTAATTTTTTCTGTGTTCTACTTAAGCACTCTCACTGGGCTGGATATAAGAACCACTATACTGCTTTAAATGCAATGTGTATTTGGGTATTTATTACAAGGATATAGTAAAATAACTATAACAATTTATTCTTGCTTATTTTGGAAGCGAAGTGTCCAATATCTGAAAAATAAGGTTTCTACTCACACATGAATTTCTGCAATTAAAAAAAAGCCTAACTAATTTAACAGATTTTTTATAAATTTGCATGGCGAATACAACAAAACTCTAATGAGTACTCTCTTTTACTTCAAATCACCAAATAAAACCAGTGCATAGGGATCTACTTTAATGACTAGACTTGTGCTAACACTTAGCAGAATACTGCTTGTTAACCAAAGCTTACTGAGCTCCACTATGGATAGACCTTAAGATCTATTATTTCAAGCAAGATTCATTTAAATTATTCAACTGGAACAATTTGAGTTGCAGATGATCTGAAATCCATCCAAAGCCTGAGGGCAACTACAAACTAGGTGGAAAGCAGGAGCTCTGTTTCACTGCTAGTTGCCATAAGCTGGAAAACAACAGGAGAAGCACCCTTCACAATGAAGGGGAAAGAATGAAACAGATGTAAAAAGCCAAGTGTTGTTGTAGGACACAAAACAACACGACGTGGACAGCAGCTCTAAGACAAAAAGAGTGGTTTATTAATTTTTGACTCTAATTTATAGATCTCGGAAGTGCCAGTGTGTGTCATTGGAGGGTGACAGTCCTACCTCCTCAATGCCACTGGGCAACTCAAGAGTCTATCATGTTGTTTGTTCTCTATAAAATAATGTAAAAAATAAGTTATTTACATAAAGAGTGTGAGAAAATTTTGTACAAGAATGTAAATAACAGAAGACTTTAGAAAAACTTGAAAAATCAGGGTGACAGCAAAGATTTTAAAATGTTGTTTCATTTCTCTCCCATTTGCCATCATGATTCATGCCACCTTAGAATAACGGTAGGGCCACCTAAGCTATTACATCATTACAAAGTTACTGGTTTTCTGGGTCATTATTCATTAAAGTCAAACAATATTTCCACAAAACTATTCACTGATTTTCACACCAGCAGTTATTAAGTATGGCTCAGGTTATTAAAAACATACTGCAATGCAACTTAAAGAATAAACAAATAAAAAACAATAACCAACTTAATAAGTAAACAGTAATACATGATTATCACACATTTTGTCCTAAAGTATTATTTTTTCCCTAGAAATTAAAATTAAATTACTATCTTTTCATATAAATGCCATATCTATATTCAACCACCTTCCAGACTTGAAAAACAACATTTCAGTTGTTCCAAGCAGATTCATTCACACAAAAGAGACTGAAGTTCTAATCTCTACTACATGGCACTTTGGAAAGTTTAGCAACTGTTTTGAGGGAGCAGATAAGCCCTCCACAAATCACACTACTCGATTCTACTGCAGTCAGCTCCTGAAGAATGGAGCGTCATGCTCCATCACCTGCAAAGGAGAGTTAAGTGTAAAGCCCATCCACCTCCAGTATGGGAACCAAGCCACTGAAACTACAGTGTCAAAGCCATGCCACAATTCAGCATGTATCTTCTTTAGGCTGGTCTGATGTATTTTACTTACCCCCACCCCCTGCTGATCAATGTGGTTTGAAGAAGAGTGAAGCTACAAACCTCTAAACCCATAGAGGGGCTATTACAATCCCTTCTAATGTGTGCTATTTTTAAACACATTAGTGTCTCTAGCTTTTACAAGACTGATCCTTAATTGAAATTTAGTTCTAGGGGAAACATCCAGAGTTACACTAGACACTTCCATCCATCTTGTCTACATGAAAACCATAAAAGAAATGAAAAAAACAATATAAATGGTGGGACTTAAAACTAACAAAACAAGGAGCCATTCTTCACATTAGAATGAGGAAGATACTTCTATGCAAACTGGTGTTTTCCTATCTGAGTGTGTAAAAATGCTCAGGTGAAGACAGAGCAGAAACCCTGCAAATAAGCTACACCAAACCTTACAAGATAGTTCCATTATTCAACAGTAATGCTAAACACTAATTGCTCACCATTCACAATTTTAAGTCAGACTAAGCTGTTAGTCTAGACAACAGAAAACTCAATAATTTCTTTCAGTCACTATGCACAGCTTAACCCAAGTTTCATGTTTTACTGACTGGTACAGTGTATATATATATATATATA
>WBNO01008814.1:0-49647 GCA_013400575.1 Peucedramus taeniatus
TTTTATATATATATATTTTTTTTTTGTAATTACTTTTTTCACCTATGGAAAATAATCCAGTGCATGGCATTTACCAACCTACAGAAATTTGATACACTAAGCATGTCTGAAAGAGTCTACCCTGTCTGATCAAATCATCAAAGTAATGATGCAGCCATGTAAAATGTCTCCTTCTAGTTAAAATTTTCATCATATCTTAATAGGCATTTTATATGTCATGTCCATCATTTAGAGGAGATAATTTCCATACAAGCTATGAAAAAAAAAAACAAACCCCAAACCCCTTCTCTTATATTTAGTAATACAGGTCTTCATTTCCTATCTACTTCTTGCTACTAAGAATTCATGCATGTGAGTAAAGAATAGCATCCTTACACTATTTTTATGACTCTAAACATCTTCCCCAATGTAAGGAATTAATAGCCAGTGGGATTTTCTATATCTTGAAATATGAATAAAGACACAGAGCTTTATCTGAGAAATTAGACCTTGTATACCATATGTTTTTCAGATTTTTATATCTTTCCATTTTGTTATAAAAGTTTAGAGAAAATTATACCCATCTCTGAGGACGTGTTTTATTTAGCTCTTAAGTGTCTGCATTCATATTTCACATACAACACTTTCCAAAAATACTGCCTTAAGCAACCCGAGAGCCAAAGCAGAGGGGGAAACTTCAAAAATGGGAACTATGGGAGTTTTCTTTTACTACTCTATAACAGCATTTCAGCTCTCATCAGTCAGGGACACCCCTCCACCCCATCCCCAACATTTTTTATGTGTCTTGCAAAGTAGTAAAGTGACACTACTGTTTGTGAAACCAGACTTTTAGATTGTGAAGCCTGTGTTGTTAACTACAGAATTGTCTTTATCTATTAAAAGGTCCACTGGGTTGTCAAACCACTGAATTTGTGCTAAATTCTGACTGCTGGCAGAAAGGCATCTCAGTCAATGCTCATGTGACTCTAAGAATTTGTCCTTAAAAGAAAAGGTGATGTTGGGTAAGTTTTGTCTTAGGCATGTGCAGTAGTGGCAGATGTTCTTAGCAATTGTTAAATGAGCCCCAGATGGTAGCTTAGAAGCTTGACCTTAAACATTTTCTCTCCTTCAACCATAATTTTTAAATGAAGAGATGTGTAGAGCTTGTTAAGTTTTCTCCAGGATTCAGACTGAAGATAAAATGATGAGGCTCATCAAGAAGATGGATGATGATATTATCTTGTCTTGAATTCATCACAAGTGAAGTTTGACAGAATCATCTGTTCACCATTATCTATAAAAAGATTTTAAGGGAAAAGAAATAGCCCGGTAATTTTGTTCCTTTTAGACCTCTTAGAAACAAAAGAAAATATATTTCCTGTTTGAACCTTTTATTCTTTGATAAAATTTCATCTATTTATGCAGATTGTTTTCTGCTAGGCTGCTCAGTGTAAACCCTAATATGATGTGTTTATCCTTACAGAGAACAAACGGCTCTGCTCTGAGATTTAAAGAACTCATGTAAAACTTCCTTTCTCCTTCAAAAGATGATGTAGATATTTTTAGATCATTTACTACTCTTATCACAGTAATCACCAGATAGTTTGTCAGAGATTGTAAGAAAGTTCATCTCCACAGGAAGCTTTATAATTTAGAAAATAACAAATCATCAAACTCTCCTGACTGCTGGACTTATTTTCTACATGCAAGGTTAAAGGAGGAAAACTCATTGTTCATTTCCTCATTAGAAAGGAAAACAACACGTCATTGCAGTAAAACTTCTGTATGCTGCTTCTAGAATGGGTACATGGAGTGAAGTGGGTGATTTTTGAATGCACAATAGATGTGTGCTGTAAAATCATCATATGATTTAATTTTCTCCATTAATTTCTTTTTGCCCTGATGCAAAAATTGATACCCACAATTCTACCATTTACACTGAAAATTGTACTCCAGAGTCACATTTCTTCCAGCAGAGAGCAGGTAAAACTCCGTCTCAGTAGGTCAGCAGGCTCAGGGCAGGAGTTGAATTCCTTTGGGGCACAAGCACAAGATTGAAGCTGTGGGGGCACAACTTGGCTGGGCTCTGCATACCTCACTTCCCTGCCATGGGTATGATGGTGGAGCAAGCAGACAGGGCCCTATCCATGTCTTATCCCAAAGTGGGCTTGAAAGCACACTGGAGATACATGCATGGACAGAACTCTACATTAATAGTGCATCTGGTAGTTTAGATATAGTCATAAAAACATTAGATATGGTCTGGACTTGCAGACTATGGCTAACTTGGTCTCCTTGTAGGACAGGGTGACCCACTAGTGGATGAGAGGAACACTGCAGATGTTTTCTACCTACGACTTTGGTGAAGCCTTGACACTATTTCCCACAGTATTCCTCTGGAGAAACTGGTTGTTCATGGCTTGGATGAGGAATGTTTCAGTGAGTCAAAAAGCCACCTGGATGGCCAGGCCAGAGTGGTGATGAATGGAGTTAAATCCATTGGTGGCCAGTCACAAGTGGTGATCCCCAGGGCTCAGTATTGGAGCTGGTGCTGTTTAATAACCATCAGCGAGTTCACAGAAAGCACCAAGTTGGGTGAGAGTGCTGGAGGGCAGGAAGGCTCTACAGAGGGATCTGAACAGGCTGGATTGATGGGCTGAGGCCAATTGTACGAGGCTGAAAATGCAAAACGTTGGGTCCTGCCCTTGGGTCACAACAACCCCATGCAGAGCTACAGGCTGGGGGAAGAGTGGTTGGAAAATTGTCTGAAGTAAAACCCCTGGGAGGGGCGATTGACATCCAGCTGAACATGAGCCAGGGTTGCTTTGGCCAAGAAATGCACTGACTTGTATCAGAAATAATGCATCCAGCAGGACCAGGGCAGTGATTGTCCCCCTGTATTCAGCACTGGTGAGACCGTATGTTGAATTCTCTTCAATCCTCTCTACAAGAG
Organism: Peucedramus taeniatus; assembly: GCA_013400575.1. NCBI lineage: Eukaryota > Metazoa > Chordata > Aves > Passeriformes > Fringillidae > Peucedramus > Peucedramus taeniatus. The sequence goes on from WBNO01008814.1 coordinate 2,933, forward strand.
ACTCTACCCTCTACATTGAGGGACTGGAGGATATCCAGAGAATGGCAAGGGAACTGCTGAAGGGTCTGGAGCTCCAGTCTTACAAGGAGTGGCTGAGAGACCTGGGTTGTGTACCCTGGAGAAAAAGAGAATGAGGGAAGATTTTACTGCTACAGATACCAGAAAGAAGGTTGTACTTAAGTGGGGGTAGGCTCACCTCCCAGGTAACAAGAAATGGGACAAGAGGAAATGGCCTCCAGTCACATCAAGAAAGTTTTAGATTAGATATTAGGATTTTTTTTGATGGAAGATTTACCAAGCACTGGAACAGACTGTTAAGGGTCTGAGATCTCTGAAGGTATTTAGATAAATAAGGTGCTTAGGGATATGGTTTAATGGTGGACTTGGCAGTGGTGGGTTAACTGTTTGGCTTGATGATTTTAAAGGTTTTTCCAACTTAAATGATTCTGTTAGTCTATGTCCTACTGCTTCAACAATTTTTGGCACCACAACTTCAGGACTCAAATTAATGAATTTTAGAAGAAAGAAAGTGAAGGCTAAATAAAGCTGGCAAGTAGTATCTGAACCTTCAATTGTAAAACACTTCTAGGCCCTTTTGAATGAATAAATCTCTGGAAATATTAACTTGGAAATATTTAAAGGCTGCCATTGATCATATATTAGATCTATAGATAATTCAAGAAAATAAGATCTAATAACATATCTTATTAAAGCTGATTAATGTAATCAGTAGCTTTCAACCTGACTGAATATTGAATATTCCTTTATATAGCAATAACTCAAAAGCGGGGGTAGTCATTGCCCAAGGTAAGTGGAAATAAAACCATGAGGCCAAAAAGGATTCCTTAAACTTAATTACAAAACAGTCAGGCTGTAGTATTGATTTATGCAAATGCCCATTCCTGTATGTGCATCAGACAGGCAGGGGTACATTTCACTGAAGGAGTGACCCTGAGAGCAGGAAGAGAGGTTTGGGACAACCCCAGGTGGCTGAAACAGGCACCTTGGTGCCATCATCCATGCCTCATGACTTCAGGGAGTGAAGGTGGGCCCATAACACCCAAGCAGCACCAGGATGTAACCTGCAGGTAGAAGATTTTTTCGTCTTTGATGAAATATATGAAAAGTACAGTTAATTTAATCACCATCCACTATAGACATACTCATCATTGGGTTCACACAAACAAAATTAACTCTACTTTTCTACCTTTTCTCCCCAGAGTTGTCATGAGGTACAGGCTAAGGCCAGCTGACTGCTACAGTCCAAGAGAGTGTGACACAAGTTTGGCCTGTGCAGAAGGGAAGAAAAGCAGTTTGTTTCTTTTTCAAGTTGCTAGAGAATGAAAGTTTGTATGTCAATAGTCATGATGAATTCATCTTGTGTAATTTGAAACCAACCTGGTCCAAATTGTCCAGAAGACTGTTAAAATCAATGTAACTATGGAGTGAATAATTAGAATTCAATCAACAGGGAAATATGCTGATTCTTAAGATAGAGAAATCAATATATACTATGGCAGAAATCATAAATTGTAATGGCTACATTCAGAAGGCAACCTGCTCTGTACTTTTAAGATTACCAAATAATTACATCTTTTGCTCCCTCTGTGGGTATCTACCCAGTACACACAAAGATCTCTCTGGCTGTACTTAATTTTTTTTTCCTTAATCATGGAAATATGGCTCATGATAAACAATTTTAATGTTCTGGTCAACTTTGGGAAAATTGTAATTTAAAACAAAAAAGCAAATAGACACAAAGACAGCTTTCTTCATGCAAATGAAAAATTCACTCATGCAGATTACTTTAATAATTATATTAACCATTAAGGTAAATACAAAGAGTTAGCCTGAAGAAAAATTGTAGTTGGTATTTCAGGGATTTAGGGCCCTTCCTAGAGGTTCTAAAAGGTCTCTAATGTGCCTAGAGATGTAGAGACAGTAACAAAAATGGTTACCACCTCACGATAACAGCTGGGGTGTACAAATTCATTAGAATTTAAGTACAAAGTGTGCAATATCTGAAGCTGTTAAAATAACCTTCTTAGATTTCAGGAAGAATGTATTAAGCAGATGTTTGCATCAAAGCTTCACAGTAAAGCTTTGACACAAGCTTCTGTGGTTTATTTTTGGGTTTTGGTACAAATCCCACTTACAATAAAAGCACAGGAAAACCATGTGAAACTATAAGCAAATATATTGCACTATCTCTCTTAAGCCATCTCATTAAAGATGAGCAATAGTAAATTTGGGAGGCTTTCTGAGCAAGGCCCACCAACTTCAGTTGCTAAAATTAAGCTCTGGAGTGCAGCAGAAAAGCAAGCAAACAAGTTACTGGAATAAAATAAGCAGAAAAGAGATGAGAGGAGAGAGTGACATGCAGTATGTTGACCTAAAAATTTGCTAAGTAATAGATTTTATATCTGTGATCTGTAGGTGATCCTCAGTTCATCTGCACATGGTTTTGCTCATAAAACAAAAAATCCATTTCTCAATCCTGCGAGCTAAGCTTAGCAGCTACTCCATCTGCTGAGCTACCGTAGCAGGCAGAGGCTGTACTCTGTCCCTGGGTGTTATTTGTATCCAGGGTACAGTGTAAGGTTGCAATTGCAAGCAGTGACCTCCTTTTCGGCTCTCTGCATGGGAATTTGTACCAGGGACCTCCAGAGAGAGGCAACATTTTGTAGGTGGGCCCTGCCATAATTCCTTTTTTCCCTGGGGACAGGGAAAAAAAAAATCTGTGGGTTGCAAGTGGGTGCTGAATTTCTGTCCTGGGCTGGTCAAGCGATGCTTTCCTTTAGTCCAGGGTATAAAACCTTGCTTCTCTGCAACTCATCAGACTCCAGTTCAGGTCAACTGCATGACTATAGGCTGCTCTGAGCAATCATGGGAAGTTATTGCTGATCTCAGGATGCCCAGGTTGGCATTAAGAGTAACCATTTTAGTAATTAAAATAAATCTCAGTTTTGTGTGTGTCTTCAGCTCTGTCCTGCAGAGAAGCATTTAAACTCTTTATGAGTCTCTGCCATTTAATATTATACTATATAGGATCAGCTTGCAAAAAGGAAAGTACATTGGCAACAAGTTTCTTTTTTATCACTGCTAAATATTGCACCGACAAGACAGATAATCTTCCCTGATTACTTCCTTCATGTTTTATTAGAACATGCTCCTGCATTCATTCAGATATTTAATTTCACTATTGATGTCAGCTTCCTAAAACATAAACAATTCTGTCTTTGTTTGAAAAAAGGTCTATATGATATCCAATAATTGCCTAAAGTGGCAGCAACCACTAGCTCAATGCTTTCTCCAAGGTTACTGGACTCAAGAGCATTTTCAACTACTAATTGTTTTTCTTCATGAATCTTCGTTTTTCCTTTAGTCTGGTAATTAATTTCATCATTCCTTCCTCAGGTTTTCATGTTCACACACTAATTTTCTTCCTCAAGCTCCTGAAATCTTTCTGTATGCCTTAACCTTTAGATAGAGACACCATCCTCCTGAGCATGCACCCCATTTCTTATGTGGGGCTCTGCTAAATGAGGGCTGTCTAGGGCTGTCCTGTCAGACTCAGAAGGGATCCTGCAGATTTACACAGGTATGATTAAATGTGGGGTTAGTTATTCACAGATAAAATACTTTTTCCCGTGCAGTTCCATTAAGCGCTTAGCATTTGATTGCTACGTGTAATGGCAAACTCTAAACTTTTTACACTGGCTTTCTGGCTGGCCACTATCTCATGGGAGAGAGCCTGAGGATCTTTTCCTTTGCCACCTGAGAAAGGGATTGACAGCAGCTAAAGGGAAATTCTGAATACTCCTAGCATCAGCTGGGCTTGCACTCCCTGAGAAACAGATAAAGATCTAGGTGCGCTCAAAGGGGAAGCAGCGAGGACTTGCAGTGGCTGCCACTCTGTGGAAATAGTTACTTGGTCTCTGTGAATGTGGAGGAGGGCACTGGGCTGGGTGATGGCAATGAGACACAGCCACCACTGGCCTCAGGACTCTTATCCCAAAGGTTTTGGCAGCATTAACCTGACAGTTACTCATGCTCATGCAGGAGAGCAGACATGTCAGAACAAAATTACCTGTGCCCATTAGAAGCTCTTAGTTGGCAACAGGATCTCATTCTCTCAGCACCATAAACTGCTACTTTTGCCATGACATGTGTTCCCCATAGGTTTTGCAATAGATGTGTGTAAACATTTAAAAATATTTACACTGATTTACAAGATCACTGTAGGCAGTAAAAATCAGAAACGTGAAATTTGTTGACCTGCTCTGATCAGTGCTTAATATAACCTCAAACACAAAAGTGTGCATTTCTGGAACACAGGACATTTCATTATCACATTTAGAGGGAAAATGCTCATTATGAATCATCAGTCTTTGTGTTCCTGGTGACTAGAAGAATTTGGTCTGAATATTGAACCTACCCATACACTGTAAGCTACCATACATGAGACAGATGGAGAATACATTTTATCTGTTCACTTCAGGATACTAAATTGCATGTACTTGATATAGCAGCTTTTCCTGTCAAATTATCCCATCTTTTGGTGATGGTGGTGGTGGTGGCAGAGGTAATGGTAGTGGTTCTGGCTTTCTAACACTAAGCTAGGGGAAGAAAAGACCTTAGTGAAGCAGAAAGTGCGAACATAACAAAGCAGAAATGAAAAAGGATGTTCAGGGGCAAGTGTAATACCTGAAAGGTGCTGTAATTCAGCTATTGAAAATGACCAGGTTTCACACTCTCGTTGTCTTCTTAAAGGATTGAATTCAGTCCTCTTTGATGGCTTACAAGTCTCTTTTTCTATACAATGTAATCTTTACAGGCAGCTGCTACAGAATGCACCATAATGAAGGCAGGTGCTGAATACAAGATACATTTATATTATAAGGTGAATTTCTTACATTTTATTTGAAGTTGATCTATCAATTGCAAAGCATGATCTGATGTAGATAAATGAGAGGCCCCATTTTCCTGGTAGGGTGGCAGAATGGAAATTGTAACTGCAGACTGCAGACCCAGAATAGTATTACAGCACTATGCATGCACTTAGTGGTGACAAGGAGGCCTCCTTGTCCTAACAGACCAACAGAGCAAACTGTTAACTCATTTATTCTGTCTGCCTATAGAGGGTAAATTACCCCTATATTAAAAACATACTCTAAAAGCATGTATGCAGATACCTAGAAAGAAAAGATTATCTGAAGAAAAAAACTGCTCCCTACCTCATTTGCTAAATATAATTTATTTCCTTTACTAAACCCTCTCTTCTCTCCCCCACCCCAATGTAAATTGGCAGATGGTGACAATAACACTGGTAATTCAGTGAGAGCCTGAATTTTTTTCATCTTCTTGGTTTCTTTTGATGGGGGGCTGTCCACTGCAAAAATCTGGTTGTTTCACAGCTGGCTACCAGCAGCTGGCAAGTTAGTCCACCTGGAAGAAGGGATGTGACAGTAATTTTGTGTAGGTTCTGGACTGGGAGAAGAGGAATCACAGGTGGAAAATCTGGCTGCAGACATGCAGGAGTTTCATGTTGTGGAGCTCTGAACTTCTAGGTTAATAAATCCAAACTGTAGTGAGAGAATGTATTTGCTTCTGTGCCATGTATGGACCTCTGACAGCAGGGTGTCTGTGGGATTTGCTAATAATGGTTTCCCTGTAAGGTAACTAACATGGAGTTTTTTTTAAACTGTAGATGATCCTGAAAATCCTGACTACTTCAATCTATTTGCTTTTGAAAACATAACTTGGCAGTCAGTGTCATTACACTGACACAAGCAGCAACTGTGTACCTCACACCAATTTGGGATTAAGGAAAACAAACAAAAAATCCTGCTATTTTAATTCACTGCTGGAAGTTTCAATTGTTTTTATAAGCTAAGCTCTTTCTATATGACTTGCAAATCTGAAACAAAGGAACACACAGATACAAAAAACTTGGATATAAATGCATCATGTGTGCATATAGACTTAAACATGTGTTGACTTTAATATATACAATCAAAAAATAGTTTGATGACAACCAACGAATGTTTGGTCAAGGATGTTCCTATGTGTATACAGGGCCCACATTTCTTGCAGTTTCTGCTCCTGCCTATTAAACTAAAAAGACTTCCAGTTCTACTGACCAAAACTTCACAGTTTATAAACAATAAAATAAATATTGGTATCTGTGCTTTAGTTCTACAAGTACTGTCAAATATTTGCCATGATGACTGTAAAGTTTTCCTAAGCAAAATATTTTGTACCTAAGCATTTAGCTTTAAAAGAGTAATTACAAAACAGAGCATTTATTTGTAAAGCAAACAAGAGAATAACAGGCTGCCTTGCTTATTCTTTAGCTGTTTTCCTACAGTAATTAAGGTAATCCCAAAAATTACAAAAGAGAAACTTTAATGTTTTTCCATTTCCAAAATCAGATTAAATTCCCAAACCCACGTTTTTTAAAAAAATACTTACAACAAGAATAAACAACCACTCAATTTGTGCAGCCCAGATCAGGTGTGTACTGGGAAAGGCACTTGAGAATATGTCCCTCAGGGACACAAGTCCTGCCAGCAAACCTGCTCCCGTGTGGGCTTCTCTCCATGTTTCCACAGCTCCTGCCAGGAAGCTGCTCCAGCACAGGCTTCCCATGGGGTAACAGCTTCCTTCAGGCATCCACCTGCTCTGGTGTGGGGTCCTGCACAGGCTCTAGGTGGATTTCTGCTCCACCATGGATCTCCATGGGCTGCAGGGCCACAGCTGCCTCATCATGATCTGCACCATGGTCTGCAGGGGAATCTCAGCTCTGGTGCCTGGAGCACCTCCTCCCCCTTTTTCTGCACTGACCTTGGTGTCTAAAGAGTTGTTCCTCTCACATATTCTCCCTTCTCTGTTTTCCAGCTACAACCTGCTCCTGTGAAACAACTTTTTTCCCCTTCTTAACTCTGTTACCCCAGCAGTGCTACCATTGTCACTGATGGTCTCAGCCTTGGGCAGTGGTGGGTCTGTCTTGGAGTCAGCTGACATCAGCCCTGTCAGATATGGGGGAAACGTCTAGCAGCTTCTCACAGAAGCCATCCCTGTAGCCTGCCTCCCTCTGCCCCCAAATATTGCCATGCAAACCCAATACAGGGTGATAGATCACATTCCTCTCTCCAGATGTGGAGTAACAGTCTCTAGCAAGGAAAGCACTGCATGAGTGTATTTGTGGAAGTCCATGATCTGTCCCAAGTTACTTATTAAGTATTCTTACATTTCATTCCAAAGATGGGAGGGTAGGAAATTATGATACCATCTGGAAAAGATGAGTTTAGTAGTCGCCAGCCTAAAGAAAGTCCTGGGGAATGGATTATTTAAAGCATACTTGAGAAAGTCACCTTTGTTCAGCAGGTTACATGAAACAGAGACAGAAAGAAGGTGGCTTGCACAGGATTAATGAGTGAGATAAATTCATTGCAGAATTCAAATATAGGGTGAGGGATGATTGCTTCTCATTAAGGGAACAATATGCTGTGAGCTGTGATTTCCTTGGTAGGAATTTACCATGTAACGTTCTCACAAAAAAAGTAGTGAACTATCCTGTGTCCTTTGAGAAAAGAACAAGAAGAAAAGCACATGAAATAAACTGGGGAAAACTATACTGGTTATGAGGAAGAGTTTCCTAAAAATAAAGAAAAACCTTCCTGTGAAACCTAATTACTGAGAGAAAGTAAGCCAAATCCTGGAGAGCATGGTTTATATACAGTTGAGCTGAGCTGAGCCAAGGGAAATTAGCAGGAATCCTGTGAGATGTGTTAGGATTTTATGATCCTGAGGCTCCATCATGGCATTCACTTGCATTTTTTTTTGTACAGCATTTTGCAGCAGTGGGGCCTGAAGGCAGGAGAAATGGCTGTGGGTATGCGACAGGAGGGAAATGCCGCTGGCTAGAGAATTTTCTGCCATTACCCACATTTCCAGAATTGCTCCAAGCCTAGTTCCCAGCCTGAGCTGACACAGCTTTTCCAGATCTCTTTCTCTTTGAACAGTCCAACATTAGAGGCGTGTTAGTTTTCCCAGGCTACTCTTCCATTTCGTGTGTGAAGTTATACACTTTAGTGTATGGAAAGCTTGATCATGCTGTAATGAAGATGCAGAGTTTTATTGCCCATGCATGCTGCTGACTCCCAAACCCATCTCATATCCCAGTCTTAATGAAGAGTTTCAAATTCATGAGGATATTCCCAGAATGAGGAGCACAATTCCAAACAATGACATGGCTAGGAAAAGGGCTAAGAGAATGAGATGTGCAGCTTTATCTACCCTGCTAGATCTTATGTTAAAGAGCGCCACATGATGGTCAACTCCATCAAATACTGACAGCAGATTTAGCTACATTAGCACAGTTAGACTAAAATTTTGTAGCTAAAAGATGACCCACCAGAGCAATCACCACTGTCTCAGTGAAATATCTTCATCTAAAAACCCAGCTGTGAGAATATTTTTTGCATAAAACAGGCAATAATAGGTTAAGCACCTTGCTTGCGCCCCCTGAAAAACTGTCTTTTGCTTTATATGTACCTCAGCTTCTAGCTAAAGGGAGGTGTGTGATAAGCAGTGAAATTTCTTGCAAATCTTAGGGGGGCCAGCACGTGTCCTACATCTAGTATAGAATATTTGACCTCATTTTCCTTAGACTGACAGTGTAGTAATACCTTGTGGAGGTGCAAAAGCACGGGACAGTCCTGGCACTTGGACATGTGTGAACCATTACACAACAAACAAACACTTGAGACTAATGTTCACATGCGATTTTGGATAATTTTTTAATCTCAAATTCGTCTTCTGTCTCTTACATACTATGGTTGTCAGTCTACCTAGTATTTATTCTACTTTCCACCTTCATTTGTCCCAGAATTTCTCAGGAACTTTTTTTTTTTCTGGCATATATGAATACCATTACGTCATAATTTGCTCAATGTTTGATTCCAGGCTGTCAGAATGGGTTCAAGATATGTCCATTGGTCTTAATAAGCAATGCAAACATTCAATACAATGCTGACACTGCTGCAGAAAAAAAACATCCTGTTTTATTTCATTCAGTTCTCCTTCAGCTTCAGGACAGCTGCCAGACTGTCATGTCACTGTATTTCTGCTTTTTGTTCCAAATATTTCAGGGTGCAAGAGGAACCAGAACATTGGAATTACTTATTTACTGGTATGGTGTCTTATTTCAACAGATTGTGAATTACTTTGAAGGTACTCCCAGTTTCATTAATCAGTTTCTTTCTCTGTCGATTTATATAGACAGCTTGTCAACAGATGTTGAATTAGTGCAGAACTCTGTATTATCAAGCTTGTTGTTGGGAGTAAGGGAATTTTGTTTGTCTCACATTCAGGGGATGTGTAGAGACCAAAGGGCAGTATGTAGAATTTACTTCTCTGACATTTAGTAGTCATGTGAAAGATAGGAAAATTGCTCTAAAAGAGGTTTTTGTAAGGTTTTTTTCAGTCTTTGTAATATCTAAGGGCAGTCAGTTGTAGCTGAGAAATCCAGACGCCACAGAAAGGATGGAAAAGATCAGCAGTATCCCTTAGTGAAAATTGGAAGACAAGAACATAGACTTCAAGATCTTTATGGATGCTTTAAAGGCATTTAAATCACACAGGTAAGGGTTTTTTTTCTCAACTAATTTTGTGTGGCCACTGTGATACCAAGGACTGAAAGACCAAAGAAACTGTCTCCCAGCTTAGCACTCTGATACAATAGGCTATTCTATTCCTGGAGGCACCACAATCAAGCATTATTTGGTGGAACAAAGATGAATGTTTCCTCTTCTCTAGAATAAGACAAACTAGAAATTGCAATGTTACATAGCTTTAACAAACATATTTCAAAATGTCTGGAAGAACAGACTTCTTTTTTTTTTCAGAGGAACTTCCTCCTTTACAAACCACATTTTAACACAAACCCTCCTGACAATAACTAAGGACCTCATTCAGCCATTTGTGGTCTGTGATTCTGTGGAGGGCATTCAAACCTCATTTTTGTAGCGAGATGAGACCATTTTGGGGAAAGCGTGACCTCCTGATTTTTAGATGGGCTATCCAGGAAGACAGCATAGGACAAGTCACACAGGATGGGATCACAGGAAACTTGTAGGCCCACCTCCAGCATACCACTGGGTCAGCCATGGGGTCAGGCTGGGTTGTTCAGGAGTCTATCCAGTCTTGTCTTAAAAAGGGCCTATGCATGGAGCCTGTAAAAGTGGATATACCTCCTCTAAGATATAAATGCATCATATAGCAGCATGAATACTCACATAAACCCTGTTCACCCAGAGCTAGGGCAGAGGGAGTAAGAGAAGGAGAGCTAATCTCAACCTTTCCATTCACACCTGTTAATGGAATTCGTTCACCAGTCACTCAAATACAGAATTCATTCACTTTTTTTTCAGAAATAAATTTTTCAGGACATCCTAAGGCATTTTGTAGCCCTGCAGCACTTGACAGAGTAGCATCTGCTATTTGAAGAACATTTTAGAATTGGAGTAAGATAATGTACCGACCTTCAGAAAAAAAATACTGCTGTTTACTTTTGGCTGTCTTCTTAGAACAGGAGCCCATTAGGATAAAATAGCTCCACTGTCAACTCATTGAAGTGTTTAAGCCAAGTTTTTGGAGACTGCTTAAAAACAAAACTTTGTAATAGATGAAGAACCACAGACATTTTGAATTGCCTAATATTTTTGAATGAGCACACAGCTTGGTTAGAAAAGCTTTGATAATTACCCCAGCATACCAGTTACTGAGCAAATGAATTTTATACCAAGTTGCTAGCAGTTTCTTTAAAGAACAAAGCAAATGCCCCATAGCAATGCTTGGTAGAGGCAAATTTTAGCCTCCTAACTGAGGAAAGAGGAATGTTTTAGGTGGTGTATTTCTAGCTAATTAGCTGAAAATGAAAAAAGCTCAAGGAAATAAAATGAAACTACTTGCTGAATGGTTTGTACCCTGGAGCAAAAGACACCTTCATAATGATAAAACGTTTTTAATCACCAAAGGCTTGTTTAATGGGCTCTATATTTATATATAACACACTGAAACTATGCCAGTGTGGCCTGTCCTAAAAGTCAGTGCAGCAAATGATAACAGCACTTGGAATGAATCTGGCTAATCTAAAAATGTCTCTGAAGGTCTAATCCTTCCCCTTGGGAAAAAGATCAGGCCAAACAGGCACAGTTTTTGTCACTGCTGCTACATGAGCCAGGGTTTTTATATTAATTTTTTCTTCAAACATAAGAATTTCAAATTCTGACTCCTTGAAATGTGTGTATCTGTGAAGATGGCTGCACTAGCTTTGAAGAAAATTTTGAAAAATGACAAATGGAAACCTAGGCTGGGTGGAAAGTTCAGCAAGTGAGGAGGGTTTCTTAATAGCTTACAGCAATGATATGTATGGTTTCTGCCCCATGGTTTGAGCATCCACAAATTTAGGGGATGTACACAGTGCACAGTCCATGGAGCAGCAGCTCAGAGTGTGGGTTACTGCAACCTGCCTACCTACCTATCTACCCTCTGCACCAAACATTCCTCCATGGCTGCTCCTGAAATACAGGAAGTGTGTAAAGAGCCTAAATTGGTCTTATTGCAAAGTAAAGGTGGTTTTATTTCAGCAAATTGACCTCTAATTTTTGGCAGGTTGCAGTTTTGATTCACAACCTGTTACCTTTCTTCTCTTAGTGCACTGACCACTCCTGTTCCTCTGAGAAGGCATCACCACCTAGCTGGTGTCTCACTGCTTTCAGAGGATGATGCTGCTTCTTTAACTCTTGAGCTACTTGTCTACCAGAATTCATGGGGAACATGCAGAAACCTGCCAAGAACAAGTTTCTGATGTAGGCGCTGGCTCCACACCAGCCCTGCTGCCACAGACAGACTGCCGCCACCCTTTTGTAATTTGCTTCTTTTTTGCTGCATGTCAGGCTTCAGAAGGTGCTGATTACAATTACGTAGTTGATGAGCTTCCTAATCCAGTGTCTAATTTCACCTGCATGTTGAATTTTTAATCTTTAATCTGGTAAATATTCTTATATCAATAGCTGGACTATACCCTCTGCACCAGGACAATCTGTGGGGAATAAGTATTATCAAAACTAAGTGCACTAGTCTGGAGTTCTTCGTGGTTTGGGGTTTTTCTTGTTTGGTTGGTTTTTTTACTAAGCTGTAAAACAAGACTTGGCTTTATCCCAAAGCAATAATTTATTCCATTAACTGAAGAAAAATAAAAATAAAGACATCTGATCTATTCAGTGTTATATATAGTTTATTTAGTTGATGGATACAGCCTGAGTAGATCAATCTGAAGAAATATGTTTGCTGCATGTACTTACTGAGTGAAATTAAATCTACAACACCCTGAAGGTTAATCTGTATATCCTTACTAGAAGCTTCAGTGACTTTCATTACAATCTTCTGAGTGTATTACATCAGGAAACTAAAATTCAGTTGGCATGTTGTTTTTCTCTAAAATCTCACTGGCCATCAGGGACTAATAGATCCGTAATTTAAATATGAGTTTGCCTTTTTTTTTTCTTTTGTTAAGGCATATGGTTAACATAGGATCACATACCTGCCAGATTGTCTAAAAGGGGAAATATGCTCAAGTCTCCTAAAATACAAAAAAACTGCCATATTCTACTTCACACTCTCCTTCCTCCCCTTTTATTTTTACTAGGCAGCCAGACAAGCTACAGGTGTGAGGGATAGTCTTTACTCACTAGAACTTAAAAATGGATCCATGGTTGGCTTTAAGGGAAGAAATCTTCTCTCCCTAGGCCTTCTCTGAGCTGCTAGCTCCTATAATGAACTGAGGAGACTCTTAGCTGAGATAAACCAGAGAAAATTTATAGCACCACGGCTAGGTTATATGTATTTACACAACCCAAACTAAGCAGGGGCAGGACAGTTTAGCACCTGGATTGAAAATCCAAGGGAACACTCCGGCACACAGGTCTTGGCTGCCTACGGCTCTTACAGATCCTGGAGCACTTTTCAACGAACATCTAAGCTTTGGGCAGGGTAATTACACTCTGCCTAGCTAACCCCTTTGGAAATCTGAGCAGCACCCAGTCCTCCAAAACACTCGATTTCAGCCGGTGGGCGTTGTTGAGCTCCCTGCCGAAGGCGGTGCTGCGCTGGCTGGGGAAGAGATCCCTGTGCGCTGTCTCAACAGTGCGTGAGATGATTTGAAACCTGTTGGAGTAAAAGATGTTGCAAAAACATGAATGGTTACATTACTGTTTCTCCAGGAGAGGTCTCAATGCCATAAGTGAGCAATGGGGCAGTGAATCAGGGAGCAAGTATCTGTCTGCTGGGGTAGTTCTAGGAACAGAGCCCTGCAGCGAAATGTCTAAAGGAAGGAGACACAGAAGTCGTCTGAGCGCGGCTTTGGAAAGTCAGAACTCCTCTGTGCTTACCTCACCTTAGCAAGGGCCGGAGCGATTTCTTCAAGGACTCCCCTGAAGAAATGTAAGCAAAGCGATATTCCCGTTAAAGAGAGATAATGCCATTTATCTACATGGTTGGTCCATTGTCACAATAAGCAGATAAGGTTTGCAAGGCACACGTGAAGCTCCAATAAGCACTAATTAAACATTTTTCTCTGTCATCCTGTTTCCCGTAGACGACAATCAAGTTTCTACACTACCTGTTTTAGTAGCTAATTAAAGCGATGAGTTGCCTCTATCTGGCAGCTTAGACATATTTATTCGCTAGCACAGGGAGAGCTACCCCTGGATATGTAGCAGCAAACAAAACCTTTTAGCAAAGCTCTTCATCTCGGGGGGGCGGGGAGGGAGCGCGATGTCACGGGCGGAGCGGGCGCACACGGGGGTGGCCGGAGGGACTCACCTGCCCCGCCGGGGCCGGGGGTGTCCCTGCCCGCCGGGGCCCCTCCCCAGCCCGCCCGGCCCCAAAGTTTGGCCAGCNGTACGTCCAGCGCGGACCGGCCCTGGGGGATGAGGGACAGCCCCGGCCCCCGGCGTGTCCGTGGCGAGGGGCTCCAGCGCCGGGAGCGGCCCCGAGGGGCTGCGGCGCGTCCCCAGAAGTTGGGGGGATGGCAGAGCCCCCGCTGCGGCACCGCGCTCCGCGCACCGAGCAACTTTTCTGCTGAGTCCCTACACGCACACACCCCTCCTTCGTCACACACCGGGAATCGGGAATTCGTGGCACGTCTCCAAAATAAAAAAATGGGCTGCTGTTTTGCCTGTGCATTTTCTAGCTGTAGAGTGCATGACTGGGGCAGGCTGTGAGTCTTGTTGGCATGCTGATAGCACCGGGGCTCACTGCGGTCCGTAAACAAGACCGTGACATTTCAACAGTTCAAAAAAGGGAAGATTTGGCTTTGACACAGTCCTTTTACTGATGTTCCTTATCCTGAGAGTGGGAAGAAATCCCACCTACAATCCTGTTAGAAGACTGTGAGCCATCAAGTTGCTGTCTTGTGAGCAGTGTTTTTGTTTAACTTCCCAAAATCCAGGCGACTTCCATGGGACTGCTCACTGACTCCCAGGAGTGCTTCAGACAGGTAAGAGCTACGCATGCCAGACTTATCTTTTTCTGCTGAAGTCCCTCAGTCCTGACTGGGAAATGTTATTGAGAATAATCATGGTTTTCCTTTTTGAAGTGAGATGTCCAGCAGCTGTAAGATGAAACCCTTGAAGCTGAATGTCCTGGTGAACTGGTGAAGTTCCAGACCTGATGCATTCAGTGTCTTCTCTGTTGTCTGTAAGTAACGAAAACTTTCCATGATGCTGATGTGTCAGCCTGCATGCACATGGGTAGGACAGCTTGGAATTTATCTGTTCTTAACACAAGCATAACTTTTGTTTGTCTAAAACTGCAGCTTTAAATTAAGCTACAAGTGTCTGAGGCAAGTTGCTGTGAGCATTAAACTGACATGGTCTGAAGTTGAGCAGGATTTATGGTTGAGGAGCAGGATCAGGTAAGTGGTGTTCTCAGAAGCAATGAGTCTTACTTACGCCCATTGTTTCATTAAATAGATTTTTTTCTTTGGAAATATATCAAAAGGATAATGAAGAACTAGTGACATTAATAGATTAAAATGGCGAAATCAAATGCAAGCCATATTTTTTTGCCATGTCATTAATTTTGTATGATATGTTGTATGCTGTAAAGTGTGTTTAAAACAAAATGTAATTGCTATAATAACATTGTGGTCTGCTATATAACAAGGGAGAGTGAAGTTGAAAAATGTTAAATATGTACAAGTTGACTGGGTGGGAAGTTACTTCGGTGATGTTGGTGTTTGGACTTTCCTGACTGCTATTAAAATTTCAGAATTTAAGCTCTATTTTTAAAGGGGCTTTATTGTTTCATAATTGGTAGTGGGTGAGTGAAAAATGCCCACTTTGATAAAAACAGGTCTCTCCTTTGAAGAGAAATCTCTATATATTTCATAAAAAATATTTCATTATTTGTGTCTTATGGAACTCTTACAGAATTCTCTTAACTTGATTTGCAGTGTTGGTAGGTAGTAATCTTCTGTTATTGCCAGTAATAAAAGTTGTGCAGGCCAGATGGTGTCTTCAATTATACTTTTACACAGCCTTCTTATAAGCAGCTCTTCAGGTGAAGAAGTTGCTGAGGACTGATGTAACAGTGGGCCTGTGTGCTGTCTATATACCCCCATTAAATTCCTATGGACAGGAAAAACTCCCTTATGGGAATTTTGGTTTGATTTCGGTTTTGTTGTTTGCTTTTGTTTTTGTTTTTCTGGGGGGTGTTTGGTGAGGGGTTGGTTGGTTCAGTTTTTTTAATTTTTTATGAAGTTTCTCAGCACCACTGTTTGACTGTCTTGATCTGCTTACTCACTTAATTCAAATTTCTGTAAGGCCTTTGACTTCACCCAGCCATAACACTCAGCCTAACTTGCTTGGAGATAGAAAATAGCAAATACTGTATGTTTATTTCTAGCAAACTCTGTAATAAACCAGAACAGAAAGTAATACTGCCTGATATGAGGAACTGTGCAGGCATTGTTAAGAGCTGGAGCTCTGCCTTGTGCTAGTCGTTGTGAAGCCAGAAAGTTGAGATGTGGGCAGTGGAAAGGTGATCCTGGAGGATCATCTGCATGTGAAGTAGGACATGAGCTAACAGATGAGAAGTGAGGGAGGAGGGGGAGCATTGAAGTGAGAAGATAGCCCTGCTTCCTTCTACTGACTGGGCTGAAAGTAGTCTGGGCCAGTGTCCAGCAGGACATTCCTCACTGCAAAATTGTCTTGCCATGATAACTCCAGTGGAGGTATCAGAAAATGTAGTGCTTCTTGAGGTAAGGAAGGAGGGAAGAAAATGAAAAACACACCAAAAAAACCCCTAAAACTGTGCAGTTTCTGTGTTCTTTTTCTCATTTTGTTTTCATTAATTCAGTTGTATCTAAGGAGATGCTGAGTGGGTGGGAATTTGTGGTATCCCACAGCAATATGAATGTTTTGACCATTATAAAGATTTTCTTGGTTTTTTCATCTGTATTTTGCTGGTTAACCCTGCATCTTGGCATTCTTTATTTCCAGGTGAAGGAAAAAAAGCTGAAATTAAAAGGAAAGGTTTCTAAATAGGAGGAAACCTAATGTTTTGCTTCTGTATGTCCTTGATTTTGGAACTAGGTGATGGTGAGGGTTATGGTGGCAAGGAAATCTAAAGTTAGCCACACATACTGACCAGATGCCATTGGGTTTGTGTGGTCTATAATAGGAAGGAGCCAGGAATGGTACCTGAGTGCTGAGGTGCCTCTCCTCAGCTGCAGGTATATTTGATTGCAAGGAAGAAAAAGTTGGGTGATGTACTGAAAGGAGGAATCATGCCAAAAGCAGGAGGTACACTCTTCCCCGTTTTGGGTGACTGTGTTATTTCAATTGTTTGTTTTGGCTCTGTACAGGAATGAACCCAAAACACAATGGGGAAAATGCAAGGCTTTTATATCAGTAGAATGAGGAATCTTGAAACTCAATGTTTGACAAACGTTAAACAATTTAGACTCAGATGTGAATTACTATAGACCTGTAAAATTTCTAAATTTTTGCTGTGTTTGTCATCTAAGGCACATAGTGCTATTGTCTGCCAAATTTACTGTTTCTCAATGATGGATAAGGATGTGTAGTAGTCTCTCTCCACTACCCAAAAGAATTTGAAATTTTGGGGTGCATGGCTTGAGTTGAAACAGGTGGGACATTGGGGTCCACACATCCCAAAGAGATTGGGGTGTGGTTGGGCAAAAGCAAGAATCTAGTTCAGCATAGGTGGAAGGTACAGAGCAGTTTCTCAGGGTACATTAGTTCCCTCACAGAAAGAACCATCCAGCAAGGATGGTCAAGGTATCACCCAGGGGATCCCTGTCACACAGAACTAGAAGCAAAAAAAGGATTCACAGCTTAAGCAGGGATGCTGAACCTCTGTCTGGGTATGGCTGATCTCTTTTGAAAATACTTGGGTTGAAAGTAACTGTTTCTTGGCTTTTCACAGCCACAAGAAAGCATTTATCTTGATTAAAGAATATTTGCAGATATTTCCTCTTGCCCAGGATGCCTGAGAGTGTAATCCACGACCGTTGCTTTTTAATACGAAAGGAGAAAATTTGTCAGTGTTGTGCAGCCATTTTTCAAGTTCTACTAGAAGACTCACAGACGCAGACTTTTTTAAATGTCACTATAATTTTTTCATATGTGGGTTACAAATCACTGTGTTAAATAAATTAAACTACTCATTCAAGCTGAAAAGCCTTTAAAATCTTATAAGGTAGCAGAATAGTTGGGTTTGATGTATTTAGATTCTAACCTGAGCTAAAATCAGTAGTCTTAATTTAAAGTAATGTTGCTCTTGTTTAAAACTAATCTTAAAACTTAGTCAACATGTAAATGAAGAACACAGTTTCATATAAATTAAATTTAAATAAATTAAACTAATTGCAATCAGCATGTAAACTCTTGATACAAAGATAATTACAGCAACTGTGATGGTGGAGTGAATCTGCCTTAGGGTATGTTTGGTCGTTCAAAACAAAAAAAAAAAAAGAAAAACACCTTGAACTGCTGTTTCCTTTCACAAACTTCTTTTCACTCAAAACTAAAACTAACATAGTAGAAAAACATCTGTTTTCTCATTAACAGATTAAATTGCTTAAAAGTGCTCCTTATTTTATTGTGCATTTTCATCATCATGTTTCAGAGCTTGTAGGTGGTGCTGCATGCAGCCATGATGGTGTCTGGGCAAGGTCAGCTCTATATCCTGTGCTGTCATGGGTCATGGATGTATGACTACACCAGCTACTGCTAAAGGAAAAACCATTGGCACCACTCCTTGGGTAAATCCTTTGTGGGCTGTAATTTGGTTGAACTTGGTCAGAAAGCACTCATGGTGGTGGCAAGAGCTGGGCACCCAGGGAGAATAAGAGCAAGTGGCTGGAGAGGGCAGCAGTGCCAGCCTACAAGTGTCAGAACTGTTCATGGAGATGTGGTGTGAGATACTTTCCTTTCAGCATTGTCCATGTGGCCTGAGAAAGCTTTCCTTGCCCACTCAGGAATGCTGTTTTTCAGAAAGAAGGGCTGAATATATGGGAGCTTTGTGTAGTCAGAGATGGAGGAAAGCAACAACGTCACAGAAGCATGCACTGTCATTGTGTGTGTCTGGATTCCTCACCTTTTTATTATGAGAGAAACTTGCGAATCCCAAACAACGAGAAACTGATTCCTGCTTCTAGTACCTCTGATTTAAGTAATTTATTTCAAAGATATGTTCAGACCCTCATATCTTTTTATTTGCTGCTTTTTTTCCTCCTAATCCAGATGCTGTCAATGTCCTGTTACACGAACAACACGGCTTTTGTTTGTGGGGAACAGAAGAGGTTTGTATTCATCAATTCTATGACTGGTGGTTCTTGAAGCATTGCTTATGCTGGGAAGCTTCTGTCTCATCAGCAGAGTGACTTCTGAAGACATGCAAACAGTGGATTTGCTGCAGCACTGAAGTTAGGTGCAAAGCCCTAAGTAGCCTTGTAGCACAGATAAAGAGCACTGCAAGTCTGAGAGTGCTGAGAGCACTGTAGGAAAAAAAGGTGCAAGTGGTAACACCTAATGAAGATCTGGGTGAAAGGAGGCTCCACTACTCACACCTATACAAAAAGCATTTCACAGCACTCCCCAAGCATTTTCTTTGGTTTTGCCCAATCTTCACAGCTTCCTTCCAATCTTGTGCATCATCACAATAGCTGCAAACATACAACATGTAAGAAATTCCCTCTCTGTAAAATCAAAGCAGAAAGCGCAAGGTTAAGAATAAAGCCTCTGTCACCTTCCTTTCATGTGCCTGGTTCGAACCAGTTGCTTCATGACCCTCAGAAAAAAGACTTCAGACAGAACATTTACATTCTGTTAATGTCTAGCTATCTGTCTTCTACAGAACAATTACACATAAAATGATTAATATTTAAACCGTGGCTTACATTTTCTGCGGGCAAGTTTGTGCTTAAGAGAAGTGTACAGTTTAATGGCACAGAATTGGAAAATCATCTGAAAAGTCCTGAACAGTTTTGTTGTTCTTGAAATCTTTTGTGTCTTTCTAACATAGTTACTTTGTTTGTTCAACAGCTGTTTTTAATGGGAGTTCCTGCTAAGCTTTATGTGCACTGTATTTTTAGAAACTCAGCAATTATAGATGTAACAGTGCTGTTATTAAAAAATACAAACTTATGGAATGTAGAGTAGTTATATGATTCAGAATAACTGTTAAGTGCCTGCATTTTCTTTTCTGTGTATTTAACAGATTTATCTTTCAAATGTCTTCCGGTAGGCTGTATGCCTTTAAAAGCTTGAGTTTTTCCTAGCATTCTTTGTGGTACTTCATCAGATACTTCTGTCATATGCACTGACAACAGTGTCCATTATGTTGAATTTTAAGGCATTTTCTTTTGCTGTGCAGGCCAGTTTCAACAACTGCTCTTTGTGAGCACATTCTTATTCAGGTTAAGGAGTTGTCCTCTAGTGATCCACAGTGTCTTCATGTTCTGATGTTATAAAATGAATTTTATGACCCCTTTGTGGCACTTGCAGGGTATCAGGTAAATTACTTCCTCTGGGCCCACTGCTGTTCAATAAAGTAATCTTTTTTATAAGTTTTTACAGTTGAGCTCGTTTCCATTACACTTAGTGGCAAGAATTGAGTTCCTGACAAGTCCCTCTCCATATTGCAAAACACAGCTGAATAAAAAGATGAGCCATTAATTAATTTTCTGCTCTGTTACTGATACCATCTTATGCTGACATTTCCTAATCCTGCAAAACTCAACTTGGATTCGTATTTGAGGGTGAACATCATTGTATGACTCCTCCATGCACAGGCTGAATCGATGCCGGGGCTCTGCGAGCGGAGTGGTCGTGTTGTGGGGTGACCCATCCTTAAGGACACATGATTATACATTCCAGAAGCAGAGGTGCTGGGTTGCCCATCACAGGGGGCTGGCAGCCTCTTGGAGTGTGACCCGACCACCTCCAACTGCTTGCTGTAACTTCCCAGCTGTGAGGGTTGGTGGGCAGAGTGGGGCATTGGTGTGACACCCAGTGACCTCATTTGGGTCATTACCTCCCTCTGTTGTGACAGCAGGTGACGTTTGCTCTACTGGAAGTGGAATGGTCTTTTCAGCCACTTTGAGAAACGCATCTGCTTGGAACTCATCTGGGGGTAGAAAGAACATTGAGACTGTGAGCAGAAATATAAGCATCGGAAGCAATAGCTTGTAAGAGTTCCAGCTTGTATATAATATGCTGTTAACACAGTCTCTGGTGAAGAATAAAAATGTAACACGAGAACAACCTCCTTCTCTTGTTATTCCAGGTTGGTGTCTCTGGGGAAGACACGGAAGAAGATGCAGGCATGCTGAAGACTTCAGAAAAGTGAGCAATGAGTCCTTCTGAAAGCTGAAGAGAAGCCCCCTTGTAGGGTCATGAACCTAAGACAAGTCTTCGTGTCTGTACTGCTGTTTGGAGTAGCTGGTCTACTCCTCTTCATGTATCTGCAAGCTTGGATTGAAGAAAAACATACAGGTACACTAGGTTTTCTCTCTTGATTGTTTTTTTGTTTTTTTTTTTTACAGTAGCTGCATCTATTATTTTAAGATGACCATAAAACCTATTGAGGACAGTTGAGGGTGGAGTCCCCATGCCCCCGCCCCCCCTTTGGAAGTAAAATGGCATTGAAAATAGACTCGTTTTAATTGCTACACTTCATTAAGAAATTCCTTCAGTCACATGAAGAGATGCCCCCAGCTACCTAATCGTATTTTATCAGCTTCATTTGCAAAACCAGAAGCATTCTGCACATCCAATTTAGAAATTATTCCCTATGATGATTTGTTGTGGGTTTTGTACATTACATTTTGTATGGTAAAGTAATTTTTGGGGAAAAACTGCTGTGTTTTATAGCCAAAAGTGGTCTTCTAAGCAGCAGGGCTAATGGAATCATCCTTTCCCTTTCTTTTTTGTTGTTGTTTGAGACTGTGTTTTTATATGTCTTTTTGTATATAGCAGCAGAGTCATATAGTAACTTCAGGTAAATCTGTGTTAGCATTGGCTCAGGATTACACTTCTGAATTGTATTTCTGTTGTTTCCCATTTATAATGTTTTGGGTTGCACCCCAGCTTGATCTAGATTTTCGTATGGATAAAACTAAACCAAGTTATTTACCTCATCTCCTACTGGAAGCTCAGTAGCCTTCCACAAAATGCATGAGGGGCACATGTCAATAAAGTCCTCCATGGTTTTGCTCTGCAGGTCCACTTCTGTTATGGTCACCTTATTGAGGGCATATCCTTGATTTTTCTTGTATACTTATATTGGGGGATTAGGGTTTTGTTTTCAAGGTTTGGATTTGGTTGGAGGTTTTTTGGGTTTTTTTGATTGTTTGGTTTATATGCTTGGGTTTTTTTTGTCAGTAGTTTTTTGTTTGTTTTTTTCCAACTTGTTGAGTCTTGACTTTTAGATCCTCTTGTCTCTCTCACTCAGCTTCCATTTCCTCTGTAAAACTCTTTTTATAGTATGTTGATACCATTGTGAAGAAATACATCTGTAAAACTACATTAGTCTCTGGCTTTATTGATTTGTGCTGTTATTCCATGAGCTGCTAGGCTCCAGTATGTTTTAGAGAGAAGTGTTGAGGAGGAAATATAGTGCATCATTTCTCCAATTGTTTGACAATGACCTTGAGGGTTTTTTTTAAACTAAGTGCAATGATTACGGCTTTAATTCTGGCTTGTTAATTTTTCTGGGCTGTCCCAAAGTACTCACAAGCTTGTATTAATAAAACTGTTGTAAGAATTATTACAGGCTCCCTTTGGAAAGGTCCCCTTGTAATCAGTTGTTGACAGAAGGGTGCTGGCAGAAACTGAGCATGAAGCAGAGGGGGGGTCTTCCTTGAAAATCTCTACAGTTGTCAGGAATGTTAAGGGCAGATATCCTTGCTTTCAAGGTAGTTCAGGAATGTAGATGATGACTGTAGATTATTGATTTATTTACTTGCTGACATTCTTCACATTCCTTGCATCTTTTCTTGTGCTGTAATTAACCTTTCTTTCCTTACAGTGCTCCTTGTTGCTGTTTCTCACTGCAGTTTTTTTGACTCCTATCTTTTGTATGTATCTCCCTACCATTAAAAAGAAACAGGAAGAATAAAATAAAGTTTAAATTAGGACAGACTCTGTTCTTTTGGCCAACAAGATGCTTTCTTTGGGATTTTCTTTGATATATTGCTATAATCTTCTTCAGGAGGGAGGCTTCTCCTTGCACACATAAGTAATTTCCATGTGGAAACATTTCTCTAATAAAATGGAAGCTATCAGAGAATAACAGAATGGTTAGTGAGCTTAAAGTGTGACTGCAGTTTTGAGTGCCCTTTTATCTCACTGGACTGCTGTTGTGACAGCACTTCATCAAGATCCAAAAAAAAGAATTTTGGCATTCTCTGCAGTAGCAGTAGAGAATGTATATGGTCATGCACATTGGCAAGAGCATGGAAAAAACTCATTCTTTGGTGTCTGCTCTTGCTTCTTCTTCCAATTTAACATTTAGAGAGCCATTCTTTTTTATTTCAAACACCTGTATCTCCCCTAAACCTTCTGTGGCGCAATTCTCTAATGCTCCCCTCCTGTATACTGCTTTAGAGTTGATATGAAATAGAACATATTTGCATATTCACAATATACATTCGTTTAGTTATGGGCATTTTGCAATTTTTTTTCCCCTCTTCTGCTCTGTTTTTCGTATTGCCATGTGTTGTGCACTGTGGCTTTTTTGGGGATGAGCTGTATCTGGAGAATCCTAAACTGACAAGTATCTTTGCAAGGATTTTATGTGTTCCTTTAATCCTCTCACTAGCTGCACAGCTGTAAGACAGCTAGTTTTAATCTGCAAGTGGCTGAGCATGTGAGGTGAAGTTCTGTTAGGAAATGGAAAGTGTGCCTCGTGCTTCTCAATTGCCGTGCTATGAGCCTGTAGAGACAAGTGTTTGTTATAGGCAGAACTATTTTTATCTTCCACGATGCACTGCTCAAGACCTATAGCATTCATGTTTGCTGAACATGAATGTTCAGTTGTTGTTTGGATGCTCTTTTGAATTGGATATGGATGTGTTTGAGTTAAGGAAAGTATCTGTTTTGCATCTGTGAAATGCTTCTCCTTACCACCCCATTCTTCTGAATATCCAGAGCCTTTATAAATTACAATCTCTAGAAAAGATAATGAATTTTACTCTTTCGTGGTTTGTATTGTTCATGCTTATTTCTCAGGCTCTCCTAACTGTGGTGAGAATTCTTCCAAATCAGATGTAGATTTTTTGGGTTGTAACTGGAAAATTATATGGTAGTTTTCAATTCCCTTATTAATGTTTGGCCTGCTGTTTTAAAGTTGGACTGCTTTCTTTCACACTTTCCATTCTTATTCCCACTTTTTCTAGCTATTCATAATTTTTCACATTAGATCCAATGCCAGTTTTTATTCATAGTTTGCTTTCTCTCTTTTTGGGTCTCTTATTTCTACTTCCTGTTCAGTCACTGAGATCTCAACTGTGATTTCATTCCCCTGTTTGTCTTGTTTTGCTCTAGACTGATCTTATCCAAGCATGTTTTTCTCTGATTTATTTTTACAAACTTCCCTCATTACTCAACTGTTTCCAGCCCAAGAAATCTCTAATTTTTCATCCTGTCCATCTACTCCAGATGCACCTGCAGGCTCAGCAGCTGGATGCACTTCTCAGCACAGCCCTGTCTTCTGCTCCCTCCCACCGTGCTTGGACTCTTCAGAATATTTCTAGTCGTGTTTGTCATCCCTATACTTTAAAAAGGGGAAAATCCTTCATTTAAAGATGTCTAAGAAACAGCTGCTAGCTACATGGTGGTCCTCTCTGATGGCTTTTCAGAGACATTAGCAGACTGAGAGAGCAGGGGAGTTTCTTGGTTTGGCTCTGGGCATGGAGTGTGTAAAGACAGGATGATGTATCTTTAATTCTGTTGGGTAGCTTCAGTTCACCTCAGTGAAGTAGTTGGGAACAAAATTGTCAATAGTCCAGTGTGAGCATCAATATGTACAGACTACATATGGATGAAAATTTAATTGACAACATTGATAATGTGGTATATATGGAGCCCTTCATGTTCTCCATATATAAATATGTTCATTGTATATAAGCTCCCATGCATGAATGAAGCTTGATATGAATTCAGCTGGATCCTACAGCTTTACTTGACAGTTCTCCACATGGTCTTGCATTATGCAGTGCAGGCATCAAATATTGTGGCACTGATTAAGCAGCAGTCACTATTTGTTACATGCTTAGACATTTCCAGCACTGTTGATCTTACTCAGATGAAGTGGACTGCTGGCTCTCAGGTCTGATGTTGAGTTCTGTACCGTGAATTGCTTGAATTAGGGGGTTGTGGGGTACAAAGGACACTTACAATTTAATCCTAAAATATTAGAGATATGAATTGGAGTTTTAAGATAGGGATTCTAATTTTGTACTTTCAAACTCTTCCTTTTTAAGGGGGACTGGTGTGAGTTAGTGTGACTGATTACTACAAAATAATCTGAGAATATCTTTGAGATTAGAACTGTATGCTGGATTTGTTGTTTGCGGTTTTGCCATGTGTTGGTTTTTTTTCCTTCTCTCAAAGTTTGTAGAATTATTTTTTGTGAAGTGTGCCTAGTCCATGAATATGAAGGACTATTTTATAATAGTGTAGTCTTACCACTAGTTAAAAGGCTGCACTGCCCTCCCATAGATTTCCGGTTCCGAGGGCGAAAAAGTCTGCATCTCCTCTTTCCCAGCAGTTCTGTATCTCCCCTTAAGGATACCGAGATCTTTCCTTGTGCTTTCTCTTCCCTTTGCAGAGTATCAATTCTGTAGCATCAGTGCTTGCCCAAGCATCCTTCTGAAGTCAGTGTGCTTTCCTGCAATTTTGTGCATCTACTTTCTGAGAAGCTTCACAACACAGACCTTATACCCATTCCCCAGGACACAGGTCTTCCTTTTGTCAAGAAACAAAATAAAAATTCAGACAAAAACCACATTTTAAAAAACGTTTGAGCTTTCATGCAATTCTTTGCATGAGCTTTCACAATTTAGTCTGCTGTTGCTGTAGCCATCCAGGTTGTATCCATTATGTGTATTCCTTGGCATAAACAGATGGGCTTTCTTCCCCACCTTGACAGATTTGGTAATCCAAGGGGATCTTTTGGGTCCTTTAGTAATTTGGTGAGATATTTTGAGTCCATTGAGTGCCTTTCTTCCTTATCTTGGCACTCTAAGTAGCAAATGAATATATGTGCACACACAATAATATTTACTCTGTTGTTTTTATGGGTTGATTTTTATTTAAACTTTTTTTAAGTGAAGAAACATTGATGCGGCTTAAAGAACCATTCATATGTGATGAATTGCAAAGGCAGCTGTTGCATGGAAGTCATAGTTTTTCTAGACAATCATCAGAAAATACATTAAAGTAAGATATTTGTAGAAAAGTGGTTTGTAGGTAAAAGTGAAAAGAACACTTCTCAATAATGGTTATTAATTATGAATAATTTAATTCTTCTAGTAAAATTGAAATATTTCTGCTGTCAAAATCTTGGGTAGTTTATGGGAGTCTTCCTAAGTCTGCTGGAGAACATCACTGGTATGGCAAACAAATCTTCAGGTTTACAATGCCCAGTCTCTAATGAGTTCTGGATGTACTTAGGTTTTACTCTCCTGGTTGGAATATGCTGTGGTTTGTGTGTGAAATGTTTCAGTTTCTTTGTTTTGTTGTTTTGGGTTTTTTTTAATCTGATCTATTATTGGATTGAAGCACTAAGGAAAGAAGATTCAATAGTATCAGTGAATGCTGCTTGGTGAACAATTACACAGCTATTGAAATCTTAGAAATGCTACAAAATTTTATTAGGTGAATTTCTCCATTGTAACATAGAATGGGTTTCCTTTCTACACACCCAGCTTTCCAGTAGATGGAAGCTGTAGGGAGAGAACAATTGCCTTTACAGGAAAAAAGCTACTAAGAAACAGGTGGAAATTGATATTTTCTTAAACCATAATTGTCTAAAAACACAAGTAAAAGTTGACTATAAGAGAAGATGGTTTCCTGAGCTACTGATTGTAGAGTCTCAACCTGTCTTCTACAGCTGAAAACCACAGAAGCTTTAAGAAAAAAATGTTAAAATTTCATATTTTATAACACTTAAGGCTGTATTTATTTATTTCTGAGGATATTCTTCCCAGGTCTGGCTGCTTAGCAGCCACTTCATTCATTTTTTCATCCAATAATTTTCATTTTGCATTTAATTCATGTTACTTTTATCATTCCTACAGCTAAATCTCATTTAATGTTATAAATCCTTCTGGTGTAGAAGAAATTCCAGCTTCCACATTCTTGTGGTATAAAGCAAACTAAATGGGATGAGGTTTTGGGGCTCCTCTTAGCTGTATATTCAATTTCATGTTTGAGTGGTAGCTGATGACATTTTGTGTATTATTGTGTATAAGCTTTTAACAACCCACACAGTCTTGTTCATACCTAGAGGTCTCAGAGGTCTGCTTCTAGAACGGTGTAGCACATACTTTAATTAGACTGAAGATACCTGAATATACTCTTTCTTGCCTGTTTTTAAACAGAGCTTTTGGAAGAGGATTCTGTAACTTTCTTGTATCTAGGGGCATGTAACTGAATTCAATTCAAAATTTGAGTTGTAGTTACCCCTGGAGGGCTTTTGGCTAGATATTGAGACACTTATGAATAGGGGTATCTTCCTTCCTGGAAAGGCTGAGTAACAGTAACACTGTTTTCAAAATGCTCTTTTGAATTGGATAGAATGTATGTAATAGGTGCTCTTCAGGCTGTTTTCCAGTTAGTCAGACCCTCAGAGCAAAATATATGGCTGATGTTCAGAAATGTGATTTTACAGAGTCCTTAGCAGTCATTCTTTCGGTTATGTAGCTATGCTTTTTTTTTTTTTAACATGATATATGAGTTTTGTTTTGTTTTCCAACTTTTTTTTTAATTTTCTGACAGATGTGCTGTCATTGAGTGAAGTGATTGGTTTTCAGTTATTGTAAACCATTGTTATTGCTTTTAATAACATTTGGTTCATGGCACTTCTTCAGTTCCAAAAAGTCTTTTCCTTAAAAGCTTGTCATTTGAGCAGTACAGCCCTGCAGTCTTGTCTCTTCTGGGCATGGACTGTATGATGCAATTCCATTTAAGACAAACATACAGTCTTACAAAGAAAGAAGGGTGGAGAGGTATTTTTTCACTTTGCAAATCATCATTTAAATGTAACAGTAGAAAAAAATTGAGATCACAGAATCATTTAGTTTGGGAGAGACCTATAAGATCATCAAGTTCGACCTTAACTAATAACCACATTGTCAGCTAAACCATAGCATTAAGTGCCATGTCCAGTCATTTTCAAACACCTCCAAGATGATGACTTCGCCACCTCTCTGGGCAATCAGTTCCAATTCTAAAATACCCTTTCCATGAAGAAATTCTTCCTGCTGTCCAACCTGAACGTCCCTGATACAGCTTGTGGCCATGTCCTCTAATTCTGTCACTGGTTGCCTGGGAGAAGAGATCGATCCCCATCTGCTATACCCTCCTTTCAGGGAGTTGTAGAGAGTGATAAGATCTCCCCCGAGCCTCTTTTTCTCCAGGATAAACAAACCCAGCTCCCTCAGCTGCTCCTCATATGACTATCTAGAAGTTATGATGAAAAAATTGATGTTTTTCTTTTCCTGGCTTGTACCATTTTCCTTATGTGCGCTGTACATTTTCAGAAGAGTAAGTGGTTGCTGCTGGAGTATATTTAAGGCTGCTTACCTTTGTGTCTGATGTTGAACTGCTTTGATATGTCACTTGATTGCAAACAGTCCTGTTAAAACATGGGATGTGGTCTCTGCAAAATTCCGAGGAAAAGCTTTGGTTTCTTACTGGAATTAAATTAGAAATTCTGATGTTTGTTTTAAGTGTGAGTATATACATACAGGTATGCATAGATATATATTTATTTAAAGTATCCTCTTTATTTTCCTTTTTTTTTTTTTTTTGTGGAAGTAGAGACTGCCAGTAGGAGAAATATTTTAGATGGAAATCTATCTTCCAACCACAGTCACCTACTGGGAAACATGGAGATGAGTTTATATGGAAGAATTTTTTTTTGTATTCACACTCTAGAGCCTTTGTTTCTGTTTTTTCCATTTTACTCATTTGGTCTTACTGTAAACAGGTTATTGCTATTATGGGATATTTCTGGATCATCTTGCAAATGTGTGAAACAAGCATTTAACGATCAGGAGGCTGAGAGGTTTCAAGTAAAGGGAGCCATTTTAGTGTACAAGGGGTTAATGTCTGGCAGATAATGTGTATGATTTAGCTAGAAAAAAACATGATTTGTGTCAAGGAGCAAAAGGTTCAAGGAAGAAGAGAAGTGCCTTTAACATTTTTTTTATGTGAAAGAAACTGGTTTTATTTTTTGGTTCTTTTTTTATTTCTAAAGGTAATCATTATTTCACAGCAGCGTGAATATTGGCTGGGTTTTCAAGTTTGGGTCCCTACTTCTTCAGACAAGTGTATCACTTTTTGTATTTTTTAAAATTTATATTAAAAGCATATTCAAAGAAAAATAATGTTTCTACATTCTACAGTATTCCTTTGGAAGACATTCCCTGTCATTTTGAAACTGGGAAGATGCATGACACATTAGCATATAGTGTTTTTCTTCACAGCTCCTTCAACCTTGAGCCTTGTGGCTATGTGTGTGGGAGTGAATGTTACTGTCTTCAGCCACAAAGAAGAGAGAGCTAGCTGAGTGCTATCAAATGTATGTTTAAACTACAGTAACATCTAAAATAAACAAACAAGCAAGCATCTTCCAAAACTCCCAAATTTGTTCATTTCTGTTGAAAGTCAGGCTCAGTAATCAAATCAGCTTAAAGATTCTGCGTTTTGTAAAACAGTAAATATTCATTTCTGAAGAAAACTGAAAAATATGCTGTATTTTAAGCATTGCCCTGTATATAGATGAAACAGTTCCCAGGCATGTATGAGCCTCACTTGATGTAAAGTGATGGGGAATAGAATATCACACACATCCATTGGCTTTGGATTTTGTTTGGTTTGATCTTGATTTAGTGAATATGTGCAGCAGCAGCAGCCTATACTGTCTGGAAAGCCATACTTGGCAGCAAGCGCAACCTAAAAAAATATGATTGCCTACATTGGTTCTTTAGGAACTCTCACTCCCCCAGTCCCACTCATATCACCAAAATGATTGTTTCCTTATCACTTGAGAGCCTCCCTATGATAACAACATCCAAGACTATTATTGACCTCTATTAAACCCGTGAGAAACCTGTGTGCTAGAAGTACATTTTGTCCCTCACACCTCTGTTATTTCAAATGGTTTTGTTTATATTGACAACTCAGCTTTCTATCACACAAACCTGCCAGGAGTTCACAGCACATAGCTCTAGCAAAATCAGGCTGAGTAGGCACGGATTTTGTCTCTTGGCACCATCTGCAAGGGAAAATGACATGAGTTATCAAAATATTTGGGGAATGATACACATATTTCTTTTTTTTTTTTCTGGAGAATTGTTATAATAATTTTCATGTTTACAGTTTCATAATATTCTAATTAAAAACAAACAAACAAGGCTTGGTCAGTGTTAGACTTTTCCAAATGAGCAATGATTCCTTTTTGTTTGGTTGAGTTTTTTGTTTGGTTGATTGGTTGGTTGGTTGGCTGGGGTTTTTTTGTTGTTGTTGTTTATGGATGCTGCAGCACAGAAGGTCCTGGAATAGCAGGGATGGGATACAGTGTTGATTCAATGGCTGCAAGGAGTTCAGTTCCCATGGACAAAAGCTCCTATGAGCCAAGCAGATAGTGAAGGGGGAGGGAGGGGAGGAGATCTTAAAAAAGTCATTGGCTTTGGAAAATTAACTTTCTTAAGCAACAGTGATAGCAAGGCAAGACTTGTCTCTTAGCAAAGAAATTCATTGCCCTAGAACATAAGAGATGATGGCCTAATAGCACAAATTTTGACATGCACATCAGGGGATGTTTTCTGCATGTCATAGACACTGGGTAGCATTCAGGAAAGTAACTGAAGATCAGCAGCCAAGGTTAAGAATAATCAGAACCAATATTAAATTTCACTATGGGTGCATGCCAGGTGAAAGACGAGGTGTTAACTGATTTTATATTTAATGTGAGTGGAATGGAGCAGGTCATTTCATTACTAATTATATTTCCACAGTGGAAGAACTTGCACAGCTTTGTGTACATGTGTAAGGGCATAGATGGAGGAAGAAGCTGTTAAAGGTTTGCAATACTTTCTGTGACAGATGTGTTATAATCTAGGCCTAATACAAGCATGCACTTAGGATCAGCTCAAGTGAACTTGGGGTTGTTTAGAGTTATGTTGTTGGGCCCTGGGTGTGGGTATATTGCCTCTCAGTCAATTATATGCAAGAGAAATGAGGGTTTGGAGGTGTTTGGTTTTGATTATGGTCAGCTGGGGAGATGTGGTGCGTGAGTTCTGCTAGCTGCAGCTGGAAACATTCTGTTGAGTTAAACAAGAAAATATCAGTGCCTGATGCTTTGCCATTCATCCACAAAATAGCTCTGTTAAGAAAAGAAAATATGTCCAACAGGAAATAATAAGTATAGCAAACATTGTTTGCAGAGACAGTTTTGATTATACTTTATATTCTTACTCAATTTTTTTAAAAGAGCTGTATTTTCCTGGGAAGAGTGGAAAACAGTTGTTCTGGAATTGTTGCCATACCCCTATAATGTTTCTGTTGTTCAGAGGTGTATGTCGTGAGAGGTTACTTTGACTTTGGCCTTACAATAATAGCAGAGAAGAAGGATCTTTAGTTAGCAAAAGCTTAATAGAACTGGGTAAATAGAATTTCACTTTCTGGTCCACTCGTCTGTGCAAAATAATTTTTTTATTCCCGAAAGAACACTTAGAGCCCAAATAATGCAGTGCAATCTGTTGCAATAATGTTATTACATTTAAAAAACACCAACCAAAACTACAGTATATTTCATCTTTTTTTTCACTTTTTGAATTAATTTTGGCAATAAAAATTAGGAAAATACATAGATGCATTAATTTCATTTTTGTTTTTCTTTGTTTCTGGCTTTTTCTTGCTCTCATAAAGAGTCATTAATGCACAGTATGCCTTGTCCACTACTGAGATCTAACAGGCTACCATCTGTTAACACAGGTCATGGTATTTGAATTGTGTGTTAAAATACAGCCTGTTACTTTAAACATTATGCACATAATTCATTAAATGTCATTGCCTTAAGATGATTCTGTATTTGCAGTCAAGAATTATGAAGCACTTTCCAGAAAGCACTTCTGTTCTTGATGTTGGTCCAAAGAATCAAGACTTTTCATGAACTTCAGCTTGATTTATAAACTATTTGGAAACATTCAAGCCAAGTAGCTCTACAGGGCAGTTGTTAATAGAGGTGACAGATACTTGTTTTCCTTAGAAACTGAAATTTCTGTGGGAATATAAGATCACCAAGTTCTCTAACCTTTTCTATCTACCAGCAGTCCTCAAAGAGGTCATCAAATATGTAAAATTCTGACACTGGTGAAGAACCAAATCTGTCATGTTCTGTGATGGGAGGGGAAGAAGCAGCTCAGGCAGGCTGGTAGAGGAATGGGAATTTACTTGGATGTGTTTTTATCTTTTTTACTCTTTTGCTGTGGGAGCTGCTGAATTATTAATGCAATAATAAAGTCCATATGATATGAATAGACTCGTAATCACTAAAGAAAATACTTGTAGGATCAGAATCATTAGAGTTGGCTAACTGGTCCCCTATTAAATTATATCCAATGAAGCAACAAATTGTAAAAAAAAATACACTAATTTTTTTACAGTAATTATTTAATGAGTTTTCTTCTTCCTTTCTGCAATTTTATGTTAAGGCTTTGCTATTGCAGTCTGATGGCAGGTAGAAGACAATGAAAAACGTCTCATAAAAAACCCTGGCTTTGCTCCCGGTTTTCAAATTACTTGCATGGAATGGGGGCAAGCACAAAGTATATGTGAAATACAACAAATAATATGGTCTCTGGGGATTTTTTTTTTTTAAATTTACTTTATCCTCTTACAGATGGCAAAATTAATTTCACCCTACTTTTTTTCTGTTACAACCCTTCCACTTCAGGGTGCCTATTTTGAAGATGAACAGGTGGGTGAGACCGGGCTTATGTAGGCTGAGGTAGTTGCAGTGAGGTATAAATACTTCATGATTTATTTAACCTTTGAGCAGAAATTTCATTCTGGTAGAATTAATCTGCAAATAGCTGAGGTGTGCTACCACTTGAGTTATGATTGATCATGCAATATAACAAAACTCTATTGGCATCAGGGTTAGGACTGATGTACATATAAATATAATGCAGATAAAGCTGCCAGATGCTGTGACTGACAGGTGGGTTCAAGGTATGCTTGGCAAGAAGACTCAGCCTTGACTCTCCAGCTAATAAAATGTGCATATTAGACAGTTTGTATTAATATTCTGTAAATAAAATACAGTTGAATGACAGTTGGGAAGCAGTTTAAGCAAAGTCTAGTCTGTGATGACCAATGCACACACAAATTAATAACTGACTTTCTGGAAAGTTAGAAGTTAATCTTGGTATTTTAAATGAGCTAATCTACATGGACTAGTATCCACTTAAGGCAATCATATTAATTACTTGGGGGAGGTCAGATATTTATTTCCAAAACTTTGTTGTCATTTCAGCTTTCACTTGGGTGAGGGCCAGGTATTTCACCTGGGTCAGAGGGCTGCCAGAATTTCTAACTCTAGAGCTGGTAGAATAGCATCTTTTTGGTTTTGTCTCTCCATAAGGGCCAAAGAACACAGAAATTATCAAAACTATTTATTCATTCTGTTCAATGTGTATCTTGAAGCTGAAACACTCACTAACAAATGTGCTTTGTTACTGTTTATCTCCTGAGGTAAGCCATAGAAAAACAAGAGCAATTGATAAAAAATGGCAGAGTAAAGCAAATGATCCTTGATGATAGGAAAGGAGAGCATGCCATAAATGTTTAATTCTAACTTCTGCTATGACTTCTGTTACAAGAAATGTGCTAAACTTTAAATTATTACATACTTGTTGTACATGTTTATGTTTTTCATGGTTATGTTTTACTTTTCTCAGACTACTGCTTGGCAGTTCCTATCACTAAAATATTTTTGTCCTTTAACTATGTTGTTTCTCACATATCAGTCATTAGTTAAACTCTCTATCATAAAATCATTTTCTGGTGACACCATCTAAAGAAGGCATCACACAATCAGCCATTCATTATGAGTATCCTGGCCACAACTGTGGTTTTGCCTTGAAAAAACTTCTGACATTTCAGGTTTTTCCAGAACTCTGGTTCCCACTGCTATTTCTTTTCTTGCCCTCCAAATATCTGGAAGCAGCTAACCTGGCTGCAGTTTGTAGAAGTTTTAAATGGGTGGATTTGTAGGAATAATATCTCCTTCTATAGTGCAATTTAAAAGTGTCTTCCTCATGTTATGATAACCCTTTGCCAAAAAGATCTGTGTTTTAGAGAATCAGTAGAATTAATGAAGATTTTCTCTGTGTGTGAGGAATACTGAAGTTCAACCAATTGAAAGTACCCAAGTGTCTGTTCCTGCTTTTTTTTTTCCTAAATATTCTTTTTCTTTGGCTTTTGATGTTTTCCCTCTGATGTGATATTGCACTTGCAGAGTAGTGTTTGGGGCATAGAGGTAATGTTTCAGGTAGTTCTATTGCTACAGACAGTCACTTTTTGTTTTTCAATAAACAGCCATAAAACTGAGCAAATAATTATATTTACATTTGATGCAATGCCAAATACTATATTATCAAAAATGTCCACTTGAAACTGTACCTATCTAGGAGTGTTTCCCAATTACTAATAAAACAAAATATTTGTTGTGGGGTAGCGAGGCTTAATCTTATGTCTAAACATCCAAGTTAACAGTAAACATTTGTATGTGGAGGCCTTGTAATGGTGTAATGCTGTGAGCTGGGGAGTGAGGAATGGTGAGAGGACGGAAGGCAGAGCCCGAAGAGGAGCTAAAATAGTTTTGGTGATGTGACATTCAACAAGTTGAGTCCAAGAAAAGGGCTCAAATCACACTGCTCTGAGTTTCCTTTTCTGAATAGGAGGACAGTGTAATCAAGTGGATCATAAATACTTTTTTTGAATGAGGAATGTATATAGGATGATTTAGTCTTAGACTGCCATGAATACCAGTGAGGGGAGGCTTTCAGGCTGGTAGAGACCTGAAAAGTTGTAAGTTTCCAAGAGAAATGCTACTTGAGCCAAGCAAGTATGTTAGCAAGATGATCATCCTCTGTCATGTAGGACTTATCAGGTCACTTCTACCTTCAGGTAGCTCAAGCAGAGGCTTAGGAATCCAGTTTTCTGTGGCAGACAAAAAGAAGCAATAAATCAGGTCAGTCCAAAGGTCTCTCTAGCTTCGTATATCGTCTCTGCAAACAGTGCTTGGAGTAGACTATAAAGTAGAGAAGTTTATAATACTAATTCAGAGAATTTTCTTTGCCTTTTGTGTTTTATAATTTAGAGGTCTTGTAGATTGGAGATGTGTTCAGTAGCCCTGAATTGTTCATTCTTCCATTAGTTTGTACAGTGTTGTTTTAACTGTTGCCTTTCCTCTGATGAGAAATCCAGCTTGAATACTGGATACTCCTGGTAGCATTTTTCCCATGATGCTTTTTAATTCTCTGGAAATATTCTCCAGAGTGTATTATCACTGGACTGCTGAAAAAAAAAAAAAAAGTTTTCCACTTTCTATCCCTGTAAGAATGCTATTTACTGATCATAAAATTTAAAAATGACTAATGGATGAATGGCTCAGCAGAGCATCCTGGCTACTTTTTAAAAAATTTGGTACTTTTCTGTGCTTCTCTTTGTCAAAAACTAATCAGGAATGATTGTATCACTTCAGCTTTGTACCTATCAAATTGTTGATAGTAAATTGAAGAATGTTGTTTTCCAATAATTTTTTTTTTTGTAAGAGGGAAGGAGATATCTACTTAACTGTACTCATGACTGTTCTGGGATTGACTTAGCACATGTGTAAATAAATTGTCTTTCAAAAAGAGAAATTTTTATAAGAGCAGATCAGAGATCTGATAGATGCTTGAGGGGAGAGAGGTTTAGGTATTAAGGACTTTCTTCATAAGACAAAGTTTAGCATTTTTTTTAAATGAGTAGCAAGCGAACTCACCTCTCTGCCAGTCACATCTGTAACATGACTGAAATTATTAGCTTTTTATTAGATGTGTATTTTCTCCATACATTTGACAAAACATGCATCTCTTAGGGCATAAGATTGAGAGGAAGTGAAGAATAAGTGAAGATTTCTGCTTTTTTTGTATAAAGCATCAAGTGTTCCAAATGCCACATTTACTTAATGTTACTTGTACAGTGATTAGAAATGGAGCTGACAGTCTGAGTTGGGCAAAACGTTTGCTGGGTAAGGGTAGCAAATAGAATTGTGTGATAGCTTGGGGTTTTTTATCACTATCTAGAATGAAATGTGAGCGTATCAATCAGCTGCAACACCTTTGGGAGCAGAATAACGATTAAGCAGTGTTTGTGAAGCCACTGCCATTGCCCTGTGGATTGCTTAGAGGAGCCAACCTGCTGCCATTCCGTCTCAGAAGAGCTGTCTGTCATCAGCAGCTATAGGTATGCCAGTTCACTTCTGCAGCTTAGAGAAACTGAGCAGCTGACAGCAGCTGAGGCTTTTCTACCCATGAAACCACTGCCTAAACTTCAGCAGACAAAAACTCAATTTTCTTGTCTTAGTCGACAATTAATGGGGAAAGTGGCTGTGCTGTCAAGTGCTCACTGTTGAAGGATTTTTCTCAGCTGAGACGGGTGCATGAATGGAAAAATAACTTTACTAATTTCAAGCAGTTTAGCTCTAATGACTTTTTAAAAGCCCCACAAGCTAGGTGGTCCAAAGAAAGGCACTAGAAGTTATGTAAACACCAAATAGATGCAATTACCTGCATTTGCTTTCATAAAAAAATTATTTTCCTGGCAAGAGTTTATGGCTGAAAAAAAATGAAAGATGAAATAGTAAAGACATTTTAAATAATTTTGTAAGGATATATTTGGGGTTTTTTTACCCCAGAAGAATAATTATTAAATAGCTTAAAGTTGAGTTAATTTAAAAACCTTCAGAATGATTTTCAGTGGAAAATATAATTTTATCAAAGTAGAAACTAAATACAAATAAAAAAATGAGGCTATTTCTTGTTTATTTCAAAGAAAAAAAATTATTTTATTTCATATCTGACCTTGCTTTTGAAGCAACTTTTTGATTCAAAGAAGTATATGATATATAGCTTAAGTACAGGGTCCTGTTTAAGAATGGATTAAAAAACAGAATGTCAGACTTCTTTTTAGAAGAGTAATTGAGGTTTTTACTAGCTGTAACAAAGGCTCCTTTAACTCATGCTGATATATTGGAGATGCATTATAGATTACTGAGAAGGCAAATGATAATGTATCACTTAATTTATTTGACAAATGTACTTTCTTTAATTAGCTACAGCACTTCATAGACTATTAGCAAATATTTTGCAGTCTGTCCTTTAAAGAATGATTTCTCATAAAGAGACTTTGCAACATCAATCGATTAAGTCTTGATTTGAGATGAAATGTCCTCAGAATTTTGTCAGCAAAGTCTGCCTGTGCTGTGTCTTGAAGCATGAGTTGGAGAGTCTGATGTAGAAATCAAGTTTTTTCCATCCTTTATTAAACCTGTGAGGCTTTTATTTTAGTTTTACTAATTTATATTTTCTTATAGAAACTGTACTGTCTTTTGTTGGAACTGTTAGATAGAGGTCACATTCCATTTTAATTCAATTCCTGAAATTTAGAGAAAGACAGCATTCTGTCACAGATTAAATAATGTTCAAAGCAGATCTAATCAAACATTTTAAAACTTTCCAAAAGCAATATAAGCCATCTCACTCTGTTATTGCTTTCTGTTATGCATTTGTTGTTTGGAGGAACCTCATGTTTGTAACAAAATATATCCTCTCTCCAGAGTAAACTTTCTAGGAGGAAGAACTCATCAAGAAGTCTATTTTTGGTCACCATCCAAAGGAGGTGCAATAATGCATATTTCAGGCTGCTGAATCTCTGCAAAAAGAGTTCAGATATTTTGTTTGTTTAGAAACTCAAGTGTAGCTGCTGCCTAAACACATGGCATAAACTGTTTTGAGGGAGTGTTTTAGCCTGACAGTTTCCATCAAACAGGCTGTCCTAGTGGGCACTGTTCTGAAACAGTAAAGGTTCACTCTTGAATATAAAACTCCATTTGAGAAGATACAGAGCATCATGCCTTCTCTATGTGCAGTGCAAAGGGATAGGAGGAGAAAGTGACAATTTGCACTTGCTTCTCAGGAGTACTGTGACAAGCAGTAGATGGGACTGCAGGTTTATGCACGCTTCACACTTTTTTGCCTGACAGTAGAAATGCCAGTATGAATTTGACTCCTCTCTTGCTTAACTTGCAAAATGTCAGTCAGTAGCTGCAGTGGTTTATGGAAATGAGGGTAATGTCAACTTACTTCAGTGTTATGCTTTTCATGCTTTAAGCAAATAAGACCACTTCCATAGCTCACTTTTAGTCTGAAAAGTTTGAGGTATTTTGGATTTGAGCAATAACTCATTGTAACATGTTTCCCATGTGATTCTGGACACGATATGGCTGTTGCCAGCAGGATACTTCTGATGAATGCTTTTAGCCCTGTATTACAGAATTCCAAAGCAAATGACTCTGGATGATCAAATAAATAGTTCTGTAGTGGATGGCACTCCTCCTACAGAATTTTTTTTTCTTTTTAATGGACCTTTGCTGTATTATTTTAGCCTCAAATATTAGTAGATTATGGTTGTGGAGTCCTTTAACCCTGAATTTAATTGCAGAAGATTAAGATCTTCCATGCCCTGTTAAACCATGATGGTGATACATGAATAAGGGAGAAGATTTATGTTGGTCTAAGGGAATTTATGTAAGGCTTTGTAAATTATGTATGGAGATTCATCAAAGAAGATGTAAAAATATTTCCATTCACAATTTGCATCTTAAACCTAGGGATGTGAATCATGAAATACAGGAGAAGAAGGAAGACAAGATGTGTAGGAGGGAGTTGAAAGAGAAATGTTGGGGTTGGTAGGTTGATCTTCCTGACCAGAGTGGTTAGTGGAGAGTGGTTATCTTCCTTTTTGTCCTGCAAGATAACTTCAGTTCTCAGTCTTTACTGTGGTGTAGTGTCAGTCGGGCTGGACTCACACACTGGTTTAGATTAAGGTTGGGGCAGAGAGCTCATAATATTTGTTGTTTGGAGCATGGGCAGACTGGGAGGAACAGGAACACTTGTCTGGATGAAGTTAAAAATGAGTGGTGAGCAAGCAGGTACAGGTGCAGGTGTGTGACTGGTTTCAACAGGGGGTTTTTTCTTTCCTTTTTTTTTATTTTATGTTTACAATTACAAATTCAGTTTACGTATCCTTTTCTGACCATCTTCTATGGAGTCACAGTATTTCCACAGGCTTAAGAGAAAGTCTAGAAAGAGGCTGGTTTCCACTGCCTAAAATTAGCCTTGAGAATACCCCTTAGAGGTA
This sequence comes from Peucedramus taeniatus, assembly GCA_013400575.1. NCBI lineage: Eukaryota > Metazoa > Chordata > Aves > Passeriformes > Fringillidae > Peucedramus > Peucedramus taeniatus. The sequence continues at coordinate 42,232 of WBNO01008814.1, forward strand.
CTACAGTTTGTGTTCTCTCTCTTTAAACTTTTTTAAGAGGGTGTGTGAAGGAAATCTAGCCAAGAATAGAAAGGGGTTTCATATTGCTAGGCTATATAAAACTGCAGAGGTTTGCCAGGTTCTTCTGTGGTTCTTGAGCTTAGTTAACCCTCTGCATGTTGTGTAGTTCTGTCCTGGTATAACCCCAGACAGAAACCAAACACCACGCAGCCCACTCCACCCTACAGCAGGATGAGGGAGGGAATCAGAAAAGCAGAGGTGGGAGAACTCAAGGGTTGAGATAAAGGCAGTTTAATGGGCCAGAAAAGTAAGAAAATAATAATATTGATAAAGAATATGCAGAAGAAGTGATGCAGAATGTGATTGCTCACCCCCTGCTGACCGATGCCCAGACAGATCCCATGCAGTGGCCCCCATCCAGCTTTCCCTTGGTTTATGTACTGAGCATGACACCCTGTGCTATGGAATATCCCTTTGGCCCGGTGTCCTGGCTGTGCCCCTGCACAGCCAACTTCTGCCCCTTGCTCTCAGAGCATGAGAAGCTGAGAAGTCCTTGCCTTAGTATAAACACTCCTTAGCAACAACTGAAAAAAACAGTGTTTTTACAACATCATTCTCATACTAAATCCAAAACACAACACTGTACCAGTCTCTGGGAAGAAAGTTAACTCAATCCTAGCAGAATCCAAGGCAAGTTCTAGTTAACATTTTAAGATCCTTTTGAAAGACCAGCTCAGGTGCTGATCAACAAAGTGCAGATACTGTTCTGTGAATATAGGAGAAAAATAATGGAAAAAAGACCCTCTGCATATGATGCTGCAAGTAGAAGTGTTATATGGTGTGTTGCACCCTCTTTCAGCCATTTTACATTGAGGAAGTTTCTTTGTTTCATGGAGGTGGAGGGCTTTTCCTTTATATGTGATATGCTTACCTGGTAAACAGGAAATTATGAGATTCATGGCATCAAACTCTTTTGCCTCCCTTTTCTGTGGGATGAGGAGTGATCTTTTATTCAAGGTCCTAGATATGGTGGAAGATAACATGTTCTGTCTGAGTTTGCAAATGGTTTCTTAAGAAAATAATACAGAAAACTTACGCCCTAGTTCCCTGTCTTCAAAGTAGAGGTGGTGCCAGGTCCTACTTTGAAGGCTTCTTCTGGTATTAGAATCCTGTGCTAAGAGAGACATAACATTTCAGGTTCAGTGGAAGCTTGTATCATGTTTGGTGTGCTTTGTTTCCTTAAAAAGGCAAGAGAACATTCCTTACAGAGGGATGAAGCTCTCATTATTCCATTTCTTCTCTAAAAATACGTGTAATTATGAATTTAATCCTTAGACAGAATTTTGCCACTCCTCAAGATTTATGCTCTTGTTTCATTGCTTACAAAGTTCTTTTAACCAATTAATATGTATTATCAAAATGTATTTTCTAGTCAGATAAAATGGTTTCTTGTAAATGACAGTGGTCACTGCATTCAGATTCAGAAGCTCTGGTGGCAAAGCAGACAGGTGGTATATAACATCTAAGCTATAAGAATACTTCCCAATTTATCCCAGTTTAAGATCTATCACTCATCAGTCTGTCAGTATGAGTATTTAGTTTACTACATTTAGAAGCCAAGTCTCTTCACTGTCTCAAATTTTCTGGGTCTGTATGTTCTTTTAAATTTAGCTTAATAAAGTAAAATTAAAAAAATAAAAAACAACACTCTCAACAAATATTGATTTAAAGTATGAAGTAATATTGCATATGTAATTAAAATAATAAATTAAACATTGAACTAAAAAACTTACATTTAATAAATTCACAATTTATAATTTTTCTATAAATATTATGTCAATATCTGTAAGGCAGTTGTATATAACTTGAGTATTCACATATTTAAGAGCCAAAAGAAGTAGGAAAATACAATTTATAGTTCACTAACCATTTAAGCTAGAAATGTATACAAGGGTTACAGGCTTGTATTTCAGCATCCATTTGTGCCAAAGATGTGGTTGGAGATGTTTCAGTGTTGTTTATATTAAAGGTACTAATGCTGATCACAGTGGTCTAACCAGGAGTTGTTTCATAACCTTGATATATTCTTCTTTACATATCATAGATCTGTATTTTGTGTTTACTTCTCAGGTTTAATGTTAATATTTAAACATTTTGCATCTGGTATATTAAGAGTCCTCATAGAGTCTGAATCTTTCTGCATATAAGTTTTTGCCATGTTCTATTTACCTTTTTGTTGCTTCTCATTATCAAAAGCAAAGTAGATGCATTTTTGATGGGAGTTTTTTGAGCCTCATATAAAGATTTATGGATTTGTTCATGTTTTCTATGTACTTGAGCTATAAACTGTTCAATTGTATGAAAGATTGTTCTAAAGAGTGAAGTAAAGACAGTGGAAAAGGCAGTGTGAGAGATGATAATTTGTGTTAACACATCAATTTGACATGACTACAGATACTTCTTATTATCAAGGAAATACCATCCAAAGACAAAACTGTAAATTTTCTGTGCAATATCCAAACTACCACCCATAATTCTTTCAGTATTCTTTTTATCTGAGCTTGACAGATTCATCGTTTCTTTTTGTTCTCACATTTCTCTTGCAATCCCTCAGGCAGAATGTTCTTTTCTTATAATTTTAATTCCAGCAGCTATATATAATAAGGAGATGGAAAATATTGGGAACCAATAGGCATGAATAAATAAAGGAGAGCAAGTTAGCTTAAATGCATTAACTTCCTTTACTTTTCTTATCTGCACCCAAGAGCCTCAAACTACCTCCTTTTTGGAGGTAATGTTGTAATGATTTATTGCTAGGATGTTCTTTTGTACCAAAAAAGACTTAAAAAGCAAATGTTTACAATATAAGCTACAGTAAAAAATGAGTCCATTTATACCAATAATCAGAGTGGGGAAAAAAAACTGTGCTCTTATTAGTGGTCAAAGATACAAAGCATGGCTCTCTCTAGGTATCCTTGTGTGCTGTCCAAAGTAATGTCTTCATAAAGCCCTGTTTTTTTGCACAGGACAATTAATTCTGACATTAAGATAATACACACACACACACAGAGGCATGTACACACTATACTCACTGTTGTATTTTACTCTTTCTTGTCCCCTTGGCCTGGATATCCAGTAGGATCTCGGGGTGCTGTGAAGAGAGTTTCTTTTTGGTAGTAGGTGAGAGATGGAAAGCTTTTTTCCAACTTTTTGGCTTTTCCTTCCAGATCAGCTTGGGTTTAGCACAAACTGTTCATGGTTTGTGTTCTTTGCTCTGGTGCATCCATGACTTAAAACTGCTCAGGGATTTGTTTTATTTTTCCTATTTTTGTGTACAAGTGGTTATAGTTCATTATCTTGTCATGCTTACTGAAGGAAAGTGTTTATTCCTTATCAAGTATTAGATAGCTTCAGCCATGTTTTGAACTTTTTATTTAAAAAAATAGCATTAGTGAGGTATTCCAAGTGATGTAAGAGTTAGAGGCTGGCAGACAGAAATATGCTTTGTTCCTTTTGGCTGGTAATTGCAGGGTTTGTTCTCCCACACCCTCACTTTATATGTGGAGCCTGCAGAACTGAATCTAAGATATTAAAAGATTTAACTTCTGGTAGTTTAATGGTTGGTTGGCTGACATAAAAAAAAACAGAGTACACTTTGCTCATAGAAATAAGGCTATGGAAATAGTGCTATAGAAATAATGAAGCATAAAGTATTTTTGTGACTCCTTATAAAATCAAAGAGCAGAAAGCTGAGATAGAGTTATCTGCAGATGCTTTGTTATATTGTACAGCCTTCTCCATGTGTTACTGAGCTTCTCTGCAACTTCATTGGAGCATAAATGTGAGGATATATAGAAACAAAGCAATTGCTCTTTATGCTCTTTATTCTTGCTCTTTCTGTGTCTCCAAACATAAATAACTTCTCCATTCAATACTATGGCATCTTAAAAATATGTAATTTGGGTAAAACATCTTAGTAGTGAGTCAGGCTTTCCAAGACACTTGAGAGCTAAATCACCTTTAAAATTACACCCATGTTTAAAAGAAAGCTGAGAAGCAAAAGACAACAAAGTTCATGCTTGCTTATTCATGGACATAAAATTTTTACGTTACTTAATTCCTAACTGGATGTTGAAACCTCAGAATAGAAGTCTTCTCCTTTCTTTCCTTCAGAAGATGGCAGCACAGCCCTTTCCCTCTGTGGGGAACAGTTAAGCAATAGTATAAAAAATGGATTTCTTAATGTTCTGCTAGTTGTTTTTCTTGTTTTATTGTTCTTCTACTTCATACTTGTTAGAATGTCTTCAACAGTCTATAGGGGATTAACTGTATTGGAAAGTTTACTTCTAATTTATATGTACTGCTTTTAGAGTTGTATCTTTGCAGTACTTTATTTTTCAGAGTTGTTTGGTTTGTTGTTTTTTAATTTCTGTATTTTTTGCTATAGCAGCAGTGGAAACTCTCAGCTTGAAAATTCTATAGAACACCATAGAAGTTTGTTGATAACACTTACTTACAACTGGCATATTTGATTTTTAGCAGTTTCAAACATTACCTCTAGGCAGGTATCAGCAACAGAGATATTGGTTCTTGAAATTTGCTTTAAAAAGTACTTTTAATCAGACTGAGTCCTACTTTTTTTCCCCACTTATTTGGTGCACAAATTGGCGGATGCTATTATGAAAAAATTCCTAGAAAAGTTGAAAATTTTTGCTCTTTATGCATTTTTGTTACTATTAATGAATATAGAAATAATATGGAGGAATATTGAAAAAAATGGCTCTGAATCTGAAAATGTATGGAGAGAAGGAAATAATCAGGAGAAAAATAGCTGCAGCTACAACTAATTAAGTTAGTAATCAGTGCTAGTTTAATAAACATTTTGAAGGCGTATAGTCCATGCTATGACCTTCATATTTTGCAGTTAACAATAATTGAAACTAAAGTGTGTTTCAAAGTATGTCTTAAAACTTATATACTTGTAGAATACCGCAGAGATGAAAATCTTTTTATAATTTATTTTACCATGTGGAAGAGTTCTGTTACAGCCCTCTGCCTGTTAATAACAAATATTTATGGGTTGGAATATAATCATTAGCTCAGACTGCAATTATTCTGGTATGAACAGTTGTACATGGCCATCAGAGCTCAAATGTTGTATCTCAAGGCCAGATCTCTTGAGCCAGTGGAACAGAGGTTTTTTGGATGGGAAATACAGAAGGATGCTGTCAGGCGGAACCAGAGTGGAATTCAAGCAGAAGGAGTTTTCCAGGTGAGAAGACACGTTTCATGAGGGATGAAGATAACAAAGGTTAAGAAGGACAAACTGTATTTTAGATAACTCATTTTCAATTAGAAGTAGAAGAAAAGAAACACTTCTCGAACTTGGAGAGCATGCCAAGATATCTGGGTGTTGCTGTAAGATGAGCATGGACTGTAGCTGTGGAAAATACACTAGTGGTAGCTAAAATATTACTTCTGTTACGGGAAACTGGGACTTGAGGTGCTGAGCTGCATGCACAGAGCCAGCAAGATAGGAGGTGTTGAGGCTCCTGTATATCCAAGGAAAGAGCAAAGGGAATATATCTGAAATGTACTATAGGAGAAAGGAGAATGTGTTAAACAAAGCCTACCCACAAGGAAAGGACTTGTGTTTGAAGACTGAATGCATTGTTACAGGAAGCAGGATTATGTTTGGTTGGTTAAAGGAGGAGTATAAAGAGCAAAAAAGGTGGGAAGATGTGTCCAGGATGCCTGTGAAACAAAAGCTGTTCTAAGCCCTTAGGAAAGAGGAGGTTGTCATTTTTTAGCTGAAGAGCAAAAAGTTGAATGTCATTTGTAAGGTGAGAAGGGTGTCATTAAAATAAGGCATCATTACTTGTGTGGAGAACCTCAACGCAGTAGGTGTTAGCACAGAATTGAGTCCTTGCAGGTAGGATGTTAAATTGTAGAAGTGATCACTAAAACTGTATGCTCAGCATAGTGTTGTAAGCAGCTGAGTGTGGGAGTAAAAAGGTCTGGTTGTTAAAAATACGAGCAGAAGGAAGATTACTCATTAATCCATTAATGATTCATCTCATTAGGTGAAATAGCAGGTGTGGTGTGTTTAGGTTCTTAAATAACTACCTGCTTATTAGGAAATTAATTTCAGCTAGCTTTAAATCACTCTCACATACGCTTGATTGAGGGATACTTTTTGGAGAAGCCCTTGGCCATAGGTTGAGCAGTTCTGGAGGGATATAGAAGTTACCACAATGTTCATGGGCTACAGAAGACTCCATGTGACACTGCCTACACAGCTTCACTGGCCTGGTCCCCAGGGCATTGAAGGATGAGAAATTATCTTCTGGCTGGGGAGGAGACTATCCACTGCTTTCCCTCTATTGTATTTGGGGATGCTGAGCTGCAGCAGGGGTATCCTTGACTGAATCTGCCCTGCATGCTTTAATTAGGTTGTCTTACATCAAGATGCTACCCTGATGACATTGCTGCTTCTTGACTAACTGATGGTTCTTGGTTTCACAGCACTTGCTCTTTGAAGTGCTTATGTCATCTCAATCTCTGGCACCCTAACACCTTACTGATGAAACAGCTCCCACAGTTTTAAGATGGCATGGTGGCAAAAAAACCTAAATTTAGGGAACAAGATAAAAAATCTGCATACAAAATCCTAGGGTTCTGTTCTCCAACTAGTAAATCCTTTCCAATAAAAGTTATGTTTAGGTTTTCCCACAGAGGACACAGGGTGCTACTGAAGTGGGGTGGAGCAGCTTCTAACCTAACATTGTAAAACTTTGAAAAGTTTTACCCTGGATCCAGGCTAGTTGCTCTCTATACCAGCAAGAATTATTCATTGGCTTTTTAAAGATCAGCTGACCTGTCCAGTGTATCTGGTGGGAAAAACAGAGGCAGCAGTTCAGAAAAGGAAGGCCAAGCTAAAAAATAAGAATAAGATATCAAGTAGTTTTTTCAAAGTGTGAGTGGAAACTCAGGAAAAGAGTATGAAATTAAATGTTAGGTCTGTTATCAATGCTGTAAGGATCTCCCCCTGCAGTACAGAAGCATGGAATTTGTTCCTATTACAAGAGTTGAGGGATCAGGACATGTGGACAGGTATGTTTCACACCATAAGTGTGGCAGTAGTGGTTATCAGAACACCAGGCACAGAACGATTTTTAAATTATTTATTTATTTAATTTTTTTTCCTTCTGGCAAGACATAATTGCCATAATGCATTTGTTGCCAACTTCAAAACTAAAATGAGGTTATACATTCACAGCCTTCCTTTTTAACTCCTACACGTGGGATATTTTGTTACACTCTTTCTTTATAAAACTGTAGTAAGCTAAAAATGAGGCTTTTTTGTTATTGTAGCTCATTTCAAGAAAGGATGTTTTGGTTTGGGTTTGTTTTTTT